>CM042011.1:107099107-107101607 GCA_023525715.1 Cichorium intybus
TTTATAAACTCCAAGAATCAAGTTATTATATGGAAAATTTATGATGTTCAAAGATGAAATTCTGTATTTGGTAGTATTTTATCAATTTTCTGTTTTGGGGACAATATTGAACATGAAACGTGAAGTAGATGTCAATGGTATAATGTGTGACATGGAATGTGTTAGATAGATTGATTGAAATGGGTCCTTCCCACATGGGATAAAAGAATGATTTAGAATACATATTAGTTAATACATACATTAGACTGAGATTGGTCTTATGGTAAATTCTAACTAGTTTTTAAAATAGTCATGCTTGTGGGACAAATCTTGTGTGATATTGGAAATTAAACATTTGACGGATTGGACGTAAAGTTAGTTGAGGTTGTCATATATGGGTAGCACGAGTGTTTATAATTGTTTGTCATGTAAATATGATTAAAAGGTTTATAAAAGATGTTGGAATTAGACATGAGACAAAATTTGGTAAGTGGAATGGAATTTTGAATTCCATATTTTTGGGAAAATTTTAGTATATAAAAGAATAGCATGAAAGAGAACATGTAATTTGATTAAATGAAATTTATGAAGTGTTGGGTATACATTGGTGTCAACTAAACGGAAAATAGCATGTTTTACAATAGTTTCTACTTTTAGAAACCTTATCGATTGAAATTTGCCAAATGACATAAATGAGTAAAATGAAGGATATTTTGACATCTAACCATTAAAGTGAACTTATAGAGAGGTAAAAATTATAATGTTGTTCAAATAACTTTGTAGAAACCCAAAAATAACGTAATTTGTCAAAATATGACAAAAGGGGTAAAAGTGTCCCAAATGATTATTATACTCTAAGAATCATACTTAACCATTGGAATGGAATTGGATAATTATTAGAATGAGTTCAGTAATGATTAGAAAAATATTATGTGTTTAGTTGTGTATTATGTTCTAACCTTTTATTAAATCAATAGGGGTTGAAGGATGCTTGTAAGCAATGAAAGCCTAGATATATATGTATTAGTGTAGCTAGACATACATAGTTACTAAGGTGAGTGCATGTGGACTTTTTACTAGGTACATAGCAAATAAGATTTTTAACTACCAGGTTTTGATTACCAAATGATTTTGTTTGCGAAAATTTATTTTACACAAGTTATAGTTTTTAAAGTAATTGACATGTTAGTTATATCAAATGAATTTAAACAATGTTTGTAAAATGGTCTATTTGATTTTTTGGTTAATTTCTAATTAACATTGTGAAGTTTTGATCTTTTACTACTTAAGTCATTTGGGTCTTGATTATGCGCTTGTTAAGTTCTTTTGATGTTTTGATCATTGATTATTATTGAGATCTGAATATTGGTCATTGAAGTTCTCATTTGAATTTGGTTATATTCATGTTAAGTCTTTTGAAGTTTTTACCATGGATTAGTGTTGATATCTAAATGTTGTTTATTGAATTAGATTAATTTTGGTAATGAATGTATTGAGAAGTTGTTGTCCGAACTAGACTTTGCCCGATAAGGGGAGGTCACAAAGACTCTACTAGGGTGGTACCTCCTGTCGCAAAGTAGAATTCTTAAGCACAACCTTTTAGCGTGGGTCTGTCCAATCATATGAATGGAATATCGATACGAAAGCACAACCTTATAGGGTGGGTGTGTCATATCCTATGAAGGGGAGACCCATATGGGGGCGCGCATCATTCTTTTGATGTTCCAAGTTTTTGGATTTTTATTGGAGTTTGAAGTTTGATGTTTAGGTTATGATTTTTAAGATATAGTTAGTTTTGAGCTTTTATAAGATTTTCAGTTTGTGAGATATGATATTCAATTGTTAGTTTATGAGTTTCTCTTAATACAGAGGTTCCGACTTTAAGTGCCATTCTGTACAAGTTCAATGTGATTTGGATTATAGTAATTTATACAAGTGTATTATTTTTAGCTTTTAGTTTATACGAAGCTAGTATACTTCCAATATTTCAGTCATATGAGTTTGGTATATTTTCACCATTTTAATTATAGAATTTGGCAAATGTTTCGAATATAAGTTTACATGAGATTTCGTTTTTAACAATCTTATAAGTTCCAATTTCAGAAGTATTTCAGAGTATTTGTGATACAAGTGTTAACATGATTTCAAAATGGTTGTATGTACAATTTTTCAGAATGATTTCCAAGTACTATTCTACATGAACCTCAGTTAAGAAATATGTTTTTCAAGTTGTCAATTTATTCTAATATATTGTTGGGTCTAAAACTCATGTATCTTACGAGGCAATTTGTATTACGAGGCAATTTGTATAATGCTATGTATCCCAAAAACAGGTTGATTAACATTTGATTAAAGAATTGAAAGGCTTAGAAGTTATAAGAGGCTATAGATAGAAATGATGACTTGAAGATAGATTGATTCCCTAGATGGTATAGTCATGATATATATTGGGAGATACTTGTTTAAGATATAGTATTACCCATGTAGTTATGCTATAATGTTTTAGTATGTCCCGAGTTTT
>CM042011.1:112274107-112661607 GCA_023525715.1 Cichorium intybus
AAAAAGAAAGGAGAAATGGGTATAAATACCCTGCACCAAACCCGCCCCAGGCTGTCAAACCCGCCCTGGGTTTTTACCCGCAACCTGACCCGGGCTGCTCAACCCGCCCCGGGTTTTGTTACGTAAATTTCCGTTTTGATTTCGTCGCAACCCTCTCCGGTTTCATCGACCCGACCCGGGTTCCAATCGAACACGACCTGGGCTCAATAACACGACCCGGGTTGGCTTGTTTTCCATTTTCCTTTCAATTTGACTCGACCCGTGTCACACAACTCGACCCGATTTGACTTTTTAAGCATTTACTTTGTTTCTTTTATCTATTTTAGCATCCTACTTCTCTTAGATTAGTTTCTAACATCATAACTCATGTTTTTAACTCATCTAATCTCGTATAAGTATATATTTAACATAACTTTATTATAAATTAAAGTTAAGGTATTACAAGTTCTTACCCCCTTCAGAAGATTCCGTCCTCGGAATCTCTTGAAACAGAAAGGGATACTTTGACCTCATCTCTTCTTCGCCTTCCCAAGTGACATCTGTTCCTCTATTATGTCGCCATTGTACTTTAACTATTACAATCTCTTTATTTCGCAACTTCTTGATCTTTTTGTCTAAAATATTTTCCGGTTGCTCTTGATATTGAAGTTTACGATCTAGTTGAACTTCCTTCAAAGAAACATGTGCCGACTCATCGTATAAAGTCTTACGAAGATGTGAGATATGAAACACATTATGAATCCCCCGTAGCTCATCAGGAAGCTCGAGTTTATAAGCTATTGCTCCTACTCGTTGAATTACACGGAAAGGTCCAATAAACCGTGGACTTAGCTTGCCACGTTTACCAAAACGAATAATTCCCTTCCAGGGAGACACTTTTAACATTACCATATCTCCAACTTGAAACTCCAACGGTTTCCTTCGTTTATCTGCATATTGTTTTTGACGCTGTTGAGCAACTCTCATATGCTCATGAATAATTTTTATCTTTGCCTCAGTTTCAGTTATAATCTCGGGACCGCTAGTGGTTTCTCTCCCGCTTCTGACCAACATGATGGTGTTCTACACATTGACCCATATAACGCTTCGAATGGTTCCATTTGAATACTAGAATGATATGAGTTGTTGTATGTAAATTCGGCTAAAGGTAGATGATCGTCCCAACTACCTCCAAAATCAATCACCGAAGCTCTAAGCATATCTTCTAACGTCTGTATAGTTCTCTCGGTTTGACCATCAGTCTGCGGATGATAAGCCGTACTCATTAAGGCTTTAGTTCCTAATTGTTTTTGAAAACTTTTCCAAAAATGAGAAGTAAAACGACTGTCGCGATCGGAGACTATAGAGGTAGGTACTCCATGTCGTCTCATCACCTCCCTAACATAGATCTCTGCTAATTTGGACGCTTGATAATATTCTCGTATGGGAATAAACTGTGCTGATTTGGTCAACCTATCAACAATTACCCATATTGAATCGAACCCTCGTGGAGTTCGGGGTAATTTAGTGATAAAGTCCATAGAAATCTCATCCCACTTTTTCATCGGTACAGGTAGTGGTTGAACTAACCCGTATGGTATCTGATGATTTGCGTTAACTTGTAAACAAGTCAGAAACTTCTCCACATATCTCCCAACATCACGTTTCATTCCCGGCCACCAGTAAAACGGCTTTAAACTTCTATACATCTTTCTACTACCTGGATGGATTGAATACCGTGTACAATGTGCATCTTCAAGTAACAGCTGTCTCGTTTCTCCGTGTCTTGGGACCCACACTCGTCCGTGAAAAGTCTTCACTCCTTGTGCATTTTCAACTAGTTTATCTACATAGCCAACCATTCTCTCACTCTTCATGTCATTGGCTTCTCTCTGGGCACGTTGAATCATCTCTGGTAATTTACTAACCACTCCAATTCGAGCTGAAACGACTCGAATAGGTGGTTCTTTTCTACTTAATGCGTCTGCTACTACATTTGCTTTACCAGGATGGTAAAGTATTTCACAATCATAGTCTTTCAAAAGATCCATCCATCTTCGCTGTCTCATATTCAACTCTTTTTGGTCAAACAGATACTTTAGAATCTTGTGACCTGAATACACCTGGAACTTCATGCCATAAAGGTAGTGTCGCCAAATTTTTAGTGCAAAAAGAATGGCAGCTAACTCCAATTCGTGTACGGGATAAGCTTGCTCATGAGACTTCGGTTGTCAGGACGAATACGCAATTACTCGCCCCCTTTGCATTAATACACATCCAAGACCGATTTGTGAAGCATCGGTAAAAAGGACAAAGTCTTTCACACCTTGAGGCAATGCTAACACCGGGGCTTCGCATAATGCCCGTCTCAGTTTTTCAAAAGCTTCTTGTTGTGCTTCAGCCCAGATAAACTTCTCTGTCTTTCTGGTCAGCTTTGTTAAAGGCAACGCAATACTCGAAAATTTCTCAATAAATCATCGGTAATAGCCAGCTAGTCCCAAAAAGCTCCGAACCTCAGTCGGATTTTTGGGTGGTGCCCAACTCATCACTGCTTCTATCTTGGCAGGATCCACTTTAACACCTTCTCTGTTTATCACATGACCAAGAAACTGAATCTCTTGCATCCAAAATTCGCACTTTGAAAATTTTGCATACAACTTTTCTTTACGAAGATGATTTAAAATCAACTGTAAATGTTGCTTGTGCTCATCCCAGCTCTTGGAATAAATCAAGATATCTTCAATAAACACTATTACAAACTTGTCTAAGAATGGATGACAAGCTCGATTCATCAAATCCATAAAAGCCGCCGGGGCATTCGTCAAACCGAACGGCATTACTAAAAACTCATAATGATCGTATCGGGTGCGAAATGCTGTCTTCGGGATGTCAGATTCTCTTACTCTTAGTTGATGATATCCCTATCTCAAATCAATCTTCGAAAAATATACCGCTCCCTCCAATTGATCGAACAAATCGTCTATTCTCGGTAAGGGATAACGATTCTTCACAGTAATCTTGTTTAACTCGCGGTAGTCTATGCACATATGTAACACCCGGCTTTTAAAACAAAAACACCCCTGGAAATTTTTCATTTTAAACAAAGGTTTCAATACGTAAAGCCATAACAAAAGGGGTATATTTTATTAAAAACGGGTACAAGTGTATCAAGGAGAGTGTAAAATACCATAATCTCCTTTGAAGCCGGGCTGCTACTGACAGCATCTAAAAGTCCCACTTCTTTAGTCACGGACTCTATCTTTTCCCTTATCAGGATCATGCTAACCTGCAGGGACATTTAAAAAATAATGTGAGCTATAAAGCTCAGTGAGTAATCATATCTGCAAATAGCACATATAAGAATACATTCATATATAATTTCCTATATATGATAAATCTCTTTTGACTCATCTTTTTAACACAAGGTCCCATTCTATAGCCTCTTCCGGCTAAACGTATATATATTTGGATATCGGATCCAAACTCTTAGCCTTTCTGGCTGATCTTATATCTCTTAGGATTTCACATCCTACTTCATAGTCTTACAGGTTGTTATTTGCATACATTTCTGTCTCATATTTCTTAGTCCCAATTGACCGCACCGTATTTCATGGCCATATAAGCCGCACCAAACATTTTCAACATTCAAGTCATAGCCCTAAGGCCGCACCAATAGTTTCATCATTTATTTCATAATCATTTATGGCTCACGAGTTTGCCCCGCTTTTTCCTAGACTCACGGCTCCGTTCTTGTCATTTCATTGACTCACGGCTTACCCGGTATTGTCTTTTTACTGACTCACAGCTCCGTTATTGTCATGTCATTGACTCACGGGTTATCTGGTATTGTCTTTTTACTTTTATTATTGACTCACAGCTCCGTTCTTGTCTTTCACAGACTCACGGCTTATCTGGTATTGTCGTATTAATGACTCACAACTCCGTTCTTGTCTATCGCAGACTCACGTCTTATCTGGTATTGTCTTTTCAATGCATCTGTAAACTGTCAAATTTCGTCCCCCAAATCTGTTTCAATCTGTAACAGTCCAATCAATACATATCATATATGATATAAGTGAGATTACTCACCTGGATACTTGCTAAGGATGTATCTAGTTACTCCTTGCACGTGCTTCGAAATCCACTTGACTAATACCTATATATACACATATATGTCATGGTAATAAGTCAAAGATACTACAAGTGACTCTACTACACTAGAGTTCAATATAAAACCACCACGGGTTGTAACTAGATAAGAATCCTTGTTATAAACATCTTTCTATTCATTTTTATACATCTCCGGTATACACGTATTGTTCTACAGTGCCCACGGAGAGTCGTATTCTCATTTTCATATTTTTCCAAGACTTTTCATACCATTATGGACTTGTAGTTAAAGTTTGAAGTCAATCGGACATGTCTAGCATCAATTTCAAACTTTAAAGTCCTCTGATTAAGTGCACGACTCGTGCATATTTCATGCCTTAGAGGGCACGACTCGTGCATACATTAAACGGCAATATACTTCACCTGCAGGAGGTGCACGACTCGTGCCCTTGCTGCAGAGTCCAGTTTTCAGCCCGATTTTTCACTGTAGCATCCTGTTTTTGCATATTAAGTCCTTAGTCCAGTTCTTAATCATGTTGGGTTTATTTCAAGACTAAAACCTTCCATTTATACAATGTTTTAACTCCTTTAAATCAACTCAATCAATCAATTACAGAAATTAGGGTTCTTAGTCCCAAAAACCCCAAAACTTCAAGATCATAAAAATCATCAAATTCTTTTGTTTCAATTGTATGTTCTTATCATATGAACATGTTTGAAACCCAGAAATCGTATGAATATCATGGATCATACTGAAATTACAGATTTCAGCCCACTCCATGAAAACCCATCAAGAACACTTAGGTTAGAACTCAAAATACTAACCTCAATTGCTTCAAAATCTTCAATTCCAAGTCTATGATCGGATTTCTTGCTTCAATCTTCAAGGAAACCCCAAGATTCAGGAGAAATCACACAAGAAAACCCTCTCCCGATCATCTCAAATGTTCAGCCACACATAGGAGAGTCAACTCTCCTATTTATACTTCCAGAATTTACAATTTAGCCCCTGAAGTTCCATTTCTTGAACTTTGGCCACAATAATCAAGTTTTATGACATCAAACTTTCATTTCTTATATTTTTGCCACAAGCAAACAATATTTTAACATATTTGGTCCTTCCCATGGTTAAATGACCAAATTACCCTTTTATGGTAAAATGACAAAATTAACCTTTTTCTAGTATTAACTTTCTAATACTTAGAACACCATATTAAATCATAAATACACTATGATCACCGTATAAATACTTAACAAAAGTATCGTGGTGTTACAAATTCTCCCCTCCTTCAAAAGATTTCGTCCCCGAAATCATACAAACAAGTGAGGGTATTTCTTTCTCATGACAATTTCGGTTCCCATGTCATTATGGAACTTCTATGGTATTGCCAAAGCACTTTAACCATACTAGTCTTCTTATCTCGCAGCTATCTTATTTTCTGGTCTAACACCTTCTCGGGTTTTCCCGGGTACCTAATTCCTCATCTACCTCCATTTCAACGAGAGGTACTTGCTGAGACTTGTCAAATAAAGTCTTTCTCAAATGGGACACATGAAATACATCATGTATACCATGAAGCTCATCGGGTAATTCCAATCTATACGCTACAGCTCCAACCCTTTGGGATATGCGGAAAGGTCCAATAAAGCAAGGACTCAACTTTCCTTTCTTCCCAAAACGAATTAAGCCTTTCCAAGGGGATACTTTAAGCATTACCATGTCCCCCACTTGTAATTCTAGCGGTTTTACCCGTTTATCTGCATACTGGTTCTGTCGATTCTGGGCTACTTTCAAATTTTCCCGAATCTGTTTGATCTTTTCTTCAGTCTGTGCTACAATCTCATGTCCAGCCAACGACTTTTCCCCAACTTCAGTCCAGCAAGTCGGAGTACGACATGGTGCTCCATACAATGCTTCATACGAGCCATCAGAATACTAGTATGCAAGTTGTTATTTCTTACAAATTCTACTAAAGATAGGCGATCTTCTCATCTTCCACCAGGGTCTGTTATGCAAATTTCAAGCATATCTTCTAGAGTCTGCATCATTATGTCGCCTCATCCATCAATCTGCAAATCATATACAGTACTTACTAGTACTTTTGAACTAATTATTCTTGGGATTTATGCCAAAATCAACGAATAATTCTATTATCTCGACCCGATATAATCGACACCAGTAACTTACGTCGACAATTTACTCTTTCTATGTAGTTTTTTTTCACTACTTTTCGATCTTAATTTCTTCCCTAGTCGGTATAAATTTGCACTGGTTTCACCAACCGGTCTATTATTACTCATGTGGTATCATACCCATACGGTACTTGCGAAGACTTTATTACAAAGTCTATAATAATATCGTCCCATTTCTTCTTTGGGACCGACAACGGCTAAATTTCTCTGTATGCTTCTAATGGTTTGACTTTACTTACACACAAGTCAAACACTTTTTCACGTATCTTTCAATATCTTTCTTCACTACCGGCCACCAAAGCATAGGTTTTATCATCCTATACCATTTGGCACTGCCCTGGATTTATTGTATATCTACTACAATATGCATCTTCTCAAAATACATCTCATGTTTTGCTTTACTTTGGAATCCACATACACAACCACCAAGGGTTTAAATCGCTGTGATCTTCCAACTAGCTTCTTCCAATATCCAATCATTCATTCATTCACTTTTCACATTTCCAGACTTGCGCACTTCTTCTTGTGTTACCCGAATCAATTCAGGTAATCGATTCGCCATACTCATACACGTGTATGTAACCTTCAAAGGATATTTTCTTTTCAATTCAAGGCATCTATAGCCACATTCGCCTTTCCGAGATGGTATAAGATTTCATAACCGAAATCTTTTGGTAACCCATCTGTCTTTGCTATCTCATATTTAGCTTCTTTTTGATCAATTAAGTACTTCAAACTTTTATAATCCGTATAAACAGTAAGCTTTACACCTTACAAGTAGTGTCTCCAAAGCTTAAATGCCATAATCTTAATTGCTACTGCAATGTTATGTACCCAAAATTAACTCTGGATGCATTTCTATAAAACAAATTATCTTCTCCGCTTAGCGATAATGCTAACACCGGAGCTTCACACAAAGTTTATTTCAACCTTTGAAAAGATACTTGTGGTCTTTCTACCCACTCAAACTTTTCACTTTTCTTGATCAACTTTGGTCAACTAGACAGCAATCAAGGAGTAGTTTTCTACAACTCTCCTATAGTAACCTGCCGATTTAAGGAAATTACAATTTTAGTCAATTCCCCAGGCGGTTCCCGTTTTATCACAGCATTATTTCTATTGGATCTACTTTATCATCTTCGGCATTATTAACATCCCCAAAGTTCTTTTAGCCAAATTTCATACTTGGAAAACTTCGCATATCACTTTTCTCAGCGAAGTAACTCCAATATTTAGCACAATTTTACATCATATTCATTCTGGTTTCGAGAATGTCAGATTCTCGGTAGTCAATGCACATACACATCAACTTGTCTTTCTTTTTTTTTTCAAACAATATAGGGCTCCACACAATGACACATTCGGCCATGTGAGACCCCAATACAAAATTTCTTCTAATTGTTTTCCCCACTCCGCCATCTCTGCAGATGCTAATCAGTATAGAGCCTAAATAACAAAAACGGCTCCCGAAATCAGTTTAATCATAAACTCTTCTCATCAATCTGGCGAAAATTCTGGAAGTTCTTTGGAATAAACATCCGAGAATTCATTTAAAGTTTTACACTTTTATCGCCACTTTATTTAACTTGGCCAATACTGCATATGCCAACTAAAACATCCTTCCTTTACTAACTCTTTTCCGAGTTTAAGCAAAGGAAAATAACCGGTATTCTCAACAACGGTCATTTACCGTGGATTTTCATCCATTTCATTTCTGATTTTAGAACCATAATGTTCATATTTCTCTACAATTCATGTTAGCATCATTCATTACTAACCAATTCATATGCACAATGACTTCATATTCATTGGTAGTCATCGGCTTCAGATTTATAGGGAAAAATGGTCCCGTAAATCCTAGGCAGACTACCTTCGAGGTGTTAAATATCTCGAACATATTTGCTATCTTCTATAGCTACTTCCAAAATTTCATCCATAACCGTTGATGAAATATTCAGACAAGACATCAAAGTCACCGATCCAAAGCCTAGCTTCATGGATCAAATATAACACATACGGGGAGTATATTCAAAACAATTATATCTGAGACCATATCAGTTTTCTCACGAGCTTCTTCCACAGTCTACTGGAATGCTCATGGTACCACCGGTCCTTCTCGACCATTCGTTTCTTCTTTCTTTTCTCCCCGTTCTTTCTTGGGTTTATCACCCGTTACTCCACATTTAACATGTGAACATTTCATAGGGAAGTGATCTATAGCTCCGCACTGGAAACACTTCCGTCCCATCCAACAAGCTCGAGCAATATGCTCCTGTTTCTACGATTTCAACAGTTCAGCGGTAGAGTCACAACTCTAAAATTTTCTGAGTGCTTTTCCTGCACTTCTTACACCACATCACCTTTTTCGTTTTGGTCCCTTCCATTCTAGGTTAGACCTGAGTCGTGTTAACTTCTTCTGAAGCGTCCACCATTATTTTTCTGCTTTTATTGTAGTCGCAACTACTTTTCTTTCACCTTGAATATCACTCATGGTGAGCAACCAATTTCTTTTTCTGACCACATCAGCTACTATTGCTTGTCATGTGGATTTTATACTACTTGTCTCTTTGCCCCTCGTTCAATGGAGCCTTGAGAAAGGGCTGATCCACCACTTAAAGCTCCACGCCCTAAATTCCTCCCAGTAATATTCACTGCTCGTACTTCTTATACGTCAAAAGTCAGCAACGGTTAGGTTATATATGTATAATAGCAACTTATATACACCTAACTATACATCATGTTTACTATCTCAAGGTTTAAGTCCAGGAATCTACTCTATAGACACCTAGTTCACTTAAACCACGACTCTGATACCAACTTGTAACACCCGACTTTTAAAACAAAAACACCCCTGAAAAATTTTCATTTTAAACAAAGGTTTCAATACGTAAAACCATAACAAAAGGGGTATATTTTATTAAAAACGGGTACAAGTGTATCAAGGAGAGTGTAAAATACCATAATCTCCTTTGAAGCCGGGCTGCTACTGACAGCATCTAAAAGTCCCACTTCTTTAGTCACGGACTCTATCTTTTCCCTTATCAGGATCATGCTAACCTGCAGGGACATTTAACAAATAACGTGAGCTATAAAGCTCAGTGAGTAATCATATCTGCAAATAACACATATAAGAATACATTCATATATAATTTCCTATATATGATAAATCTCTTTTGACTCATCTTTTTAACACAAGGTCCCATTCTATAGCCTCTTCCGGCTAAACGTATATATATTTGGATATCGGATCCAAACTCTTAGCCTTTCTGGCTGATCGTATATCTCATAGCATTTCACATCCTACTTCATAGTATTACAGGTTGTTATTTGCATACATTTCTGTCTCATATTTCTTAGTCCCAATTGACCGCACCGTATTTCATGGCCATATAAGCCGCACCAAACATTTTCAACATTCAAGTCATAGCCCTAAGGCCGCACCAATAGTTTCATCATTTATTTCATAAACATTTATGGCTCACGAGTTTGCCCCGCTTTGGCCTAGACTCACGGCTCCGTTCTTTTCATTTCATTGACTCACGGCTTACCCGGTATTGTCTTTTTACTGACTCACAGCTCCGTTCTTGTCATGTCATTGACTCACGGCTTATCTGGTATTGTCTTTTTACTTTTATTATTGACTCACAGCTCCGTTCTTGTCTTTCACAGACTCACGGCTTATCTGGTATTGTCGTATTTGTTGGATTAGGTGTCTAAGCCATGACTTTACAACTATATTTATCTTATTGATTGAAGCAAAGTCCATTTGGGTTGCCCTCATAGCTGGAGGTCAGGATAGAGTTCAGTAGAGTAAAAGGTTGATTTATTAATTGTGTAATAAATCAATAGAATTAATTAAATGGTTTATTAATATATTTAAGTGTTAATATATTAATTAGAAACTATAATAATTAATTGAGATTTAATCAAGAATTAATTGGATTTAATTTAGTGATTAAATTAATTAATTAAAAGTGCAGGGACTGGTTTTGTAATTATTCAATAGTTGAATAAAAGGCTGGCCAGTGGATAGGGGTTAAAGGTGGCGAGATTTGTGGTGTCACCACAAGGATCTCGAAACCCTAATTAGGGTTAAGGAAAGCCTTGTCCAAATGGTCAGCAGGCTTGCCCATTTGGAGGCTCCTTAGGGTTTCAGCTGTAACCCTTGGAGGCTATAAAAGGAGGCACCTGGCCACCCTAAAACCTGCGCCATTTACATCAAGATAAACTCTGCTGAACTGTCTTCTCCATTGCTGTGGGTATGACTTGCATCTGAGGCAGGACACTTGTGCTGCTAGCTTCAAGAACAAGATTCAAAGGTTGGTAATTCTTGTTTTAATCTTTAGAATTTATTGTTGGCCTTTAGGTTATAGTTTATTATCTTCATAGAAGAAAACATAGATCTTTCTAGGGTTGCATGTGAACCATAGGATTATTTGTGTTCATTGTTTGCTAGAAAACCCTTCAGTGGTATCAGAGCGTAGGCTGTTTTCTTGTGATTGATATAAACTGCATAAATTGTTTGTGTCATGAGTGTTTTTGCGAAAAACACTCCTTGGAATGGTTTTTGGTCGAAATCTAGGCTAGGGTTTCCTAACCCTAGCCGCCACCCTTTGTTTCCCCTTTGATTTGCTTGCCTTGTTTAGTTGGTTGTTATTTTTGGTAGTTTACTAAATTGAATAACTGGAACCCTAATTGCCTTGCATGCAAATTTCGACCAACTAGGGTTATTAGATAGAAAATTAATTTGATTAATTTATAATATCTATCTTAGATTTAATTAATTTAATTAATTGTTAATTAAAAGATAAATTAAATCAGCTCAAAGGATTAATTTAAAATTTTCGAAAAATTAGAATAAATTAGCGAAAATTCTGAATAAATTAATTCTAAAATATTTTAATAAGATTAAAATATATCTTATATATTTATGATTAAAAGTTAATTATTTATATATAAGAAAATTGGTTAGTCTTACCGCAAGTAGGCCTCATTCACAAAACTGTCCTATAAAGAGGGTATAAGGCGACTGACTATAAAATGTTAGTCTAATGGGTATCCACTCTTACCCACCGCTCTCCTGGCCAGTCGAGTGTCGTTAGCCGAACGGGTTTGATAGAACCGTTAAGCCTCTTAAAAGTATAATGCTATAATTGAAAGTACTAGAACCTTGAACAAAACCCAATCTAGTTACTTTAGGATAAAAAATGTGAATTTGATGCTAACCCATGAAATTGCACATTGCACTTTATGAAACGTTGGTGGAGCGTGTGTGGGTTACCGGCACACCAATGGGGGTTCATAAAGAGTGGCAATGGGTTTCTCGGGTGTTATCATTGTTGATGGAGCGTGTGTGGTTAACCGGCACATCAATTTGAGATGATAATGGACCCCGAGAGTACCAAGCTAATTTGCATGGTTATTCACACCCGGTTTGTGATCCTCGGCATCCCAGTCACAAACGGTGGGGCATATCCGAGATTAAACATGCCATTGAATAGTTCAATGAGTCTCAGAGATCTAGGAATTTCATAAGACTGAAATTGATAAAAGTTATCTACCTTAATGACCACTGTGTTGTGACTACGGCATCCCTCTTCACAGCATAGTTGGGGTATTTTGGGTCCTAGCCTTGTTAAATAATAAATTGGGTAATTATTTAAAAGGATTAATTAAACGAATAAATTCAAATTTTATATATGTCTGAAGAAAGTGTCTTTCTCCTTCTTCTCCTCCTTCACCCATTTCTGAGAGCTTCAGAAAGCACCTATTTAGTATGGTAAGGCTGACTGGCCTGAACTATGTGATACGGTTTTGCAATTAGAGAATAGTTCTTAGTTTTGCTGGGGAACCATATCAAACTGAGTGTCCGCTCCCAAACATGGCATCACACCACAGCTTGTGAGCATGACTCCTTGACTATTGAATCCAAGGAAGTTCGTTGCCTTATGCTATTAATCATTAACCCCGAGTTCCGCAGGGATTTAGAATTCCAGGGGTCTGATAAGTTAGCACAGCTAGTTGAGGAAAGGTTCCGAGAACTGGTTGAAAAAGGAGAACGAACTAGGATCTTCAAAGAGCTTGAAGATGCAAGCTAGAAGGAAGTAGCACCAGTTTGCGTGTTCCCGAGATTGAGGGATACATAGGCGAACAGTATAAAACTGGTTTCCCCTTGGGATCGGGAGTTAAGCATTAGCTCAACTCGCTGATCTGTTCGTCCAGATGAACAGAAAAGGGTAACCGGATAAGACAATCGTGGAAGTGCATTCAATGTCGACTCTATATGAATCGTTCATGGAGAAGCATAGTTCCATTAATTCAGCTGCTTCAGGATTGAGTCCAGTATTAAGGTGCATCAAGAAATGATCCAGATCGTCCGGACCGATTGTTCGATGTTTCAAACTGGGAATCCATAAGGTGGGACACAGTCACAGAAAGATTGGAAAAATGCTCTAAAGCCAAACTATTTGGCAGACTCAGTAATATCTTAAAACTCAGAATACCTGATCCTCATTTCCTTGATACAGGATGTGTTTCTCACATTTGCTCTGTATGCACGGACTCTGTAGGATGCGGGATGTTGTCGCACAGGAGCATATTCAGATTAGATATGGAGCTCGTGCATTTTTGGAGTTAAGCTAGATATCTGTTCTTGTTATTGGTTTATAGATACATTTAACATAGATTCGCATTGTACATTGTTCTGAGGATAATTCTGGTTTAATGAAATTTTTCTTAAAAATGGTTGTTTTAATTGTCCTCGAAATGTTGTGTGAATGTGTTGATGACGTAAATGGTAATAACTTGAATGTTGAAACATCCAATGGGATTGGACTTATATATTGTGTTCTTTATGATTGTTAAAGTGAATTTTATGAGAATCACTTCAACCAAAGGTCCAGTTGGACAGGACTTTGGAATCATTTGACTTAAAGTCACGTGATGAATTGAGTGCTTAATAAAATTAATTGTGGCAAGAAAGGAATCGCCCAAAGATCCAATGGATAGGATTTTGGAATCAGCTGACTTGAAGTCAGGTGATGATTGTATGTCTTGAACAATATTAACAAAGTCATAAAGTTACATAGAGATGTAAAGGTATTAAGATTTTGAGCAACAAACACATAAGTTACTGTGTATTGCTCGAATATTTGAACAGAACACGATTAGTTATGCTTCATGATATTTGCCAAATGGTTTGACAAATATGGCTTCGCTTATCGGAATAAGCGATTGATTGGAACCTTGAAGTGTTCAAAGATTTCAAAGGAAGCATAAAATCAACAGAACCTGAGTAACAACATAGACTGAGAAAATGTTTCACAGTTTATCCTCTTCCAAGAACACTAATGGTTATAATGTGTCTAAGGGAAGATGATGGAGCATTGATCGAAATAGTTTTGATCCTCGGTGTATAAGATACACTGGATACATTTCCGACTAATTTTTCAATGAATTGAACATTCAACCAGTCAGACCGCAGAAGCCATATTCCGACCACATCTTAGACTAAGTAGGTTATGTCGACACTGTCTGAAATGTAAAGCTGGGATCATCCCACTAGTACATAGAAAGTCCAGGGTCATGTAGCATTCGTCTGAATCTCATGACAAGCCTGAAACTGATCAGCAATGTCGTTTTTCATTGGCCACTCCAGTTATCATTTGAAAGAAGAGTACTTTTAGAAAGAACTCAAGTTCTAAGGAAACAGTGGGAGTAAGAATAATTCTGAACGAGTTCAGGAATTAGCCAAGTGAAACAACCTTTAGTCACCACTGGGACTTGACCAGGAATTAGATTCCTGTTAAACCTGACATACCCTCTCTTCGCTTGACCAGTAGTTGTTGTCACCATCATAAGGAGTTATGATCCGGGTGATATACCGAGTAGTGGTAAAACACTAAAGATGGTACGGATAAGTAATCCGACTGCTAGAAGCATTGGTGAGCCCAGTTGCTGCCAAATAAGAGAACCTTACCGCGAGACACAGTCTATGTGACAGTTTGATTGATCTTTACAACTGGTCTAGGAACCAGTGGGAGTAATTGAATCATCAAAAGAAGGGAACATAGAAATGTACTTACAGAACATCTGGTTGAATGAGTCATCACTTGGAGTCAAGCAACTGATTCTGAGAGAAGCACTCTCAATAGAAGATGTAATCCGAGAGGATTCTGCGTGGCATAGTGTGAGTCGTTAGTGGAGCGTGTGTGGTTTACCGGCACACTAATATGGACTCACATAGAGCATGCCATTACGAAAGGTACATGGCCCCGAGATTCGTCCCATGGGCATCTCGCAAGAAAGGATATTCGGATTCTCAAAATAGGCCAAAAGGTTTGGATTTTGTGAATAGCCTGAAAGATTTCCTTTAATATGTCGGAAAGGTTTGGATTTCGGTTTCGCAAAATGTGCCATAAGTTTTGGATTTTGTGAATAGTCCGAAAGAGTCATATAACGGTGTCAAAGCCAGTGGGAGTATCGTTGTTATCTGCTATCATTGTATGAGGGTTACATACTGGTTCTAGGAAACGTCTCTTATCATTACAAAGTGTAATGACTTGGTGTTAAGAAACGGTTCGCTATGAAAGACTTTAAGAGATACAACATACTCAGGTGGTTGTGAACATCTATTAGATAGATCAGAATTCTGCCAATATGATCTTGATGAGATTCAAGATGCATAACCCCAGGAATGGAGTTTCCTGTCATTGCAAAGTGTAATGAATTGGCATGAAGAAAACAAAGAAGGTGCAGCATGCTCACGTAGTTCATAGACATCTATCAGATAGATGAGACTGACAGTATTGACTTAGCCGTTGAGAATATGATCTTGATGGGATTCAAGATGCATAAGAAAGAGTCACCGAAAGGAAATGGTTTCCGGAAATCATGACACAAGGATTATTGGTAATCTTAGGATTCCGAAAGGGCTTGGAATAAGATTACATCAGGTTCCTCGAGCCTCTTGGACAAATCAGAAGTGTTATGAACATATCCTGATGACTTAATGCTTAGAGCATTGTATGTTGGATTCAGGATATTGCCTGGCTGAAAATACTGAATGGATTTTTGAACAGACGTGAGAAATCATTGGGAAATGATTAGGGTGATTGATTTGAAAGGGTTTTCAAATCGGTAATTGTTTACACCAAAACGTGGTGCTATAGGACTTCATGGTTAAAGAATTTCGTTGGTTCCTGATGGAGGGCGTGTGGTTCACCGGCACATCATGACACCTCGAAATTGTCTTAGGGTGTAGTCATGTAGACTAAAGACCCGAGAACCATGGGCAGTCACAGTACACATCACCGGAATGGAGTTGTGAGAGAAAATGACAGAATGACAAAATGACAAATTGAGATATCATCGGAAGAGTATCCGATAGGATCATCTGCAATAAAGTGTATAAGTGTTAGACACTTGGATACATAGAAAGAGTGAAAAGGTCATAGACATAGATATAAAAGGCTTGAATTGAGAGTTTAAAAGAGAATAAGAAACCGATAATAGTTATGATAAATCCGACTTGGTGATTACCTCGTGGAGACTTGGTAATTAGCAGGAGTAGCTGCCAGTCAGATTTTATGTTTCGCTTTTGCATGTTTACTTCCTGAATAATTGGATTATTCAAACATCCACAGTCGTTCATACTCTTAGGGAGTAAGTATGAAGGAAGACTGTCATGAATTGGTTTGTAGATTGTCTAAGGAGTTAGACATAGCAATAAGATTGCTGCAACGTTCATGAGTACTTGGAAATGGAGATTTGAGTATTGGATAAACCCGCGCTCAATGGATTGCTTCATGGATTATATCACGAGCAATGTTGAGACGATAATATCTTTTGGTCTTAAAGTGGAGAGATATGAGTTATAATTTGCAAGGCGGTTGTTCATTGATAGTACGAAAACGCATCGGTAACTCGATGTTATAAAACGTGCTGTTGTGAGTGATTTGTCGGGTAAAAGATATAACATATTAGTCAAAGCTTATTCGTCCCTTGACCCAGACGGGAAACAGATATCTGTTGGCCACTCGATGATTTTGAAGTTGACTGAAGCGCTGGCCAGCCAGGACTGAATTGATTCGTTCAATTAGAAGTCTAAAAGTCATAAGCAAAATCGGAAATCGGGAAACAGTGTGTCAGACAGAGATTGATCTCAATCCATGTCTCATGTCTGAAAATATCTTGTTGGACGGAGGATCATCTGATCACTTATCTTTGGACGGAACTGACTAGGTCAGAGTTCGGCAGCAGTTTCTAGGAAGCTGCAGGTTGTTTATTAATCAGAAGATAAATTAAAGTCATAGACTTATCCAAGTGGGAGACTGTTGGATTAGGTGTCTAAGCCATGACTTTACAACTATATTTATCTTATTGATTGAAGCAAAGTCCATTTGGGTTGCCCTCATAGCTGGAGGTCAGGATAGAGTTCAGTAGAGTAAAAGGTTGATTTATTAATTGTGTAATAAATCAATAGAATTAATTAAATGGTTTATTAATATATTTAAGTGTTAATATATTAATTAGAAACTATAATAATTAATTGAGATTTAATCAAGAATTAATTGGATTTAATTTAGTGATTAAATTAATTAATTAAAAGTGCAGGGACTGGTTTTGTAATTATTCAATAGTTGAATAAAAGGCTGGCCAGTGGATAGGGGTTAAAGGTGGCGAGATTTGTGGTGTCACCACAAGGATCTCGAAACCCTAATTAGGGTTAAGGAAAGCCTTGTCCAAATGGTCAGCAGGCTTGCCCATTTGGAGGCTCCTTAGGGTTTCAGCTGTAACCCTTGGAGGCTATAAAAGGAGGCACCTGGCCACCCTAAAACCTGCGCCATTTACATCAAGATAAACTCTGCTGAACTGTCTTCTCCATTGCTGTGGGTATGACTTGCATCTGAGGCAGGACACTTGTGCTGCTAGCTTCAAGAACAAGATTCAAAGGTTGGTAATTCTTGTTTTAATCTTTAGAGTTTATTGTTGGCCTTTAGGTTATAGTTTATTATCTTCATAGAAGAAAACATAGATCTTTCTAGGGTTGCATGTGAACCATAGGATTATTTGTGTTCATTGTTTGCTAGAAAACCCTTCAGTATTACCACATCACCTTTTTCGTTTTGGTCCCTTCCATTCTAGGTTAGACCTGAGTCGTGTTAACTTCTTCTAAAGCGTCCACCATTATTTTTCTGCTTTTCTTGTAGTCGCAACTACTTTTCTTTCACCTTGAATATCACTCATGGTGAGCAACCAATTTCTTTTTCTGACCACATCAGCTACTATTGCTTGTCATGTGGATTTTATACTACTTGTCTCTTTGCCCCTCGTTCAATGGAGCCCTGAGAAAGGGCTGATCCACCACTTAAAGCTCCACGCCCTAAATTCCTCCCAGTAATATTCACTGCTCGTACTTCTTATACGTCAGAAGTCAGCAACGGTTAGGTTATATATGTATAATAGCAACTTATATACACCTAACTATACATCATGTTTACTATCTCAAGGTTTAAGTCCAGGAATCTACTCTATAGACACCTAGTTCACTTAAACCACGGCTCTGATACCAACTTGTAACACCCGACTTTTAAAACAAAAACACCCCTGAAAATTTTTCATTTTAAACAAAGGTTTCAATACGTAAAACCATAACAAAAGGGGTATATTTTATTAAAAACGGGTACAAGTGTATCAAGGAGAGTGTAAAATACCATAATCTCCTTTGAAGCCGGGCTGCTACTGACAGCATCTAAAAGTCCCACTTCTTTAGTCACGGACTCTATCTTTTCCCTTATCAGGATCATGCTAACCTGCAGGGACATTTAACAAATAACGTGAGCTATAAAGCTCAGTGAGTAATCATATCTGCAAATAACACATATAAGAATACATTCATATATAATTTCCTATATATGATAAATCTCTTTTGACTCATCTTTTTAACACAAGGTCCCATTCTATAGCCTCTTCCGGCTAAACGTATATATATTTGGATATCGGATCCAAACTCTTAGCCTTTCTGGCTGATCGTATATCTCTTAGGATTTCACATCCTACTTCATAGTCTTACAAGTTGTTATTTGCATACATTTCTGTCTCATATTTCTTAGTCCCAATTGACCGCACCGTATTTCATGGCCATATAAGCCGCACCAAACATTTTCAACATTCAAGTCATAGCCCTAAGGCCGCACCAATAGTTTCATCATTTATTTCATAATCATTTATGGCTCACGAGTTTGCCCCGCTTTTGCCTAGACTCACGGCTCCGTTCTTTTCATTTCATTGACTCACGACTTACCCGATATTGTCTTTTTACTGACTCACAGCTCCGTTCTTGTCATGTCATTGACTCACGGCCTATCTGGTATTGTCTTTTTACTTTTATTATTGACTCACAGCTCCGTTCTTGTCTTTCACAGACTCACGGCTTATCTGGTATTGTCGTATTACCACAACACCTTTTTCGTTTTGGTCCCTTCCATTCTAGGTTAGACCTGAGTCGTGTTAACTTCTTCTGAAGCGTCCACCATTATTTTTCTGCTTTTCTTGTAGTCGCAACTACTTTTCTTTCACCTTGAATATCACTCATGGTGAGCAACCAATTTATTTTTCTGACCACATCAGCTACTATTGCTTGTCATGTGGATTTTATACTACTTGTCTCTTTGCCCCTCGTTCAATGGAGCCTTGAGAAAGGGCTGATCCACCACTTAAAGCTCCACGCCCTAAATTCCTCCCAGTAATATTCACTGCTCGTACTTCTTATACGTCAGAAGTCAGCAACGGTTAGGTTATATATGTATAATAGCAACTTATATACACCTAACTATACATCATGTTTACTATCTCAAGGTTTAAGTCCAGGAATCTACTCTATAGACACCTAGTTCACTTAAACCACGGCTCTGATACCAACTTGTAACACCCGACTTTTAAAACAAAAACACCCCTGAAAATTTTTCATTTTAAACAAAGGTTTCAATACGTAAAACCATAACAAAAGGGGTATATTTTATTAAAAACGGGTACAAGTGTATCAAGGAGAGTGTAAAATACCATAATCTCCTTTGAAGCCGGGCTGCTACTGACAGCATCTAAAAGTCCCACTTCTTTAGTCATGGATTCTATCTTTTCCTTTATCAGGATCATGCTAACCTGCAGGGACATTTAACAAATAACGTGAGCTATAAAGCTCAGTGAGTAATCATATCTGCAAATAACACGTATAAGAATACATTCATATATAATTTCCTATATATGATAAATCTCTTTTGACTCATCTTTTTAACACAAGGTCCCAGTCTATAGCCTCTTCCGGCTAAACGTATATATGGATATCGGATCCAAACTCTTAGCCTTTCTGGCTGATCGTATATCTCTTAGGATTTCACATCCTACTTCATAGTCTTACAGGTTGTTATTTGCATACATTTCTGTCTCATATTTCTTAGTCCCAATTGACCGCACCGTATTTCATGGCCATATAAGCCGCACCAAACATTTTCAACATTCAAGTCATAGCCCTAAGGCCGCACCAATAGTTTCATCATTTATTTCATAATCATTTATGGCTCACGAGTTTGCCCCGCTTTTGCCTAGACTCACGGCTCCGTTCTTTTCATTTCATTGACTCACGGCTTACCCGGTATTGTCTTTTTACTGACTCACAGCTCCGTTCTTGTCATGTCATTGACTCACGGCTTATCTGGTATTGTCTTTTTACTTTTATTATTGACTCACAGCTCCGTTCTTGTCTTTCACAGACTCACGGCTTATCTGGTATTGTCGTATTACCACATCACCTTTTTCGTTTTGGTCCCTTCCATTCTAGGTTAGACCTGAGTCGTGTTAACTTCTTCTGAAGCGTCCACCATTATTTTTCTGCTTTTCTTGTAGTCGCAACTACTTTTCTTTCACCTTGAATATCACTCATGGTGAGCAACCAATTTATTTTTCTGACCACATCAGCTACTATTGCTTGTCATGTGGATTTTATACTACTTGTCTCTTTCCCCCTCGTTCAATGGAGCCTTGAGAAAGGGCTGATCCACCACTTAAAGCACCACGCCCTAAATTCCTCCTAGTAATATTCACTGCTCGTACTTCTTATACGTCAGAAGTCAGCAACGGTTAGGTTATATATGTATAATAGCAACTTATATACACCTAACTATACATCATGTTTACTATCTCAAGGTTTAAGTCCAGGAATCTACTATATAGACACCTAGTTCACTTAAACCACGGCTCTGATACCAACTTGTAACACCCAACTTTTAAAACAAAAACACCCTTGAAAATTTTTCATTTTAAACAAAGGTTTCAATACGTAAAACCATAACAAAAGGGGTATATTTTATTAAAAACGGGTACAAGTGTATCAAGGAGAGTGTAAAATACCATAATCTCCTTTGAAGCCGGGCTGCTACTGACAGCATCTAAAAGTCCCACTTCTTTAGTCACGGATTCTATCTTTTCCTTTATCAGGATCATGCTAACCTGCAGGGACATTTAACAAATAACGTGAGCTATAAAGCTCAGTGAGTAATCATATCTGCAAATAACACGTATAAGAATACATTCATATATAATTTCCTATATATGATAAATCTCTTTTGACTCATCTTTTTAACACAAGGTCCCATTCTATAGCCTCTTCCGGCTAAACGTATATATATTTGGATATCGGATCCAAACTCTTAGCCTTTCTGGCTGATCGTATATCTCTTAGGATTTCACATCCTACTTCATAGTCTTACAGGTTGTTATTTGCATACATTTCTGTCTCATATTTCTTAGTCCCAATTGACCGCACCAATAGTTTCATCATTTATTTCATAATCATTTATGGCTCACGAGTTTGCCCCGCTTTTGCCTAGACTCACGGCTCCGTTCTTGTCATTTTATTGACTCACGGCTTACCCGGTATTGTCTTTTTACTGACTCACAACTCCGTTCTTGTCATGTCATTGACTCACGGCTTATCTGGTATTGTCTTTTTACTTTTATTATTGACTCACAGCTCCGTTATTGTCTTTCACAGACTCACGGCTTATCTGGTATTGTCGTATTAATGACTCACAGCTCCGTTCTTGTCTATCGCAGACTCACGGCTTATCTGGTATTGTCTTTTCAATGCATCTGTAAACTGTCAAATTTCGTTTCCCAAATCTGTTTCAATCTGTAACAGTCCAATCAATACATATCATATATGATATAAGTGAGATTAGTCACCTGGATACTTGCTAAGGATGTATCTAGTTACTCCTTGCACGTGCTTCGAAATCCACTTGACTAATACCTATATATACACATATATGTCATGGTAATAAGTCAAAGATACTACAAGTGACTCTACTACACTAGAGTTCAATATAAAACCACCACGGGTTGTAACTAGATAAGAATCCTTGTTATAAACAACTTTCTATTCATTTTTATACATCTCCGGTATACACGTATTGTTCTACAGTGCCCACGGAGAGTCGTATTCTCATTTTCATATTTTTCCAAGACTTTTCATACCATTATGGAGTTGTAGTTAAAGTTTGAAGTCAATCGGACATGTCTAGCATCAATTTCAAACTTTAAAGTCCTCTGATTAAGTGCACGACTCGTGCATATTTCATGCCTTAGAGGGCACTACTCGTGCATACCTAAAATGGCAATATACTTCACCTGAAGGAGGTGCATGACTCGTGCATAAAGAGCACGACTCGTGCCCTTGCTGCAGAGTCCAGTTTTCAGCCCGATTTTTCACTGTAGCATCCTGTTTTTGCATATTAAGTCCTTAGTCCAGTTCTTAATCATTTTGGGTTTATTTCAAGACTAAAAACTTCCATTTATACAAGGTTTTAACTCCTTGAAATCAACTCAATCAATCAATTACAGAAATTAGGGTTCTTAGTCCCAAAAACCCCAAAACTTCAAGATCATAAAAATCATCAATTTCTTTTGTTTCAATTGTATGTTCTTATCATATGAACATGTTTGAAACCCAGAAATTGTATGAATATCATGGATCATACAGAAATTACAGATTTCAGTCCACTCCATGAAAACCCATCAAGAACACTTAGGTTAGAACTCAAAATACTAACCTCAATTGCTTCAAAATCTTCAATTCCAAGTCTATGATCGGATTTCTTGCTTCAATCTTCAAGGAAACCCCAAGATTCTGCAGAAATCACGCAAGAAAACCCTCTCCCGATCATCTCAAATGTTCAGCCACACATAGGAGAGTCAACTCTCCTATTTATACTTCCAGAATTTACAATTTAGCCCCTGAAGTTCCATTTCTTGAACTTTGGCCACAATAATCAAGTTTTATGACATAAAACTTTCATTTCTTATATTTTTTATATTTTTGCCACAAGAAAACAATATTTTAACATATTTGGTTCTTCCCATGGTCAAATGACCAAATTACTCTTTTATGGAAAATGACCAAATTAACCTTTTTCTAGTATTAACTTTCTAATACTTAGAACACCATATTAAATCATAAATACACTATGATCACCGTATAAATACTTAACAAAAGTATCGTGGTGTTACAACATACGCATAGAACCATCTTTCTTTCGAACAAACAGTATCGGCACACCCCACGGAGACGAGCTCGGACGAATAAAACCGCGATCTAAAAGTTCTTGTAGTTGCTTCTTTAACTCCTCCATCTCGGACGGCGCCAACCGATAGGGTGCTCGAGCTATCGGTTTCGCTCCTGGAACTAAGTCGATAACAAACTCTAATTGACTATTTGGCGGTAAGCCCGGAAGATCGTCAGGAAAAACATCAGCAAAATCTCTCACTATCTCAACATCCTTCACAGTGGAATGTTCGGTTTCAATTGGGGTAACATGTGCCATAAATAAAAGAGCACCTCTTTCGGTATACCTTCGCGCTCTCGCGAACAATACAACCGGAATATGTTGAAAACGGCGTTCGCCTCGTATTAAAGTTTGGGACCCGGTCGGAGTTATCACAGAAATAGTTTTTCCGTGACAATCCATATTTTCTCTATTATCGTCTAACCAGTCCTTTCCAACTATTACATCGAACGCACGAGTAGTCATCGGCTTCAAATCAATAAGGAAAGGAATCCCGTTGATTTCAAGCCGACAATTTATATACTGAGTATTTACTATAACATCTCTCCCGTCGGCAACATCAACTATCAGATTCTCACTCATCTTAGACACCGGGACATTAATTCGAGACGCAAAAGGTACAGATATAAAAGAAATCGATGCACCAGTATCAAACACCATACGAGCTCGAAGAGAATTTAGGCTAAAGATATCTGTAATCACATCTGGTCGCTCTCTAGCCTCCTCCACGGTCATCTGAAAAGCTCGAGTTCTAACGTTTCCACCGCCTCTATCTTGTCTATCACCTCGATTATCACCTCGTCCCGCCCTCGGAGTCTCGCGACGGGAATCGGTTCTCGGCTTTGGACAATCTGGGCGAATATGACCGCTTTCCCCGCAATTGAAACACACACGACTTTTCTCTAAACAATCTCGAGCCATATGCCCTGTCTTCTGACACGCCTAGGTCGTCGTGCGGTCAAAAATAAGAAAAACCTAACACACACACTAGCACAGTGGTAGTCAGGGTCGATCCGCAGGAGCTTCGTGGTTAGACCAGATGACAGATTACCAACTTGTAGTGTCACGCTACAGTCGGAGGACCTAGTTTCTAAGTGCTCAACTACCCAAAAGCAATAATCAAACAAAGTCAAGCCAAGCATAAGCTAAACTTAACTCAAACAAGCCTAGTTACTTTCTGAAATCAGAAGTGCATCTCTGAATCAGAAGCAATCAAAGGCATCCAAAACATCAAACAAAAGAAAGTATAACCTAAACCAATAGCTACAGCCTAACTGAACAGTTACTGGAAAAAGTTCAATACCTAAGGCTAACCTAGTTGGCTACTGATTTCAGCAAGGGAAACAGTCCCAAACAAGGTCAAAATAACATCCACTCACAACTCAAACAATCAAACACCAAAACAATCATAAAAACACCGAAAAACCAATATTACTTATAACCAAATGCTTCTCATTAATCAAACTCAATTCCAAACATCCAAACAGTAACCAAATGTTGCTAAAACAGAAACTAAAGCTCAATATCAGTGGGTGTCACTCCCAAAGACACTAGCTAATGCTTAATACTATCTAACTAATTGAAAATAAAATCCAAAACATAAAAATACCAATTGAGAAGTTGCTAGAACGAAATCTTGGAGTCAAAGAGCCTCTACGGTCGATTCTTCACCAGGGTTTTGCTCGGGTTTTTGGCTATAAATGCCTCTATTTATAGTTGAAATTTACCGCAGCGCGCCGCGCATATGAGGATCCCGCGGAGCGCGTACTTATCAGATCCCGTTTCTTCGGCATTTGAATGTGTTACACCGCCTTAAGGCCGCGTCGCGTATTTTTGAAACCCGCGGCGCGCGTACGTATTTCCTTGATTTTTCATTCCTTTCCAATCTTCTTCCAATTGCACGCTTTTAGTCCCTTTTTCATTCTTTTCTTCCAAACAAGTCTTGACACGAAAAGTGAGAATACCAAGATATATCTGATATAATTTCATCAAGAATAGGGCTTAACAACGCCTAAAATACTTGATATCACTAGGCGTTGTCATCTTCCCGCACTGATAACACATAAGAGACGGGGTGCTTGTATCACAGTTTCCAGCGTGTTTTCGACGGCATTTTTCGCACCATTTGCTCTCAGTCTTTCTTGAATCACTTCGATATTGATAACTCGGAACTGGCTGTTTTTTAGAACTACCCTCCGGTTTTCCTTCCCATTTCCTCTTCTGACCTCCGCTTCCTTGGTCCCCCTTTTTTCATTATCTTGCCTCCGTAGTTCTTTTTCTCGAGATTTGGCTGCCTCAACAATCTGCTGATAAGTTGTAAAGCTTGAACTCTGTAAGAACTCTCGTATCTGGGGTCCTCTGTCCCCACAGATACCTGTCAATCTTCCTTTCTTCAGTATCCACCTGATGAGCAGCAAATATGGCTTTTTCGTTAAATTCTGTCGTATATTCCTGTATCGACCGCGTTCCCTGTTGCAATCTCAGAAAATCCTCTTCCAAACTTTTCATTGCAGTATTTGAGCAATATTCCTTCATAAACTTTGTTTTGAACTCCTCCCATGTCGGTTCTGGTTCTAATCCTTTCTCTATATCAAGGTTTATGTTCTCCCACCAGAACTGGGCATCTTTGTGTAAACAATTTGTGGCATACTCGACTTTATCTTTTTCCGCACACTTGCTCGTACGAAAGACTTTCTTGATATGTGTCAGCCAATTTCGTGTAATAATAGGATCATCAGTACCGAAGAAATCATTCGGTTTACACTTGCGGAACGTCTCATAACTACAACCTTTTGGTTCGCCCGACCCTCCAACTTCAGTATGTATAGTAACCGGCTCTCTCTGTCCCTCCCCAACCACAGGTGTGATAGGAGGTCGATCTCGATCATCTCTATTCGTCACATCCGTCTGAGGTCTCATTAAGGTAGGTAATAAGCTTTTAACTGCTTTTGCTACCTCCGCAACAATCAACTCTTGTAAAGATAATGTTAACTCAGGCAGTCTCTTGCCTACAGACTGGCGCCCTAGTCTTGGATCTTGTGATCCCGAATGCTCATCTCGGTGATCACCTTCCTCTTTCTCCTTTTCAGAACTCATAATGAGGCTGAAAAGAAATTTAACTCATTATAATCTCATTTATCTCAATACTCTTTCTCGCATCACATATCTCATCAAAATTCTCGGAATAACACACATACTCACTATGTGTGCTTAAGGGAATAATTGCATAGGGACAATATGGGACCTCTCCCTTTATTAGTTTGAGTTTAGAGTTTACCCCTTCAAAATCTAATTCACTCAAACCCTTGCTCTGATACCAACTTGAAACACCTAGTTTCTCATCTCTGGATTACATCATTATCACTCAAGGATAAACAAGTGATAATGGTATAATCAAGATTAAGCAACATAAGTACAAGTAGAAATCAAAAGAACAAGTACTTTAAACAACATGTCCCAAAAACTGGTTTACAAATGACGGTTTACAAAACTATACAAAAGAGTATATTCTGGTTTACAAACAGTCAAAAGTCAAGTCTCATATCCATGCAATCATCCCTCTGCAATCTTCTTACCCCTGTCACATATAACACAAACATGTAACTATTTTTATGAGCTAAATTAGCTCAGTGAGGAAATTTATCAAGTTTAGAAATCATTCTAATAGTTATAAAAATTTACACAATCAAATCACTGTCTTAATTTCAATGACTATCTTAGTCATTTAACATACTCAATCAAACTAGGTAATCATGTCAAACAATGATTCTCAACCCTGTTTAACTCATGTAAAATTTGTTATCTCAACCAATCAAGATGTGCAATAATTCAATTTAGTTATAGTCAAACTATTTAAAATGAATTATAACTACTCACCTGTCGTCTGTTCAGTCCGTGGTCCACCCGTGCCTCGAGTATCTCCTTCCCTCCTATGTGTATCTGCTGAAAACGACATCACAATCATACTTCAACATTCTCAAAACAATTTAACCACATCTAACTCATTAGATCAAGAATCAATAGCTAACAAAGATCAAAATCTATGAACATCATACACTATTTACTCATAACCTCCAATTTTCGCGGTTTTTACCAAATCAACCGTAGGAACTCGACAATAACCATAATAGAGACTCAACACAACACATATTAACAATCTATTAACAATATATGAGCTACTTCAAAGCAGAATATTGAATTTGGGCATTTACGGTTTTGAAACCCTAGAACTCAAGATATACTAACCCAAATTCAAGAACTCAAGAACGAAATTCAAGTATTAAATCCGACTTACCAAGATTTTTCCCACATTAAACCCTCGATTGCAAGGCTTAAAAATCGCTATTCAAGCTCTGAAAATCGCCTAGAGTGGTTTAGTGTTCGTAAAATGAAAAAGAAAGGAGAAATGGGTATAAATACCCTGTACCGAACCCGCCCCGGGCTGTCAAACCCGCCCTGGGTTTTTACCCGCTACCCGACCCGGGCTGCTCAACCCGCCCTGGGTTTTGTTACGTAAATTTCCGTTTTGATTTCGTCGCAACCCGCTCCGGTTTCATCGACCCGACCCGGGTTCCTATCGAACACGACCCGGGCTCAATAACACGACCCGGGTTGGCTTGTTTTCCATTTTCCTTTCAATTTGACTCGACCCGTGTCACACAACTCGACCAGGTTTGACTTTTTAAGCATTTACTTTGTTTCTTTTATCTATTTTAGCATCCTACTTCTCTTAGATTAGTTTCTAACATCATAACTCATGTTTTTAACTCATCTAATCTCGTATAAGTATATATTTAACATAACTTTATTATAAATTAAAGTTAAGGTATTACAGTAGTCTATGCGAAGACCGACGAGATGTTCTTTAATACATGTTAAGCGATCATCGATGGAAGACGGTTGGGAGCTAGAAGACGCAGCCGGAGCATCATGGGAAAACGGTTCACGAACATGAGGACGGGGATCTTGTTTGGGGAAAAGAATATTACCTATAAGCTAATCGGTTTCACGAGTCAAGGGATTTAGTTTAAGATGATGGGCTAGTTCAATGGTGATCCATAACTCGACTCCAGCATAAAGGTGAGGTATCAACGAATGATGTCCACCTTGACGATGGAGAAATAACTACATCGTCTCTAAAACACTGGGGGTGAGGAAATGGCCTCCCGGTAACGATGGTTCGTCCAGACAGAACTGGAGGCGAATGACTGGGCTCTAGACAATTAGAGTCAAGATCCCACAATAGTGGATTTGACCTGAAGCGGATTTTACGATACGAGCGAGTCGATGTCCTATACCCATCCCAAAATGAGGTTTGGTACGGTAGTTAGAGATCATGACCGACAGAAGCTGTAGCTCTAGAGCAGTGACAATGCTGCATTCTTCACACGGACAAACGATGGACACAATGATTCTATGAGCTACCTTCAGGACAAGATGAATAATAGACGACTCCTTAGCAGAACTGGCTTGATACGTATCAAGATTGGTCATAGCCCCGCATGAATTACGGTCATCAAAATGGGGCGGCTTGGTCTTATATGGTCGTAAGTGTTATTTGCGTCGTGACCAACTAGAGCACAGATTTGATCCGCATGGATGTCGAATCGAAGGTTTGCTAAATGAAAAGAAAGCACATCCTCCTCAAAAGTAAGCGAGGATAGAATTTCCCTAGATGGTCGGGCATATGAAGGGGTGCTAATATCTAGAATGTTGGTTCACTGAACGTTGTAAAATAACGTTTGGACCCCTTCAAAGACGTGCAATTCGTGTAAAGATTCGACATGGGAAAACTTTTGTACAACAAACTGGCGATTAAAAAGATTATCAAATTTTGTCTGTTGTTCGGTATCCACAAATTCTACTTCCAATTATTGGGAAGAATGGGAGATGGAGAGTCGGGGGATGGGGACCGATTTCGTCTATGAGGTATACGCTTTCTAGCGAGAGTCTTATAACGCTTATGGGACGATCCCTCCATTTAGAAAACAGAGAAAAATACGTACGAAAGAAAAAGTCAAACGAAAATGTCAAAAATTAGTCGTTCAGGTCAACAAGACCACAATTTTCTAAGTTCAAATTTCCGTTTTAAATGCCAGAAAGATAGTTGGGAATTTGGGTGTAACAACTATTCAAATGTTCAAACCACAGCACAAGTCTTAGATTAACCTTTCGGAGAGTTTGTTGTTTAAAACCCTACTTGCTACTATGCTTGTATTTTCATAATATAAAAATGTATGAAAATTTGAGCTTACTCCAAACATGCTTTGTTAAAACGGAACATGATAGGGACGGAAGGCGTAAGCCTCATCTCTCTAGGTGTAAAGGTATTTTCCGCAACTTGAAAGTATATGATTTTTTTTGTGTAACCTTGTTGATTCAAAATGAGAAACCTTAAATATTTTCTTAGGACAAAGTAGCAAGTAGGAAGAAACAAAACAGCTGTAAATATGATTCATGTCCTATAACACCCATTGTAAATCCTAGTTTTAAATCTCGTTGGGCCCTATTTTATCATTTTCACTCAGTAAGAAAGAACTCAAAAAGTGGACTCTGAAACCCAAATCAAGTCAAGGAGGATTTCAAGTCAAATCAAAGTCATACAAATTCAAATGAAGAAGTCCTCAACAAAATTAATCAAAGACATGGAGAGTCCAAATTAAACCGAAATCAAGTCAATCCTAAACGAATATATCCAATTCAAAGATTCATAATTGAAGAAAGGTGTGTCAAAATTCACACCTACACGAAAACGCACCCAAGTAATGAATAACACCCATTGTAAATCCTAGTTTTAAATCTCGTTGGGCCATATTTTATCATTTTCACTCAGTCAAAAAGAACTCAAAAAGTGGACTCTGAAACCCAAATCAAGTCAAGGAGGATTTCAAGTCAAATGAAAGCCATACAAATTCAAATGAAGAAGTCCTCAACAAAATTAATAAAAGAAATGGAGAGTCCAAATTAAACCGAAATCAAGTCAATCCTAAACGAATATATCCAATTCAAAGATTCATAATTGAAGAAAGGTGTGTTAAAATTCACACCTACACGAAAACGCACCCAAGTAATGAAAGTCGAAGGCAAATCAAGTAAAGTGCTCGAATGAAGGACTAAGTTGATGGTAGATAAGGAGTAAAAGTAAAAACAAAAAGCAAGATGTAGGCTAGGGGTTATTTGGGGGGTTTAAGTGAATGAGTCATTTATAGTATGCTGTTTTCTTTTTTACAAGTTGCCTTGTTGTAGGTAGTATTTCTATGTTCAACAGTTGGATTAGTAAGGCCTATACAGAGTTTCACATCTTTCTAACCATAGGGACTGGTTTTGCACAAGGAGTTTTGTAGGAAATCGCCCAGTTTGTAATTTCGTTGAAGCTTTCTTGGGGTGAGAGCCAACCATGTGTTTTAATGATATATATATATATATATATATATATATATATATATATATATATATATATATATATATATATATATATATATATATATATATATATATATATATATATATATATATATATATATATATATATATATATATATATATGTTATAAATTCAGCATTACCACGATAATTTTGAACAAACTAAAAACTAGAATATAGATGAAGAAAGAAAGAAAGCTTGAGAGCTTGGAGAAAGCAGAGAGAGTTTATATCAATTATGAAAGAGTTTATATGATATGCAATTTCTTCCTTACATTGATAGTCTATTTATACAACCAATTTTACTATTTAAATTTAGTTGTTTAATTGGTAAGTGGAAAGTGTTGACATAATGTTGTCATTCACCAATTACTTGTAACAGTCCCCCTTGAATGACATCATGCTACATCAAAGCTCAACTTTGAAGTACTGCCTCATTAAAAACCTTTGCTAAAGAAAACCATGTGGGAAAAAACTTTAGCAAAGGGAAAAAGAGTGCAGTGTCTAGTTGACTCCCTATTATTTATATATCTAATGACCATTATGTATTGTGCAGATGTCGCATTCCAATACCATGAACATGTTTTCTAAAAACGGGGGAAGCATACGTCGAGACAAATTTCACCCAAAGGGTTTAAAAAGACGCCGCCGCTTCAATGACCACCGGTCAACACCACCACTAAAATATCACCTCTAAAATACATATTTAACAAAATATTGACTTCTTAAATATTACCTTGAATAAAAATATACTATTTAAAATATATATCGACATAGATTACGTTCCTATTAATTCCATTTTTAATTTTTAATCGTACGTTATATAATAAAAATTATTTATTGTTTGTTTATATCAATTATGTATTGCGTTAAGAATTATTTATTGTTTAATACAAAAAATTATTAGCATGACACATATCAAACGAATTAGGTTTTTTAAAAATTGATTAAGATGTATCAACATATATACTTAATTTATAAAGGCTGTTTGAAATACATTTAATAATTAAAACAAATTGAAGTAATAAAAAAATCCTAATCAAACTAACCATTTTAGTTACACAGGTTGTTTGAAATACATGTAACAAATTAAAACAAAATTTAATAATAACACAATTGGTTAAGCAGATGCAATACGTGTATAAATAAAATTTCATTATTATATTCTATCTTATATATGACTGACATTTGCATCAAATCATAAAAAAGAACCATAGTTTATAGAGGGGGAGTTGTAATCATTACTTGTCTAGCTGTCTTGCAATTTGTCCGACATTCACGTATGCATCCATCTCTCTCAACTGGCTACCACTAATATTTTTTTAGGTAATGGAAAGAAAAAATTAAATTTAGAACGGCTAATCAGAATGTCGCTCCATCGTCTCCTTCCGGTTCCATCGTCTCCCATTTTCCGGCGCTCCCCTCCGACTACCGATCCGCTACAGATCAACTACAGGTGTTGCCTCCGACCACGATTCCATCTCCGATTCCCTCTGATCAGGCGTTGCCTCCGACAATCGATCCGCTACAGATCCACCGATCCGCTACAGATCCATCGAAGGCGTAGTGATCGATTGACGATGGCGGATTTGGACGGTTGTGATCGGACACGCCTTCGATCTGCTTCACCGACCGGCTCTCCCTTACAGGCGACTCCGATAATCGTGACCAGCGGATCTCCCTTACCTGCATCTCCTATCTCTTCCGATCCCGCTGCTGAGTTTTTTCTGATGAGTTTTTTCCAACCATCTCCTTCTCTGGTTCGATTTGTTCCCGACCATCTCCTTCTCTAGTTCGATTTGTTCCCGTCCATCTCCTTCTCTAGTTCGATTTGTTCCCAGCAATCTCCTTCTCCGGTTCGACTCCTTCTCCGGTACTCCTTCTCCGGGTCTCATTATCCGGGTCTCCTTCTTCGATTGAAGCTGTCGACACTGTGAGATCTGATTAAAGGTTTCGACACACCCACTGCTTCTACCAGACTGTAAGATCCGACTGATTCATGGTTTCGACACACCCGCTGATTCAAGGTTTCAGATTTTGGATCTGATTTCGGTTTCATAGTCGACTAAATTAGCTTTGTTTTCTGATTATTTAGTTTGTGTTTTCAGAGTTTTGCTAATTTAAAAGATTTGATTCGCTTATGATTGCAGTCCGATGATGAATTAGATATGTTCATTTTCAAATTAGTTATGAAATTGTTTATCTAATTTAAAAGATTTGATTCACTTTTGTTTTCAAATTAGTTATGATTGCAGTCCGATGTTGAATTAGATGGGTTCATTTCATAGTTTTGCTAATTTAAAAGATTTGATTCACTTTTGTTTATCGGTTCATGCTTTTTAATGTAAGTATCATTTGTGTGTTTTTTTATTTCAGTTTCTTGATTAATTTTCAAATTAGTTATGAAATTGTTTCTCAGTTGGGCAAGAGGAGTTCTTGATCCGGAAAGTAATCCATCAGATTACATCGTTACATCTGTCAAAAGGTAAATGCTTTTTTTTAATTTCTATTTGTATGATTCTTTTAAGAAACTTACATTGAGATGTTTATTTCAAAAAAGAGGCAATGATTGTAGTTTTTATGACTTACTGCTTGCTTCAAGCACCTTCAACGTAAGTAACATAAGTCAATTTTGAATCTTTGTCCTTGTGTTTGAATTTTTGCAAGCTTTTGGATTTTGACTTTAAAAATCTTTTGCTTGGCTTTAATCAAATTAAATTGTATATATGTTTGGTGTATTGAATGAACAGATAACAGGTACAATATGTAAATTAGACTTATATGTCAAAAGCTTGAAAGTAAGATGCAGTATATTTAAGCATTGGAATTTCTAAAGTAAAAACATTAGTATAAACATCAGTCACTACCAATAAATTGGATGCTTTTCTAAATCTTCTGTCCACCCACAACACTTGTTTTGTAGAAGTCCTGCAAAAAGATATTAATTTAAAATTTTGTGTTTGTGTGCAGAAACAGATTATGAGGGTCAAAATTTTGTTACCTTGGTGTTATGCAGATACATTATGAGGGTCAAAATTTTGTTACCTTGGTGTAATGCAGATATGGATTATGAGGGTCAACAATCTGTAGAGAAAGAAAAGTTGGTGTAATAGTTAGTAAGAAGATGGTGATGTGAATGGCTTTATTTATGCATATCAAGATGTATTTCTATTGGTGGAGAGTTGTTGATATGGATCACCAAATGAATGTAGTGTCTAGATTGTTTTAGAATGCATCAAAGGTGATCAGTCCATCTTCTTTATCACTTTTCCTAATAAATAATAATCATTTTGAAATTTGAATGATCGGGCTTTGTTTTAGCATGGAATCTTCCGCCAAATTTTGATATGATATATATTTTTTAAAGCTGGCAAGTGTGGGGTGTGGGAGGTGTGGGGGTGGGGTTTTCATAAAGGAGAAGGTTGAATGCATAAAATGGTTGTACTGTCTTAATTTTAAGACTATATGCATTGAAGGGTTGTAAATTATATATGGTTTATAGTATAGTATATATATATATATATATATATATATATATATATATATATATATATATATATATATATATATATATATATATATATATATATATATATATATATATTTATATATCACTATCAAGTGATCCATATAAGTAAGTAGTAACAACATCCATTAGATGCATATCTAAATTTTCAGAAACTGCTAGATTGATTAAATATCTAAAAGTGATTGCATCCATAACAGGAGAATATGCTTCTTCATAATCGATTCCCGGCCTTTGAGAAAAACCCTAAGCAATGAGCCTGGCTTTGTATCTCACAATTACATTTTTCTCATTTCTTTTTTGTATAAAAATCCATCTGTATCCTAATGGTTTCACAACTCTAGGTGTGAGTATAATAGGTTCAAAAACCTTTATGTTATTGAGAGACGTTAATTCAGCTTGCACGACCTCTTTCCATTTACCTCAATCCTGCCTATTTTGGCATTCAATTACAGATTGTGGTTCTGGATCCTCATTGATAATATTGCATGCAACTGAATAAGAAAATATTATATCTTCTAATTCATATTGGCTCCTTACTATTTTTATATGACCATAATTAATTTCAATCACCTTATCATTTATTCCCTCAACTGGGGACGTTATGTTATTTTGTGTTTCATCATGAACACTTTTGTTATGCTCAAACATATTTTCCATTCCTCTTCTTTTTTTTAGAATTTGCATCCTTAGAACCAATTGGCCATCCATGCTTCAGGCATGCTTTGGATTCTTGAGCTACTTTTTCATCAGATTGTCTATCTGGGAGTTCAATTCGAGCTGGAGCATTAACAGCAGGTATATATGATTTAGTAACTCTTTTTGTATCAGTAAATGCATCAGGTAATTGATTTTCAACTTCTTGCAAATGTATTATCTTTTGAACACCCATCTCACATTCTGGTGTGTGAGGATTAAGATATGATAAAGAAGGTTCATACCATGAAGCATTCTTTTCTTGGGTTTTCATTTCTCCCACAAGCGTTGGGAAAATTTCCTCATTGAAATGACAATCAGCAAGATGTGCTGTAAAAATATCACCTGTCAAAGGTTCAAGATATCTTATTATTGAATTTGTTTCAAAACCAACATATATTCCCAACCTCCTTTGAGGACCCATTTTTGTACGTTGTGTTGGAGCAATGGGAACATATACTGCACTTCTAAAAAATTTAAGGTGGGGTATATCTGTTTCTTTTCCAGAAACAAGTTGAAGGGGAGAATGTGTGAGATATGCACTTGGTCTCATACGAATCAGTGATGCAACATGTAAAATTGCATGACCCCATATGGAAATAGTAAGTTTTGTTCTCATTGTTAATGGTCTAGCTATTAATTGGAGATGTTTAATCAGTGATTCTGCTAAACCATTTTGAGTGTGTACATGTGCAACTGGATGCTCAACAGTAATTCCTATAGACATATAATAATCATTAAATACTTGAGACGTAAACCCACCTGCATTATCAAGTCTCACTTTATTGATGTGATAATCAGGAAAATGTGCTCTCAGTTTAATAATCTGAGTAAGGAATTTTGCAAAGGCCATGTTACGAGTTGATAATAGGCAAACATGAGACCATCTAGTTGATACATCTATTAAGACCATAAAGTATTTAAATAGTCCAGAAGGTGGATGAATTGGTCTACATATGTCTCCTTGAATTCATTCTAGAAATCTAGGTGATTCCTTTTCAACTTTCATTGGTGAAGGTCTTGTAATTAATTTCCCAATGAAACAAGAAATACACGGGTTCTTATTACCTATTTGAGGGAACTTCTGGTCCTTCAATGGATGTCCAAATGTATTTTTAATTATTCGGCGCATCATTGTTAATCCTGAATGGCCTAGCCTGTCATGCCATAAACTAAATATTCTAGGATCACAAAATTTTTCTTTAACCACCAAATTTGAATCAACTATATTTACATATGAAAAATGTAAACCAGAATTAAATTATGGTAATTTCACCATTATATGGTTTTCATTTATTATAAACATATATTTCTTGTTTCATATTGTGATTACAAACTTCGTACCATTAGGTAACATGAAACGAGCATTTCCTGTTCCTACGATCAAGTCTACAGGACCTGATATTGTATTTATGTGCCCATTTATGGGTTTTAGTGTGGAAAAATATTTGTTTGTTTTCAAGATGGTGTGTGTGGAACCACAATCAATTATTAAGAGTTCGCCAAGATTTCCTTGGTTTTGTGCTCTAGTTGAGCTCATTTTGAACTTCATATAATAAAAATAAATGATGAGTTATGAACACAATTTTAATAAAAGTGACTCGAAAAATTCATTAAGAAAGAAAAACATTACAATGAAAAATTAAAAACATGTTACAAAAGGAAACTAGTTTTCTAGGATGTCTAAATCTTTGCAAAAGTCTAGAGTGTTTAGTTCAATGTTTCCTAAATCAACACCATCGATGAGGTTGACTTCTTCCCCTTTTCCTTGAATGGAATCTTGGTAAAGTTTACAAAAATGGGGATCTATATGAAAGGTCCTTGACCAATGACCTGTGCTACCACATCTATAACAAGAACCTCCGGTGTTCTGTGATGTTCTGGCATCATTTCTTTTTTCTTGTGGTTGGGCATTATTTCCTTTTGGAGTGTGTTGATTATTGTTTCTTTGACAATGCCCATGGTTATCAGGATGACCGCGTCCACGACCCTGAGTATAACCACACAAAAAAAATATTGGTTTTGGTTAAAATGGTCTCGACCACGACAACGGCCTCGTCCACGACCACGATCACGACCACGACTACGTCCTCGTCCATAAGAATTATTTCTAGGTTCATAAGTGATAGTAGCATTTGCTTAAGGAAGTGCTATTGAACCTGTTGGACGAGACTAGTGGTTATTTATTAATAGTTCATTATTTTGTTCAGCAACAAGGAGAAGTGTATTAAGCTCAGAATATTTTTTGAGCTTTTTCATATGATATTGTTGTTGCAATGTCATATTTGATGCATGGAATGTGGAGAGAGTTTTCTCCAACATTGAAGCATCAGAAACCTCTTCCCCATATAATTTTAGTTGTGAACATATCCGAAATAATGCCGAATTATAGTCATGTACCTTTTCGAAGTCTTGAAACATCAACGATAACCACTCAGCCCTATCACTTGGAAGTATAACTTCCTTTTAGTGGTCAAATATTTATTTTAAACTTTTCCAAAGAGCGCAAGGATCAGTGGTATTGAGGTATTCATACCTCAACATTTTGTCGATATGTTTGCGAAGGAAAATTATTGCACGTGCTTTATCTTGCGACGTGCACTTTTTTTTTCTTTTATAGTTTCAGATAAATCCATGGACTCAATATGCATAGTAACATCTATAGTCCAAGGCATGTAGTTCTTTCCGCTGATTTCAAAAGCGGTAAATTCAAGCTTTGCAATGTTTGACATATTGTAGTTCCTAAGAAAAGTAAAACTCATTAAATTTGTCGTTTAAAGGTGGGGATGAGATTTACTATCGCTTATTTATGCAAACTAACGTTTATTTATACACATTAACATTTATTTATGTATACTAACTATTATTCATGCTCTGACATCTATTTATATTTACTAACGTTTATTTATGCGTATTTGTTTCATTTGTTCAACCGATTAAAAAATAAAATTTTAAATTTTAAAATAAAAGGAATTTGAGAAGATTCATCTATTTAATTATGTTTGTAACTATAATAGAAATAGTAAATCTATTAACTATAATAGAAATAGTAAATCTCATCCCCACCTTTAAACAACAAATTTAATGAGTTTTATTTTTCTTAGGAACTACAATATGTCAAACATTGCGAAGCTTGAATTTACCGCTCTTGAAGTCAGCGGAAAGAACTACATGCCTTGGACTATAGATGTTACTATGCATCTTGAGTCCATTGATTTATCTGAAACTATAAAAGAAAAAAATAAGTGCACGTCGCAAGATAAAGCACGTGCAATAATTTTCCTTCGCAAACATATCGACGAAATGTTGAGGTATGAATACCTCAATACCACTGATCCTAGCGCTCTTTGGAAAAGCTTAAAAGAAATATTTGACCACCAAAAGAAAGTTATACTTCGAAGTGCTAGGGCTGAGTGGTTATTGTTGAGGTTTCAAGACTTTAAAAAGGTACATGACTATAATTCGGCATTATTTCGGATATGTTCACAACTAAAATTTTGTGGGGAAGAGGTTTTTGATGCTTCAATGTTGGAGAAAACTCTCTCCACATTCCATGCATCAAATATGACATTGCAACAACAATATCGTATGCAAAAGCTCAAAAAATCTTCTGAGCTTAATATACTTCTCCTTGTTGCTCAACAAAATAATGAACTATTAATAAAGAACCACCAGTCCCATCCAACATGTTCAGTAGTACTTCCTAAATCAAATGCTACTATCAGTTATGAACCTAGAAATAATTCGTTTAGACGAGGACGTGGTCGTGGTCGTGGATGAGGCCATGGTCGCGGTCGAGACCATTTTAACAAAAACCAAAATTTTAGGCGCGGTTATACTCAGGGTCGTGGACGTGGTCATCCTTATAACCGTAGGCGTGGTCAAAGAAACAATAATCAACACACTCCACAAGCAAATAATGTCCAACCACAATAAAAAAGAAATGATGCCAGAACATCACAGAACCCTGAAGGTTCTTGTTATAGATGTGGTAGCACAGGTCATTGGTCAATGACCTGTGGTACAGATCTCTATCTTTGTAAACTTTACCAGGATTCCATTAAAGGAAAAGGGAAAGAAGTCAACCTCATCGATGGTGTTGATTTAGGAAACATTGAACTAAACACTCTAGACTTTTGCAATGATTTAGACTTCCTAGAAAACTAGTTTCCTTTTGTAACATGTTTTTAATTTTTCATTGTAATGTTTTTCTTTCTTAATGAAGTTTCGAGTCACTTTTATTAAAATTGTATTCATAACTCATCATTTATTTTTCTTATATGAAGTTCAATATGAGTTCAACTGGAGCACAAAACCAAGGAAATCTTGGAGAACTCTTAATAATTGATTGTGGTACCACACACAGCATCTTGAAAACAAAAAAGAATTCCACACTAAAACCCATAAAGGGGCACACAAATATCAGGTCCTATAGACTTGAACGTAGGAACATGAAATGGTCGTTTCATGTTACCTAATGGTATGAAGTTTGTAATCACTAATGAATTATTTTCCCCAAATTCAAACAAAAATTTATTGGGTTTTAATGATATATATCTTAACGGATATGACACATTCACCAAAACAATAGGAAACAAGAAATATATGTTTATAATAAATGAAAACCATATATTGGAGAGATTACCACAATTTGATTCTGGTTTATATTTTACATATATAAATATAGTTGAGTCAAATTTGGTGGTTAATGAAAAATTTTGTGATCCTAGAATATTTAGTTTGTGGCATGACTGGCTAGGCCATCCAGGATTAACAATGATGTGCCGAATAATTGAAAATATATTTGGGCATCCATTGAAGGACCAGAAGTTCCCTCAAATAGGTAATAAGAACCTGTGTATTTCTTGTTCCCTTGGGAAATTAATTACAAGACCTTCACCAATGAAAGTTGAAAAGGAATCACCTAGAGTTCTAGAAAGAATTCAAGGAGACATATGTGGACCAATTCATCTACCTTCTGGACCATTTAAATACTTTATGGTCTTAATAAATGCATCAACTAGATGGGCTCATGTTTACCTATTATCAACTCGTAACATGACATTTGCAAAATTCCTTACTCAGATTATTAAACTGAGAGCACATTTTCCTGATTATCACATCAATAAAGTGAGACTTGATAATGCAGGTGAGTTTACGTCTCAAGTATTTAATGATTATTATATGTCTATAGGAATTACTGTTGAGCATCCAGTTGCACATGTACACACTCAAAATGGTTTAGCAGAATCACTGATTAAACGTCTCAAATTAATAGCTAGACCATTAATAATGAGAACAAAACTTCCTGTTTCCATATGGGTCATGCAATTTTACATGCTGCATCACTGATTCGTATGAGACCAAGTGCATATCATACACATTTCCCTTCAATTTGTTTCTGGAAAAGAACAAGATATATCCCACCTTTAAATTTTTGGAAGTGCGGTATATGTTCCTATTTCTCCACCACAACGTACAAAAATGGGTCCTCAAAGGAGGTTGGGAATATATGTTGGTTTTGAAACAAATTCAATAATAAGATATCTTAAACCTTTGACACGTGATATGTTTATAGCACGTCTTGCTGATTGCCATTTCAATGAGGAAATTTTCCCAATGCTTGGGGGAGAAATGAAAACCCAAGAAAAGAATGTTTCATGGTATGAACCTTCTTTATCATATCTTGATCCTCGCACACAATAATGTGAGATGGGTGTTCAAAAGATAATACATTTTCAAGAAGTTGCAAATCAATTACCTGATGCATTTACTAATACAAAAAGAGTTACTAAATCATATATACCTGCTCTTAATGCTCCAGCTCGAATTGAACTCCCATATAGACAATCTGATGAAAAAGTAACACAAGAATCCAAAGCACGCCTGAAGCATGGAAGGCCATTTGGTTCTAAGGATGCAAATCCTAGAAAAAGAAGAAGAATGGAAAATATGTTTGAGCATAACGAAAGTGTTCATGATGAAACACAAAATAACATAACGTCCCCAGTTCAGGAAATAAATGATAAGGTGATTGAAATTAATTATGGTCATATAAAAATAGTAAGGAGCCAATATGAAGGTAATCACTTTCAGATATTTAATCAGTCTAGCAGTTTCTGAAAATTTAGATATCCATCTTATGGATGTTGTTACTGCTTACTTATATGGATCACTTGACAGTGATATATATATACATTCCATATTAAGTCTAGATGTATTGGGAAACACTTGGCACTTGATAGAGCTGTCTAGGTGTCAAAATGGGGCAAAATGGTCGGTCCACGCGCCCAAACGCGCTTTTGACGTCTCTAAAACGCGAATCCGTCAGCATTATACACGGACCGTGTAAAATGCACACTGATCAAATAGATTGTTTTTACACGGCCCGCGTAAAAATTACACGGCCCGTGTAATTTTCCCAACTTTTTCTCAGCCCAACATGATTTTTCTTCAATCTTGCAATATTCATAATTTCTTTATACGAGCTTCAAATTTTACAAACTTTATATCCCGAGAAAGCTAAAAATAAGAACTACAACTTACTCTTACTGAAGGTTTCCCCATTCCATCTACATTTCTCGCTATACTTTCTGGAACATGACCATTTCTTGATTCTGGTCTATTTTTGCCCTACTTCAACTGGGCATAAGTTTTTCATTCCACCTCCAAATATGCCCATTCTTTTTCCTGTGTCTTTAAAATTTCAAATACTCCATTTTTAATAATGTGAATAATTTCCCCATTCTCACTCTATTTTGAGTTATTCATTTGTAAATTACTAACAACACCAACTTTCCTTAATTCTCCTTTTTACGGTGAAATACATTTCTAATTCAACCCATCATATTATATTTCATAAAAAGAACATCATAGAAGACTTAATACATCAAGTTACACATTATCACATAAACAAAAAAATATACACATAAGTTGTTAGCAATGACACAAAAGTTGGTTGTCACAATTACCTCCCCCTAATTAGGATTCCGTCCTCGAAATAAAATCATAGTTAACAACATTCGAGTACCTTTTCTTCATTTCTTCCAAAGTTTCCCAAGTTAGATGAGGCACAAAAGAGTGTTTCCATTTGACCAATACAAGGTCAATTTCTTTGTTCCTCAACTTTTTAGTCTTTATCACCAACATTGCTTCTGGTTCTTCAATTAGTTTGTTAGGAGTCTCTACCTTTAAGTCTTTCAATGGGATGGCAAATTCTTCTTTTCCAAAATACTTCTTCAGATAACAAACATGAAAAGTATCATGTATCCCACTTAATTGTTGAGGTAATTCTAATTTTAAGGCTTGTACTCTAATTTTTTTTTTAAATCTTGAAGGGTCCAATATACCATTGACTTAACTTTCCTCTCTTGTCAAATCTCGTGACACCTTAAGCATAACCAAATCACCTTCCTTCAAGTCATAAGGTCTCTTTTTCAAACTCGCGTAACCTCTTTGTCGATCTTGTGCTGCCTTTATGTTTGCTTGAATTATACCAATTTTCTCATTTGTTATTCTAACAATTTTTGGACCACTGAGCTTAGTTTCACCCACTTCCAACCAACATAACGGTGTTCTACACTTCCTACCATATAATGCCACGAACGGCGGTATTCCAATGCTTGAATGGTAACTGTTGTAATAAGAAAATTCTACTAATGGTAGATGTTCGTCCCAACTACCACCAAAGTCAATAACACACCACCTCAACATATCCTCCACAGTCTGGATAGTACGTTTACTCTGTCCAGCCGTTTGAGGATGATATGTCGTACTCATTTTTATTCTTGTTCCCAATCTTTCTTGTAAGGCCTCCCAAAACTTTGAGGTGAATCTTGAGTCTCTATCAGAGATGATCGACAATGGAGCTCCACGAAGCCTCAACACTTCATCAATGTAAATTTGGGCTAACTTCTCAAGTGGGGTAGTTTCCTTTATAGCAAGAAACAAAGCACTCTTGGTCAATCTATCCACGATAACCCAAATACAATCGTGTCCCTTTCTTGTTCTCGGTAATCCAACTATGAAATCCATAGTTACATCTTCCCACTTCCCTGCCGGTATTTGTAACGATTGAGCACTTCCGTAAGGGACTTGGTGTTCCGCCTTCACTTGTGCACAAGTTTCACACTTGGAAATGTATTTGGCTATCCTTTTCTTCATTCCCGGCCACCAATATTGTCTTTTAAGGTCTTGATAAGTCTTTGTACTCCCCGTGTGAATTGAATATTTGGATTTATAAGAGTCTTCTAAGATCAACTTTCTCATTCCACCGGCCTTTCGCACCCAAATCCGGTTCTTGAAGGTTTTCAAACCTTGATTATTATCTTCATAGATTATACTTTTTCCTAACTTCTCATTTTTAAGTAATCACTTATTAAAACTTTTCTTTGGACGCTCTTGATATTTTCAATAACACTAGATACTAATTCCCTATGCATTGATCTCCCTTTGATTTTCTTCTAGTGGATTTTCCGACTTAGAGCATCCGCCACCACATTAGCTTTCCCGGGATGATATATGATTTCACAATCGTAATCACTAATAAGTTCAAGCCACCTACTTTGTCTCATATTGAGTTCTTTGTGTTTGAACACATATTGTAGACTTTTATGGTCCATATACAACTTGCACTTCGTTCCATATAGATAATGTCTCCAAATTTTCAATGTAAAAACAATTGTTGCGAGCTCTAAATCATGCGTAGTGTATCTCGTTTCTGGGGCTTTCAATTAACGAGAGGCGTATGCTATAACTTTCTCTCACTGCATTAACACACAACCAAGTCCTTTATTCGAAGCATCGCTATAGACGAAAAAATCCACAGTTCCCTCAGGTAAAGCAAGAACCGGTGCATTACATAACTTCTCTTTTAGCATCATAAATGCTCTTTCTTGTTCCGCTCCCCATTCAAACTTCACCCCCTTTTTAGTTAATTTCGTAAGTGGTACCGCAATACAAGAAAAATCTTGGATAAATGGTCGATAATAGTCGGCGAGTCCAAGGAAACTTCTTACTTCCGTAGGGGTCTTTGAGGATCCCATTTCATCACCGCTTCTACTTTTATCGGGTCCAGTTTAATTACTTGAACGGAAACAACATGTCCAAGGAATTCTACCTTTCTCAACCAAAACTCACATTTCGAGAATTTTGCATAAAGCCTTTCTTTCTTCAAAACTTCCAACACGGCTCTTAAATGACTTATATGTTCTTGCGCATTCTTCGAATAGATGAGGATGTCATCAATGAATACAATGACGAATTTATCTAGAAAAGGTTTGCAAACTCGGTTCATTAAATCCATGAAAATCGCCAAAGCGTTCGTTAAACCAAAAGGCATGACCAGAAACTCGTAATGGCCATAACCTGTGCGAAATGCGGTCTTTTCGATATCCTCATCTTTCACTCGAACTTGATGGTAACCGGATCTCAAATCAATCTTGGAAAAATAATTGGCACCTTGAAGTTGATCGTAGAGATCATCGATTCGAGGCAATGGATAACAATTTTAATTGTAATCTTGTTAAGTTCACGGTAATCAATGCACATGCGCGTTGAACCATCTTTCTTTTTCACAAATAGCACATTTGCGCCCCAAGGAGAAGAATTAGGCCTAATGAAGCCTTTATCAAGAAACTATTGTAATTGAGACATTAACTCCCGCATCTCAATCGGGGCTAATCGATACGGTGCCCTTGCAATGGGAGAAGCCCCCAACACAAGATCTATACGAAACTCGACTTCCCTTTCGGGTGGTAAGCCGGGTAAGTCCTCCGGAAAAACTTCAGGATACTCTTTCACAACGTCTATATCATGGATAGTTTTCTTCCCTTTATCTTCAACTTTTACATATGCCAAAAAGGAAGAGCATCCTTTCATCAAATATTTTCGTGCTCTAACTGCGCTAATAAGGCTTGGCACATGATTATGCTTCTCACCATATACATAAACCATGCTTCCATCGGAGTTTCTTATCGACACTATTTTCCGCCCACAAGCAATTTTTGCATCATTGGCTTCGAGCCAATCCATTCCAATAACAATATCAAAAGACTTTATTCCTATTCGAAGAAGATTCAATAGGAATTTCCTATCATTTATACTAAGTTCACAATTTCGGTACATATGTTGCAGGTCCACAAATTTGCCACTTGCTATCTCTACTTCATACGTTCTATCTAATGATTACGAAGCACTAGAATCAAATAGGACATAAGCAGGCAATGAGTTGACAAGTAGAATACCCGAGACCACGTCATGAGTATCCTTCGCTTCCTCTTCAGTAAGCTGAAAAGCTCGCGACTTCACCTTTTGTGGTTCCGCCTTCTTTTGTGCTGTAGATACAAGTGTCTCCCCTCTTTTTTTTGGCAAGTAAAACTATAATATCCTTTTTCATGGCAGCTAAAACATTCCACTTCACTTTTCTTTACGTTGCATTCCTTGGCTTTGTGCCCGAACTTTCCGGAATTGTAGCAAGCTGAACTACCGGCTTTACACTCCCTCAAATGTTCCTTTCCACATTTTTCACAATTCTTTCTACTTCCTTGTTTTGATTGGTTGAACCAGACATCCCCTTTTTATTGGACCAACTTCCACTACCACCAAATTTACATTTGTCACTAAAAGCTTGCCTTTCCAACGCCCATCTTTTTCCCACGTCTTCTACATTTCGATCCGTGATAATTGCATCATCAAATGTTTCGGCTCTCTTCACCTCAAGTTCATATTCCGATGGTAAGCCGATAGCATATCGGTTAATTCGTGAACGAGCAGTAGGATAGGATTCTCCTACAAAAGGTAACATATCACTAAACTTCTTGGTATACTCATCAACAGATGAGTTACCCTTCTTCAAAGAAAGGAAATCTTCTTGGAGCTTTTCTATGTCTCTCAATGGACAAAACTTGTCCTTTAAACGAGAAGTGAATTCGGTCCAAGACCACTTATAGATTACATTCTTTCCAATCGTCTCATACAAAGTGTTCCCCCAAACCAATTTGTCATATTTTAGAAGTCGGGAAGCAAAGTACACCTGGTCACTTTCGTGACATTTGCTAACCTCCAAAACCTGTTCGGTTTCCCGAATCCAAAGCATAGTAACTTTAGGTTTGAAACTACCAAGGTATTCCATTGGTTTACAATCTAGAAAAGACTTGAAGGAAAATTTCTTTCTATCTTCATTACCCACACTATCTTCTTCCTTAACGGAATCTCCACTTGATGGTTTCCAAGAAACGTCTTGTGAGGAGTGAGTGTGATGTTCTCCTAGTCGGTTATCGATTATTTTATTAACATCTTCTTTCATTTCATTCCTCAAATTATTAATGAGGTTTTGTATAGCTTCAAGGGTTACGGGTTGCAGTGGTGGTTGAAGAATCGGTCCACTGCCCTCATTACCCGCAACATTAATAGAACACTCGTATGGGAAGAAGTGTGACTAGCTGTACGCCCGTCATTTGGTGGATCCTGACCACCTCATTCCATTTACTATATAAGATGAATAAGATTTTTGTTTAATACACCAAATTGTTATAATTATATATAATGGTTTGGAAAGCAGTAGCATGTTATCTTCCTATGTAAGATATTTTTTCCTAATTATTTATATCTCCAAATGTCTAGCAACCTTAAATGTCCAAGCATATATCCTATTACTAAGGAATACTAGCTTAATACCCTCGTAGTTTAAGCCTAGGATGGTTCTACAACTGTTGAGTCATAAATAAAGATTGAGTCAAAGATGCTGATCGGATTTATTGCCAGATTTAGTGCCTTTAGTTTAGCTATCGGTTATGGAATGTGCCTGTCCTTCCATAATTAGTTTTTGTATAAATAGCATGCACGTACCCTAATTAGGGTTAGGGTTTTGTAATCTTTTGCGGCACTCATATAGAATAGTTCACATCGAATTGTTCTTGAGTTGCACATAAATCATTCGACATCAGTTCTTCATATTGTTTGTTCCTGTTCTTGTTTATCTTTCTTATTCCGCATTGTTTGAATCTCGATCCAACTCTTTTGTTTCAACAATTGGTATCAGAGCAGGAGTTAGTGTTATTCACAGATCTGTCTTTGATTATCTTCATCGTTTTGATCGATTTTGGATATCAGACTTTGATCTTTACGTTAGATTCTTCTTTTGATCTATTCTTACACTTCTGATTCAAACCATAAACAAGTTTCAATGGCTTTTGATGACTCACATACTCAGTCATTCAATCTTTCAAGCATCATTGGATCCACCACCAGGACTCCAATTCTGTTTACTCAAGAATATGAGGTTTGGGCGTTGCACTTTGAAGATTATGTTCTTGGCATTGAAGAACATGGAGCAACGATTTGGCAAGCTATTATTGAAGAAACTCATGCCTATACGGCCACAAGGAGGGTTATCAAAACCCTAAAAGAATACAACAATCTGCTTGTTACTCACACAGACATTCCTCAAGACGAGAAGGATAAACTGATGTGCAACATTAAAGCATTCAGAATTATCAGATTCGCTCTCCAAGCAGACACTCTTCGCCTGGTTAGTTCATGCGAGACGGCTAAAGAGATCTGGGATAAACTTAAAGAGTTGTACTCTGGAGATGCTGACCTTAAGAACTCAATTCAGACCACTCTTCTTTCCGATTTCAGATCTTTTGTACAAGGTCCGGAAGAAACTCTAACCCAGACATTCAACCGCTAAAACCATCTTCTTAGTCGATTGTTAAAATACAAAATTACTCGGACTGTAATTGAGCAGAAGGTCACTTTTCTAGATGGTCTTCGTTCCGAATGGAAGGCCATTGTTTCAACAATAAAAGCGCATGAACAGTTTAAAAGTTACACTCTGGCTAAAGTTGTGGGAATCCTTAAGTACCATGAAAATGAAGTTACTTCGGAAGCTAAAGCAACTACTGGTCTTAGTTCGCTTGCTTTAGTTGCCACTGGGAAGAAATCTGCTGAAATTGATTCTGATTCTGATTTCTCCGACGATGATCTGACCAGAGAAGATAAAGCCTTGATGGTTTCAAATCACAAGAAGTTCTTCAAGAAAAACTTCTCTAAGTATAAAAACCGAAGCCGATAGGGAGGTTTTAATTTCGAAAAGACATCGGAAGAAAACCAGAAAAAGAAAGGTGATGAAGAAAAGAAGCTTGTTGGTGACTTGGGTTATGAGTGCCATTACTGCAAATGCAAGAACCACTTCGTGAAAGACTGCTTGCTCCGAAAGCAAACTGAGAAGAAGGAGCAGGTAAAAGATGAAGCATATTACGCAAAGAAGATTGCGGAACTGAAAAAGAACGATGCTTCAACTACCAAAGCAGCTTTTGTGGTCAAGGAGGATAGCGAGTTCGGTGCAGTTGAGGTCTGGTCAACGGATTCGGAAGATGAGGAGGTAAGAAATCCGACGCACGGACGATGTCTGATGGTGAAGAATGACCATTTCGAAAGCAGAGGGTACTCTACTGATGGGTGCCAAACTTCAGCAAGTTGCTTTGCTGCGAAACCTGTTTCGGAACAAGTTGAGGAATGCGAGGCTGTGGTCAACAAGGTACGCTCTATCCTTAAGTCTTTAAATATTTTCTCTTTCAATTATGATAATGAATTAGATGATCTTAGATTTACCGTTTCCATTTTGAGTGATAGCTTAAAAAGAACACGTCTAAGTAATTCTAACCTAAATGATCAACTGAGCAGGGTATCGAATAAGAATGAGGAGAGGCGAATGAGAATCGAGGCTTTGGATAGTGAATTAGTTAGAGCACGAGACGATATCATTTATGTCAAAAGGGATAATTTAATTCTTGTCAAACAGAGGAATAGTTTTTGTTTAATAGCAAAACGTCTTTACAATAATATGACTCAATTACATCTTGACTGTGATATAGGTAGGGGTTTGCACAAAATGATTTTACCCTTTCTTGAATTGAAAGAGGACGAAATTGATGCTGAATGCTACAGGTGTGAAACTATTGTTTCATCTGATGATGTTTCGGAAGCATATCGTATTGGACTTGACAAAATTGAAAGTTACATTCAGTCCAAAGAACATAAAAACATGGTTAAAGAATATTTTTCTGAAAATGATCATGAGGAAATTAAAACAGCAACCTTGAAAAACTTTCACTCATTATGCTCTAAATTAAATTCTGATAATACTCCCATTAATGAGAATATTTCTGATTTTGATGAAAGTGAAATGAGTGAGATATCAGTTGAGGATGAAATTGACTGTTCGGAATTCATAAACAATTCTACTGATACTAAGAAAAATCTCATTTCTGAAAATTCAGTCGCATTTGCGAGGATTGTTGAAAATAAAGGATCACAAGCCTTAAACGAACAAGCCACTGTTTTTCCAAAGATTCAGACTGTCCCAAACCAAGTTTTTGTTAAACCAGGTCTGAATTCTAAAGATGTAACTGAACTTAAAGTCCTGGTTGATAACGATAATTCCGATGTCTGTGATACTTTCTTTTGGTCGAAACCAATTGACAATTCGGATGAAACCAAAGGTCTTTCCGAAGTGACCTCCTGGAAGTCTTGTGGTAAATACATCCCTGGATCGTTGAATAGCAAAAACTTTGTTTCACAAAATAAATCATGGGGCACAAAGGTTCATTCAAACACTAAGTCAAGTAATTTCAAATTTGATTCTAATCATTGCTCAACATCTCATACTCATAAGTCTCCTGAAGAGCTGATTGCCAAAAGGAAACAGATGAATGCGCGGTACAAAAAGAATTTGAAAGAAAGAAAACAATTTTGGAGAAACAAAAACGACTTAAACCCAACCCAGAAAGCCAATTCAATTCCGATTCTGAAATCTGTGAAAACTCCAAAATCTGAGCAAAATCCAATCCCTATTCATAAAGCCTCAGCTTCAACAAAAACAAAGAATCCCACTCATATCCTCAGCTCAAGTGATTCAAAAGGGAAAGCCAAGCTTTACCCTGAATTTGAAACCAGACAGAATCTCAAAACCAACAACATTCACCCAACAGCTATTTCTAAGCCAAACTCCTCATCTCAGTCAGTCAAACTTCCAAATCCTACTCATAACTCTCGCAGTCAGAAAACTCATTTTTATCAAGTAACCAACACGTTCATTCCTACGAAATCTCGTTTTGCTAACGAAAGATGGCAATCCACAAAAATGAAAGTGTTCCGAATTGAAAATAAGAAAAATCAACCATCTGTGAGAAAATAATTTTGGGTTGAAAAGTCATGCATATTTCCTACTTTTCGTAAATTCTCACATGGGCCCACATTGGTTTGGGTCCCTAAATCTCTCTAACTTGTGCAGGTACTACGTGACGAACAGTATGATCCATAATGGTATATTGATAGCGGCTGTTCGCGACACATGACAGGGAGGAAGGAAGAATTACGAGAATATCGATCGCTAACAAATGGAGGAAAAGTCAGCTATGGAAACAATGCAATTGGGAAAATCAAAGGGTATGGCATGATCACAAATGGTGAAATTTCGATCCGAAAAGTGGCATATGTTGAAGGACTTCAGCACAACCTAATCAGCGTTTCGCAACTTGTTGTTGGAACTGGTCTCAGAGTTTCATTTGATGAGGATGGTTCCGAACTAGTTGAAAAGGAATCTAAAAAGCTCGTTCTGAAGTCAAAACGAAAAGGAGAGATGTTTTCTTTGGACATGAGACCCATTCAAGGAAAACCCGCCATCTGCTTACTCACAAAAGCTACGAACGATGATAGTTGGTTATGGCATAGGCGTTTATCTCACATGAACTTTCGTGATATTAATAAACTGGTACTTGGTGATCTCGTGCGAGGATTACCGCTACTCAAGTACGACAAAGACCGACTGTGTGATGCATGTGAGCTGGGAAAACAAAGCCAAAAGAGTCATTCTACAATCATCAACACAAAGATCATCGAACCATTGGAACTTGTGCACATTGATCTTTGTGGTCCGTCTGCTATCGAAAGCGTTGCTCACAACAAATACATTCTGGTTGTGGTAGATGACTTCTCTCGCTTCACATGGGTGTTCTTTCTCAAGAAAAAATATGAAGCAGCTATCAACATGATTAACTTTATCAAGCAGATAGAAACTCTTCTCCGAAAGCAAGTTCGGATGATAAGGAGTGATAACGGCACAGAATTCAAAAATAAAGTTCTAGATGATTTTCTTGTCAATAAAGGAATCTCGCATAACTTCTCTGCCCCTACATTCATCAACAAAATGGAGTGGTAGAAAGACGCAATCGTTCTCTTTGTGAAGCTGCTCGCACCATGCTCTCTTTTGCGAAACTTCCTCTATACTTCTGGGCCGACGCCATCGCAACTGCATGTTACACTCAGGATCGTTCAAACATCAACAAATGATTTAATCTCACTCCCTATGAAATCATCAACAAAAGAAAACCGAACGTGAAATTCTTTCATGTTTTCGGATCTAAGTGTTTTATTTTTAACTCAAATGAGAAACGAGTTAAATGGGATGAAAAAGCTGATGAAGGTATTTTTCTGGGATACTCTCTTACCTCAAAGGCCTATCGTGTTCTGAACAAAAGATCTTGAAAGATTGAAGAAACATACTACATCACCTTTGATGATAGATACAATTCAAGAGCAAAGCACTCTACAACAAAGACTCAAGAAATCTTTCCCGAAACAAATACAACAACAATTCCTCTTATGGATCTATATGAGGAATTCATGAATTTGTTCGATGAACAAGAAAACGCAAAATCAGCAGAAGCAAACGCAAGAGACAACCAAAGAGATGAGCTATTAAAGATTATAGACAGTACTGTCGGTGAAAATGAAACTTCAAACGACAACTCCACTGATGTTCCGATTCCGAACAATGCTCCAACTCCCATTTCTGATGCAACCATCCAGGGGGAGAACCCAGCTCCTATCCAGGGGGAGAGTTTAGCACCTATTTAGGGGAGGGTATTTCTCCTGAATCAGAGTCAACCACTCCTTCAGTTGAACAAGGTAACTCTGATCTTGCTGATACAAGAAACGATGCAAACTTCCAGGGGGACAATGAAATTGAAAACAATGACCTTGACACACAGTCAGAGGTACAATCGGAAGCAGAAGAAATTATTCCAGAAATTAATCCTGAATATGATCTAAATTATCCTCCAATGATAAAATGGACGAGAGATCATCCAAAATATCAAATCATCGGAGAGACATCTGCTGGCGTTCTCACTCGAGCTCAAGCTAAAGAAAAGCAAGCTGCATTATTTTCAAAAGTGGAATTTTGCATGTTTCATTCGTTCATCTCCAAGATCGAACCTAAAACAGTTAAAGTAGCACTCGATCATGCTGACTGGGTCCAAGCAATGCAAGATGAACTAAATGAATTTGAACGCAACAAGGTCTGGAGATTAGTTCCGACTCTGGAGAAGGCATCAGTTCTCGGAATGAAGTGGGTATTCCGAAACAAATTAGACAAAGAAGGGAATGTCATTCGGAACAAAGCAAGACTGGTAGTTAAAGGCTACTGTCAAGAAGAAGGAATTGATTATGAAGAAACGTTTGCACCAGTGGCCAGACTGGAGTTCGTTCGGATTTTTCTTGCTTATGCAGCACACAAGGGTTTCGACGTCTATCAGATGGATGTTAAGTGTGCATTTATGAATGGAGAATTAAAAGAAACATTCTATGTTGAACAGCCACCAGGCTTTGTGAGCAGCAAACATCCCGATCATTGCTATGTGTTAGATAAAGCTGTTTACGGTCTAAAGCAAGCTCCAAGAGCATGGTATGAAACTTTAACTCGGTTTCTCAAGCAATCCAAGTTCAAGCAAGGTTCTGTCGACCCAACTTTCTTTCGTAAAAAGGAAGGAAGTCACCTGATGATTGTTCAAATCTATGTCGATGACATCATTTTCGGGTCTACACATCCAAGCCTAACGGCTGAATTCCGAAAACTGATGGAGCAAAATTTGAAATGAGCTCGATGGGTAAAATCAACTTCTTCCTAGGCCTTAATATCAGACAAAGTTCGGAAGGCATTTTCATCAATCAAGAAGCTTATACCAAGTCGCTCTTAGAGAAATTCGCTATGAAGGGCGATTCTAAAGTCAAAGTTCCGATGGCTTTCGGAACCAAACTCACTCCTTCACTAGACAAACCTGAAACAGATATCACTCTCTACCATCAAATGATAGGTTCACTTCTCTACCTTACTTCAAGTAGACCTGACATCATGTTTGCTATATGTTATTGTGCTAGATTTCAGGCTAATCCCAGAGAGCCACATCACAATGCTGTGAAGAACATATTCCGATATCTCAAAAGAACTACCTCACTTGGGCTATGGTATCTGTCAGGATCTGGGTTCTTCGTTCAAGCATTTTCCGATGCAGATCTTGGTGGTTGTGGATTGGATCGCAAAAGCACTTCTGGAGGATGTCAACTCCTCGATGGAAAACTCGTGAGCTGGCAATCAAGGAAATAAACCTGCGTGTCACTCTCAACAGTTGAAGCTGAGTACATTGCTGCTGCTTCATGCACCTCTCAGATTATATGGATTCAAAACCAACTGAGAGACTATGGAGTCGGTGTCACACCCCCAAACCACGATGGCGGAAACGTCTGAGGGTGGATGACTTCATGAACAGTATCACAACAACGTTTGTACAATAGTGATCAAAGCAAACACATCCATCATATACATAATTGTAAATGTTACAATAGTTCAAAAAAATTGTATGTTTTGAATACAATTACAATATGATATCAAAATACATAGTATGACGCCATAGCGACCCATCGTCAAAGGTTGTAGTTACCTTATCAATTTCCTGAGAATACAAGTGGTTTGAAAGAATGTCAACATTACGTTGGTGAGTTCATAAGATTTTTGTATGAGAAAATCCATAATCCTTTTTCCTTATAAAAAGATATTGTTGGAAACCAGAAAATCCAATATTTTCTTATAAATGAGTCGTAGTCTTAAAACCCAAAGACCGTAAATGTATAAGTATTTCTATACTTGAAAATAGTATTACGTAGTTTTATTGTTGTATGAAACCGTATAAATAGATGTTTACTTGTAGACTAATCGTAGACTTAATTCCATAAAACTAGTATATATAAGTAAATCGTACTTATATTTATACCTTTTATAAAGCATAGTTTTAATTCCCATAGAACCAGTGTATATAAGTAAAACCATACTTATATTTGTAACTTGTAAAAATGTAGTTTTAATACCATAAAACTTGTATAAGGAATCTCTTTCCTTGTAAAATGTAGTATTGTACTCCAAGAAAATCCAATATTTTCTTATGAATGTATCCAAGTCTTAAGAATCCAAAGACTAAAATGTATAGCGTAGCTTGTAGTATAAAACCTTTGAAAATGTATATTTCCACGTAAACAATTTATAAAGTTGATTTCCCATGCGAGACGTCCTATAACCATACTATGACCATGTAGGCCTGCTTCGACGCTCTTCAGGCGTCGGACTGTTATGACATTTGTCACCTCAGACCCGTCGGTCTAGCTGTAGGTAGCAGCTCAGGTGCGGGGTTGTCAATCCCGTATAGATCTATACACAAATATCACGCTCTCTTACCGAGACTCTGGTTATAAATTTCAGGACTTATAGTATGTACATAAATAAGCACTGTGAAGACCCGTCTCACAAAAATGTATGTATCAATCAACTTGTTATTTGTATATGAAAAACCCTTGTATTTGCCCATTATCATTTTTCTATGATAATATAGTAATGTATAATAATTATATATTTTTATATAATTATTTTGTCTTCTTTAAAACGTCATAGTAACATTTGTATCAACAAACTATTCCTATAATAGTTTATTTTTAGTATTCCGTTGTGAAAAGCATATATTTACAAATATATGTGAAATAACTTATTTAGATGGTTATATAGAACTTCTTTTAAGATATATTTTCCACAATAGTGGTGTAATAAATTGGTTATACCCTTTATTAATTCCAATATAAGCCTTTCGGAAATCCAACAACCTAGCCCAAATGATCGGCCTAGACACCGCTCTCGTAAGTAGATCATTCAATATTATATTTTGGAACTATAATAGAATTGTTGTCATAATGATGTTTACAAAATTCACATTTTGTTTACTATTGTTACAAATGAGTATAAATAGCTATTTTTATAGTATAACTTGTATTATCCCCCTTAAAAACTTGAATAAAGATAAAAAGAAGGGGTATGAACTCACCTCAATGTCGACTAGGATCTTATCGCCAATTGTTGTTAGATCGCCCGACTCTTCGTGCTTCTAACTCGAACTCACTATATTTATAACTGAAATATCTACTTCTAACACTCATTCTTCGTATATCTCTCTATACGTATCGAAGAACTTGTTTATATGATTTGAATGGTTAGAATGAGGCTATATTTATAGTAGATTTATTTTCGTATTGCGGCCCTCAAGATACAGATATTCGACTTTTATAGCTTTTAGAATTTGTTTATAAGAAAACATACCCTTAAAATACTCTTTAAATAGATTTAATAGTTTTTAATTAAAAAAAATAATTTTCTTTTATAGAAATATAATCTACAAAAATCGTAGTTTAATAATATCAACTTTTTAACTAAAAGTCTTTAACGAAATAACGAAAGGGTATTAATTGTAAGTTTATTGAAAATATAGGGTTTAAATGTAAATATAATTTAATTTTAAAGAAAAAGAAAATATTAAATATAAAACTAATATCAATGATATTAAATTTTGACGTCAGGTTGTCCGTATCGATGATACGGATTTGACGATAAATTTTTCGTTTTATAAAACAACATAATATTATTGATAAACTTAAAAATACGTATTGAATACGTAGTGTTCGAAATGAAAATACGAATTTTTTGAGGGTAAAATGTGTAAAATTGATTAAATAATGAAGTGGGGCCCACTTTATATAAAATAAAATTAAAATAAAATAATATAAAAATTTTCAAACTTTAAATTTCAAATCTCCACCTACCGGTGGAGAGTAAACTTTTTTTTTTTAATAAATAAATAAATATATTATAATAATTAAACGTCGCTTTCAAGTTAAATTAAACGTTTTTCTATGATAACTTTTTATATATAACGTTTGGTAAAAATATAAATATATATTTGGATTCGTCGTAATTTTATCTACGTTTCGATATAAAATTTGTAATATTCCGAATAGTTTTACATTTTTACCGTTTTTCTATCATAACTTTTTATATATAACGTTTGGTAAAAATATAAATACATATTCGGATCCGTCATATTTTTATCTACGTTTCGATATAAAATTTATAACATTCCGAAGAGTTTTGACTTTTACCGTTTACTATTCACGTCGGATACTATTCATGCCGGATCAGTATTCACGATGAAATTTTTTTTTTTTAAACATCGAGCTCAGCAGGGTTTGCTCGTATAATTAATTTGAATTAGCGTACGTAGTATTATAATATCCAATAATATATCGTATAGATTATGAAATTTACATTTCACATATTAACTTTAACGTACACTTTGGTTGACTTAAGTTGACTTTCGTTGACTAATTTGACAGTTGTCACATTATCTACCCATTAGAAGGAATTTCGTCCCGAAATTTAGCACTTTGAATGTATCCTCAAGGGTTTGGGAAGAGATGTGGGTATTTTTGTTTGATTTGGCCCTCACGTTCCTAGGTAAATTCAGGTCCTTGCTTGGCGCTTTCCAATTTTCAATTGCTTTGATTTTGGGGTGTAATGCCGTAATATTTTTGGTAACTAAACTTCAGTTATTCTTTGTAGAAACAAGAGTTACTAGGTTGTTATATGAATTAGGAGGATTAGAACCCATTTAGAAAGAGTTTAAACTTAAAAATAGCAAATAGAAGTTACACAGGTCGTGTAGGAGTCACTCGGGTCGTGTAGTAAACCTTTTTGAAACTGTTTAGCCTTGCAGGAGTTACACGGTTGTATTTGTGAACACGGTTCGTGTTCTAGTTACCTTAACATCTAGTGGTATCCAATAGACTTACACGGGTCCGGTTTCGGAGTTCGGTTTGGATTTTTAAAAGTGAATGACGCTAACTTTAAAGGTTAATGTCGCTAACTTGCTTCAGGGGAGTTATTCGGGCAGTGAACCAAAAATTTCCTAGGCAATTTTCAGAGCAAAAGATGTGAAATTTTTGTCATTTTGATCAAGGGTTTTGCGTAGAAAAAGTTTGGGATGGTCGGATTTAATACCCGAAATGCATTCTCGAGTTCTTAATTGACTAGGGTAATGATCTTGAGTGTTAGGGTTTCAAACCCTAGATGTCTAAATCTGAAAGTATGCATTGGTTCACCTCATATGTAGGTTGCTAATATATGTCGTATCGAGTCCTTGTTACAATATTGTGATGTTTTAACAGTTGATTTGGTAAAATCATGAAATTAGGAGTTTCGGTTTAATAACATATGAAATTCTCTAATTGTGATTTGTATTAGCTATTGATTTCTTAATCATTTGAGTTAAGTATTATGGAAATGCCTAAGCGTGTTTAAGATATGATATGTGATGTCATTTTACAGTTGATACTAGTAGGATGGAAGGAATCATATAAGATACATGTGAACCACGAGTTCTACAGATACTAGATGAGTAGGTTCTAATTCATTATTTATGACTAGATTATTATATAATTGAATTAACTATTCTTTGAACTAATTTCGTTATCAGAAGATATATATATTAAAAAATGTCTTTTCGTTATCCCGTCCTCATCGGAGTCAAGCCGCGAATTTGGAAAAATGATATCACTTAGAGTAGTGAAAAGATTGCACCTACTATAGATATTTTGAATTTCGGTAATAAGAACGTGAGTTGTCCTTTCAGTTCCTGCTGTAAGATGCTATATAAACGGGTATGTATCATCATTTGTATCTAAGATCTTTTCAGTCTCATTCTTTCCTACTACTAGTTTATTCTTATATAAACTCAGATTTCCAATCGAGGCATGGAAAACAGATCTCATATGGAAAACTTGTCGGATGCTGAGCGGAATTTCCTAAGGGAAGAGGGTACCTCCCTATCGTTTAATCAGATACCTCTACTGGAGTCTGGTAATTATAATATGCTTAACTCCTTTTATTTCTTATTCATTTCTCTAGCGTTTTGATTTTATTTTAAATTATGTGAGGTATAGATTTTCCAGATATATTACCGCTGGATCAGCTTCAAAATGATCCTGAAGTTCTTCCTCCGATGAGTATTATATCAGAAGATCCAGGACCTTCATCTTTGGGCTTTGCTTATGAGCAATCTCAAAACTTACTTCTAGGTTGAATTTTAGTACTTTTATGTCAGTTTGGTTTTTATCTTCTAACATTTTTTTTAAAGATCCATTTATGGACGAGTACATAACGAACAGTGAGATTATCCCCATGAATCAAGGATTCATGGCTGGCATGCAGAACGATGATCAACTACAGGTGATTCATAACGATAGTGTTGGAATAAATCCCGAGTTTGAGGGAGGTTTTCAATACCAGGATCACCTTCAGATGATTCAAAGGAATCTGGAGGGATTTCAAAACCCTAGGTTCATAGCTGAAAATCAACAGTTACTGCCGACGGCAGATTCTAATGTTATTGCACCAAATTTTATCTTTGGTTTAACAAATCAGGATCATGCTCAAATGATTCAGAATGACAATAGTACAACCGGATTTGATTCTTTGAATCCAAGAGCCATAGTAATTGGCAGTGGAAGTGGTTCTAGACAGCCATTAAGTAAGGAAGCAATAGCTCAGCACTTTAACAAGCCACTTATGCAAGCTGCAAGGGAACTCAACGTTGGATCAACACAGTTGAAGCAACGTTGTAGGAAGTTAGGCATCAAAAGTTGGCCTCGACGAAAGATTAAGAGTCTACAAACTCTTATTAACCATACTCAGGTTAAGAATTGTATCTCTTTCCCCCAATTTTAATACCATGAGGTTGCAATGACTGAAAGTATTTATGCAACAGGAATTGAATAATAATCCTAGTAAAGCAGACGTAATACTTGGTCTAGAGAACGAGAAAAGAGCAATAATCGAGGGTTCTAGTTCGGAGATAACTGATACCACAAAGAGATTGAGGCAAGCTGCCTTTAAGGCTGTTTACAAGAAAAGAAAGGTTCAAAAGAGGGAGGAAGCTTCATCAGGGACCCATACACAGCAACAATCTCTGCCTTCTGTTTCTGCTATAAGTGGTTTTAACCATGATTTTCTCAAGATCACAAGTGAAGAGAACCCAGAAGACTTGGCAGGTGAATTAGCCCGCCTTCGGCTTTCAGATTGAATTTCTACCAATATTAGTTTAATGGAACTGTTGATAGGGATGATGGAAGGTTTTTGATAATAGTTATTGGTCAAGTATTATCGAATTGTTAGGTCTACTATGTAAGGATAAGGGTATAAAAGGTACATAAAGTGTCTAGATGTATGGTTCTATAGTATTATAAAATACTCCTTTAGCTTTATATTTTGTTTTAGAGTTTTCTTTATATATGGTTCTTGGTAAGTTTTTAGACTTGTTGTTCACTACGACTATTTCTAAGTACATGTTAGTCATACCTTGGACAAATACAGTTGATCAGGCTCTATCTGTCCTAGGTATGATTACATAACTACCTAGGCCTACTCGTAGTGTTCAACTCATCTTATTATTCTTGTATTGTTCTAGTTATGACACTGTTCTAGTGTGTATGTACTTGTACTTATACTTTATAAAAATATCATTGTATTTTAAAGTATACTTTGTACAGATTGTTTTAGAGAGTTTTAGTCCCATTGTATTTATAGTTGTATATCTTAAAAGGATTGATATACTTAGTTCACTATAAACAATGCTCTGATACCAATCTCTCACACCCCCAAACCACGATGGCGGAAACGTCTGAGGGTGGATGACTTCATGAACAGTATCACAACAACGTTTGTACAATAGTGATCAAAACAAACACATCCATCATATACATAATTGTAAATGTTACAATACCTCAAAAAATTGTATGTTTTGAATACAATTACAATATGATATCAAAATACATAGTATGACGTCATAGCGACCCATCGTCAAAGGTTGTAGTTACCTTATCAATTTCCTGAGAGTACAAGTAGTTTGAAAGAGTGTCAACATTACGTTGGTGAGTTCATAAGATTTTTGTATGAGAAAATCCATAATCCTTTTTCCTTGTAAAAAGATATTGTTGGAAACCAGAAAATCCAATATTTTCTTATAAATGAGTCGTAGTCTTAAAACCCAAAGACCGTAAATGTATAAGTATTTCTATACTTGAAAATAGTATTACGTAGTTTTATTGTTGTATGAAACCGTGTAAATAGATGTTTACTTGTAGACTAATCGTAGACTTAATTCCATAAAACTAGTATATATAAGTAAATCGTACTTATATTTATACCTTTTATAAAGCATAGTTTTAATTCCCATAGAACCAGTGTATATAAGTAACACCATACTTATATTTGTAACTTGTAAAAATGTAGTTTTAATACCATAAAACTTGTATAAGGAATCTCTTTCCTTGTAAAATGTAGTATTGTACTCCAAGAAAATCCAATATTTTCTTATGAATGTATCCAAGTCTTAAAAATCCAAAGACTAAAATGTATAGCGTAGCTTGTAGTATAAAACCTTTGAAAATGTATATTTCCACGTAAACAATTTATAAAGTTGATTTCCCATGCGAGACGTCCTATAACCATACTATGACCATGTAGGCCTGCTTCGACGCTCTTCAGGTGTCGGACTGTTATGACATTTGTCACCTCAGACCCGTCGGTCTAGCTGTAGCTAGCAGCTCAGGTGTGGGGTTGTCAATCCCGTATAGATCTATACACAAATATCACGCTCTCTTACCGAGACTCTGGTTATAAATTTCAGGACTTATAGTATGTACATAAATAAGCACTGTGAAGACCCGTCTCACAAAAATGTATGTATCAATCAACTTGTTATTTGTATATGAAAAACCCTTGTATTTGCCCATTATCATTTTTCCATGATAATATAGTAATGTATAATAATTATATATTTTTATATAATTATTTTGTCTTCTTTAAAACGTCATAGTAACATTTGTATCAACAAACTATTCCTATAATAGTTTATTTTTAGTATTCCGTTGTGAAAAGCATATATTTACAAATATATATGAAATAACTTATTTAGATGGTTATAAAGAACTTCCTTTAAGATATATTTTCCACAATAGTGGTGTAATAAATTGGTTATACCCTTTATTAATTCCAATATAATATTTCATGACTATCAAATAAAGAACGGCCAGGTAGAAGATCAAATGAGGAGGCAGGACCCTTTCAGCGTATAAGCCTTTCGGAAATCCAACAACCTAGCCCAAATGATCAGCCTAGACACCGCTCTCGTAAGTAGATCATTCAATATTATATTTTGGAACTATAATTGAATTGTTGTCATAATGATGTTTACAAAATTCACATTTTGTTTACTATTGTTACAAATGAGTATAAATAGCTATTTTTATAGTATAACTTGTATTCTCCCCCTTAAAAACTTGAATAAAGATAAAAAGAAGGGGTATGAACTCACCTCAATGTCGACTAGGATCTTATCGCCAATTGTTATTAGATCGCCCGACTCTTCGTGCTTCTAACTCGAACTCACTATATTTATAACTGAAATATCTACTTCTAACGCTCATTCTTCGTATATCTCTCTATACGTATCGAAGAACTTGTTTGTATGATTTGAATGGCTAGAATGAGGCTATATTTATAGTAGATTTATTTTCGTATTGCGGCCCTCAAGATACAGATATTCAACTTTTATAGCTTTTAGAATTTGTTTATAACAAAACATACCCTTAAAATACTCTTTAAATAGATTTAATAGTTTTTAATTAAAACAAATAATTTTCTTTTATAGAAATATAATCTACAAAAATCGTAGTTTAATAATATCAACTTTTTAACTTTTTAACTGTAAGTTTATTGAAAATATAGGGTTTAAATGTAAATACAATTTCATTTTAAAGAAAAAGAAAATATTAAATATAAAACTAATATCAATGATATTAAATTTTGACGTCAGGTTGTCCGCATCGATGATACGGATTTGACGGTAAATTTTTCGTTTTATAAAACAACATAATATTATTGATAAACTTAAAAATACGTATTGAATACGTAGTGTTCGAAATGAAAATACGAATTCTTTGAGGGTAAAATGTGTAAAATTGATTATATAATGAACTGGGGCCCACTTTATATAAAATAAAAATTAAAATAAAATAATATAAAAATTTTCAAACTTTAAATTTCAAATCTCCACCGGTGGAGACTAAACTTTTTTTTTTAATAAATAAATAAATATATTATAATAATTAAACGTCGCTTTCAAGTTAAATTAAACGTTTTTCTATCATAACTTTTTATATATAACGTTTGGTAAAAATATAAATATATATTTGGAATCGTCGTAATTTTATCTACGTTTCGATATAAAATTTATAGTATTCCGAATAGTTTTACATTTTTACCGTTTTTCTATCATAACTTTTTATATATAACGTTTGGTAAAAATATAAATACATATTCGGATCCGTCATATTTTTATCTACGTTTCGATATAAAATTTATAACATTCCAAAGAGTTTTGACTTTTACCGTTTACTATTCACGTCGGATACTATTCATGCCGGATCACTATTCACGATGAAATTTTTTTTTAAACATCGAGCTCAGCAGAGTTTGCTCGTATAATTAATTTGAATTAGCGTACGTAGTATTATAATATCCAATAATATATCGTATAGATTATGAAATTTACATTTCACATATTAACTTTAACGTACACTTTGGTTGACTTAAGTTGACTTTCGTTGACTAATTTGACAGTTGTCACAGTCGGTATGAAACGTATTCCACTTTACTGTGATTCCGAAAGTGCGATTCGGATCTGCCACAATCCAGTGCAACATTCAAAGACTAAACATATTGCACTCAGATATCACTTTATCAAAGATCATGTTGAAGATGGCAACATCGAGATTCATTTTGTTCGCTCAAATGATCAACTGGCAGACATCTTCACCAAGGCACTTCCAGAGCTAGCATTTAACAGAATTCTTCAAGGCATCGGAATGATGGAAGCTGAATCTGTTCCGAAATCTAACTGATTTTCCGATTGATTCCGAAATTCGGAATGCCTCGGAATCGGACTTTAGACAATAATGATTAGGAGCGAATGTATCCTTTCTGTATATTTATTTTCCTCTATTTTTATTTTTATTTTTATTTTTTTTTACTTCTTTTTCTCAACAAAACATCAAAAATACTTTCTTTATATATATCAAAAATATCAAAAATATTTTTTAGTTCTTTAAAATTTTTCTTTGGTTTCGTATGTTGTGTGTTTTATTTTGTTTTGTTTTATTTTACCTTAAGTTTTTAATTCTTATTTTTCCCTGTTCTTCTTGTTGTCAACTGTACTTGAGAATGCAGATACAGAATCCAAAGAGAAATCTTTAAACAAAAGCAAGGCACATTTTATTTAAACTGAAGGAAGGTAGTTCGATACATCAAAAGCCAAAAGAAAAACTACTTCTTCCTACAACTTGTAGTAGTGCCACATCGGAGGATCACCCAGATGGAAGGCCTGGTAGATGCGTAGCTCACTCTCGTCGACGAAGAGGCGCATCCCTTCTGCCAGTCCCACATTGAACTGATCATGAGGGGTTGAACGGGTGATCACTGCCGGCCACCACCCTCTCCTGTGCCAGACCTCCACGAGGTCGAACTGTTTATACTCCACCAAGATCTTTGGTGGGACAGTCTGCAGGTAGGGGTAGCTAGTCTGAACCGTCAGTGGTCCACCGCCCTCACCGTCGTTGAGAGTTGTCATCCTCACCTTGTATCGGTGATTTCAGACTCCCATAACGACACCTCCATAGATGCCACCGGCGTACTCGCCTTCCTGCATCTTAACCTCAACTTTGTCAAAGCGGTTGTAGGGACGACGAGCCATGCGAGATCTCTTCTGAGGGTAATTTGTTCTTGAAGTGTAGGTTGTGCTACTAACAATGCTTGCTTTTATAGGCGGAAATGACACCGGTTCAGCTCCAAATCGTGGATATTTAATTACTTTTTGAAGTAATGATGGAGTCTGCAGTAATTATTACGCGTCATCAAAGCAGAGACGGCTGATTAGCTTTTGATTGGACATTTTCCACTCTTTTCGCCTGCGCATTTAATGAGTTCTCATAATAGCCTTATTCGTCAGCATTCCTCAGCAAACAACATTCTAGTAACTATTTGTTGAATTAACGGATTTTCTCTTACCATATTTTCTAAGTACCTATAACGAATATCTATGATTATTGAAATAAAAACCAATTTCAATATATGATTTCGGAAAGTCTAGTCAAAGATCGCAACTCATTTTTACCATGAGGAGCTGTGAGACTCAATCGACCTTTCTTAACCCTTCTATTACTTCTCCACATTCAAACACATTTCCATATAATTGTAACCCTTATGAAGGTTTTCAGCGTTAGCACTGAAAACTGATGGTTACACAAAATCTGTGTTCATGATTTCGGAATTATGTCTACCACAATTCCGAATGAAACCCAAAAATCCGATTACACTAAGGAATTGACGAAAACTTCAAAGGAAATCTCAACTTTTATTTTTTGCGTGATCTTTATGAAATCTACTCCACCAAAGTAATTTCTATCCAAAGAGATCCAATTTTTCATTTTTTTGAGATTTCAAAATATTTCCTAAGTCAGACAAAATACTCCTTACCATCACTTGTTCTTATGACTACACTGGTCAAACAAGTCCTTTCTTTCGATTTCGGACATTTCTCACGTTTCAGAATTCGACAGAAAGTTAAACCCACCACATAAAGCTAAAATCTTAAAATATACCTTTCAATGATTCTTATCAATCAATTGATCGTAATTCAACGGGAAACCACAAAATCACTTCTGATTCTCTCTTGATTCTGAAGGAAGAGATCATTGCCCGGGATCAATCAGTTTTATGTCATTCCGGCATCACACATTACCAGATAAATTTTGATTTTCTTCTTTATCTTTGACACACTCTTGCACAAAAATCATTTTTGATTTTTCTAACTCTGGTTTATTTTGTGATAAGGATTCAATTTGATGACCTGGCAATAACTACTCATCGCGTTTTTGAAATTTGAATAAGGTCATCAAGACGTGTCAGTTACAACGTCATCTCAATGGCAGCTATTTTCTTGTTTTTCACGCGCCTGACAAGCGACTCTTATGGGCTACTCATGATTATAAAGCGAGATTTTTGGGAAACGAAATCGACTGAAGCGGGATTTCCTTTTCCAAACAATCTCCAAAATATATTTAAAGGGTTTCTTTGGTTACTCTCACTTCTCCGCTCTTCATCTCTCACACAAGAACTCTCCATCTTCAAAGCTCTCTCTTTCTTGAGAACTCCAAGAACTCTCAAATGGCTGGTTCATCTTCTGCAAACGAAAATACATCCTCCTCTCTTATGCTGAAGATCAAACAAAATCAGAATATGATCATCGATCTTAACTCTTCCAAGTACAATGAAGCTCTTCAGCCGATGATCGAGTGTCTCAAATATTCCAGAATCTGCAAAGCCCTAACTGCTTCAGCGGAGATTCCAATCGTGTATCTCTCCTCTGCATACTCATCAGCATTCTACAACAAGGCTGATGATGTTGTTACTTTTGAAGTAGGATCTATCAAGACGCGCATTTCCAAGTCCTGTTTTGGAAAATTGCTAGGGTTTACTGATCAAGATGATATTGTCGATCCTGATTCTCTTCCGCCTGTTACTCTTCCATGGTTCTTCTACCAACTAGGCTACAAGGGCGACATAACGCAACTATCCAAGTTCACAAAGAAGGGTCTACCACCTCTGTGGAACTTTCTTTTTACCATCTTGTTCAAAAGCTTCTCTGAACGAACGACAGGCACAGACAGTGCAAGTAAGCTCTTTTACTCTATCTTTTACGGACTCTATTATGATATCAATCTTGATTACGGGTCTATTCTCTGGAGCCAATTTGTCGAGAGTGTAAACTACAAGAACCGTCACTCTGAAATATCTTGTGCTCGATTTTGGTCCATTGTGGTGAAACGGGCTATTGAGCAAAATCATATCCATATCATGACCGATTCTGTGTTAGCGGTTATTCCGACGTTGTCAACCACTCAGTTTGCAACCACAAAATCGGAGGATTTCGATTTCATTGGATCCATTCCGATCACGATGTTGGACCGAGTTTCGAAGGAGGTTCAATGTATCGCTGAGTACAGACTGCTATCTCCATCGGGGGTTCGTAATGTTGACCAAACACATCAAGACGCTTTTGATAGACTTGAAAATCCAAAGAAAATGGTCAAACGAAAAGGTAAAGGTGCAGCGTCCGACACCGAAAAACAGCCCAAACATCCAAGGAAGCTTCGGAAGCTTGTCCAGTCTTTTGATTCGGAAAACGAACACTCTGATACTCAACTTATTCCGAATTCCCCACACGATGTTCCGATTACAGACAATCTTGAATGTATACCCACTGCCAAGCTTTCTCATCCTCCCCGATCGCCGCCTCATGACCCCACACCAAAAACCACTCCTCATTCTAGCCCACAATCAACTCCTGAACGCTCACCACTCCGAACCACCATCACTCAAAAGTGTCCATCCGTATCACCCAAACAAACTACCATTCCGAATTTGCCTCCTGTCAACCCTCCTTCAGATGATGATGATGATGATGAAGATATTCTGGTTAATGATGACTAGGATGATCTTTCAGATTTCCTTGAATCTCCATCCACTGTTAAACTCAAGACCCACAGTTCATCTGTTCCGATGGCGTCTAATCAACTCAAGGAAATCTCCGAGAAACTGGATTTACTTCTTCAATCCAAGGCGAACCCCTCAATCTCCGACTGGCAATCCCAGTTGGATGCTCACAAGGACTCGGTGGATACTTTAATCACCGAAAATGTAAAACTCATGCATGAATTCTCCTCCCTTATAGATAAATCAGAAACCCAAATGCAAAATTCTGCCAACTCTATTGGCAGGTTGGAAAAAGACATTCTCAAGTTCACTCAGGACTTCCGAGACTCTCATGTCAGGAACAATGAAAAGATGCAACAGGTCATCTCCAACTTTGGGAGCATTCTGAAGAAAGAAAAACAGGAGCTTTCCACCTTGCGTTCGAAAATGAAGACAGAGTATGCCGAATGGGTATCCTCCATGGATACAAAATTTGACCAACTGAAATAGGATTTGGCCACAGAAAACGAATTGATGGATACATTAGCAGCCAAAGAAACCAAAATCCAGGTTCTCAAGTCGGATATCTGACACAAGTCTGCCATTCTCACCTCGGCTGTCTCTCAAAGCAAGGCTGTTCGGAACGGTGTATCTGAAATCGACTCTTTCCTTCATCGAATGGTTGAAGACACTGATCCAATTCTCACTCCTCAGGTGCGCAGACATCTAACCCTTAAGCTTCATCCACTATTCAATCTACTAGCCGCATAAAAGGGTGTTTCGGAAGGTGTTGCGTCTCCGAAACAAGGGGAGAAGAGATCAACGAAGAAAGTACGTTCAATCAGGACACTCCGAATAAAGACAACCCGATCAAAACCACCTTTACTACTATCGGAAAAGAAAATGAAAAAGGGGCTACACAGGCTACTCAGAACCCCGATTCCGATTGGTTCAAAAGGATGAATGCTGAAGGAGATGTTGGTCCATCCTCTGCAGATCCATCAAAACGCAAAGGCAAGGAGATATTGGAAGAACAAGTCTTTGATCAGGATGCTGCCAAAGAAGCTAGGGATAAGGAAATTGATGAAATCCTCAACCTCACTCGCAAACTTGATGCTGAGGAAGCCGCCAAAAGAGAGGTTGAATTACTCTTGAAAACTAAGATGTCATTATTTCCTCCCTGGAACTATAAAAGGATGACATTGGAAGCAATTACTGAGCCTGTGGAGAACTGGCTTCAACCAGTTACCTCGTATAACACAAGCAATGACGTAAACTCTCAACTTGACTTTCCGATGACTGCGAAAGCACTTTTGTTCCGAGGGTTCGAGGAACTCAAAGACACTCGTCTTTCTAATCCGGAAGTGAATGATTTGCTGTTCACCTTTTATTTGAAAAACGCGTTTGCTCAACATTTAACCTGGAGTTTGAAGAAGATTGTAAAACTGACTCCCCGTCTTCCTGAGGTTAATGTTCCATTCAGAAACACAAGATTTTTGGCAATCAGAGGCGATGATAAAGAGAAGATGGAATTTTCTCTTGCTGATCTACCACTTATGAATCCATTCGATTGGATCTCTCTGTTCAACATCTTGTCGAGAGAACAAAACTATCATCCTCTTTCTGATCATCTCAAAAGAATGATTGGATACTATATTCTTGAAGTTACGAAGTTGGATGTTGAAGTTGCTGCTGTTCTGGACAAGATTCCTTTGACTGTAAGACGCCCTCCTCCCAAAAATCTTAGTAGGCGTAAAATCGGTAAAATTGTCAACTCAAATTGGAGTGTGGCATACAACTCAAAGGAAGGGCTTGAGAATATTAAAAGGATATTCTATCTTTCGGACAAACATCTTCACAGAACTCCAGTGTTGGAACACATTCTTCACATCACCAACAAACTCCAATCCAACACCGCTGATCATAAAACATGCATCAACGACATGTTGGGATGGTACATAGAATTTCGAAAGAGGATCCTGGCCATGATTCCGAAGGTGTTTGATAGACAAGCTAATGAAGTGAAACCTGAAGAATGAAGACAAGTCGCATTTTTAACTCAAATGGGGAGATTGTTGAGTCATAAATAAAGATTGAGTCAAAGATGCTGACTGGATTTATCGCTAGATTTAGTGCCTTTAGTTTAGCTATCGGTTATGGAATGGGCCTGTCCTTCCATACTTAGTTTTTGTATAAATAGCATGCACGTACCCTAATTAGGGTTAAGGTTTTGTAATCTTTTGCGGCACTCATACAGAATAGTTCACATCGAATTGTTCTTGAGTTGCACATAAATCATTCGACATCAGTTCTTCATATTGTTTGTTCCTGTTCTTGTTTATCTTTCTTATTCCGCATTGTTTGAATCTCGATCCAACTCTTTTGTTTTAACAACAACCTAATTCGCTTAAACCATGACTCTGATACGAAAATTGTAACACCCCAATTCTTTTTATAAGGACTTACAAAAGATTTATCTCATACATGACAGTATTTACAAAAGTTCATCATGTAAAGTTTCAAGTCATCAAAACGGGTATTACAAGTTGATTCATCACCATAATTCAAACCATTTCTAACTAAAAACATCTTCCCAAAAATCTAAGTCTTCTACCCTTCCAAAAGTCTTCTAACATCATCCCTGATTACCTGAGTACATAGCGTTTAAAAGAAAAGAAAAAAAAAACAAACATATGTGAGACTTAAAGTGTCGTGAGTAATATTGGTTTTTTAGACCCAACTAGTCAAGTAAGTGGTTAAACATTCACTATTATATAAATGGCTTAGATATAAAAAGTTTCATAAAATCATAGCTTTAACTTCATGGAGTCAAAGTACATACTTCACAATTATAAAGACCAAATTTCATTATACTTTTTAGCCTTAATTACTTTCTTACGGGCGCCCCTGTAACTTCATCCCCTTCCCAAGAGGAACATATACACTCGTAAGGGTGTGCTTGTGTAACTTCTTCCCCTCCATGAAATGGAACACATCCATCCACAAGGGTGTGCTTAAGACAACTACTTTGCAACGGGAGGTACCATCCTAGTAGTGTCTTTTGACCCTCCCTACTTGCGGGCAAGGTCCTTATCCGAATTTCTTCTCTATTTACTTTCATCATTCTTTGATTTCACTATTCATTCATTCACAAATTGGTCTTTACTTCATAATCAATACAAACATGTGGTTATCATAACAAAATAACAAAGTAAAACTTTCATACTTTATTAACTTTCAACATAAATCTTTTGACTAAAAAAACATGTTTTGTAAAACTTTCTTTGCTATGTACCCAAGAAAATCCAAATATTACTCACCTTGTCCTTGAAGAGTTCCTATGCTCCTAGAACTCCCTTATCTTTGTCTTATCCTTCTCCACCACGTTCAACACCTATTAACATATACATTTCATATTCATCAATACTTCCACATGGTTCATTCATTTATGAGGATCCCTTGTATTTACTCAATCTATTAAGATGTTATCTCTAAAGTTATTCATAACTACTTAAAATTCTATTCAACCTCAACAATATGACAATTCAGTTCTTCCATATTTCAAAATTGGAGTTAAGAATAGTTCTTAATTTAACACTCCATCAATTTAGGCATATCAATATGCATCTTGACTTCAAGAGATATCCAATATAACATTCCATTGATACTATTTGGTTCAATATAACATACTTTTGCTAATATAATAACATTCCATTCATAAATTCAACTCCATGACATTATAGATTTATCTCTTGAGTGAACCAACTCATATTATGAAATTTGATAGTGTTAAAAGTTAAACTATTGTTAACTAAGCTTTAGCTAACCATTTGCAAGTCTAATCCACCATCAATTTCACAAAATCTCAAAATTCCCAAAAATTAGGGTTCATGCTAGGACTAAATTCCCATGAAATTAACTTAAACAAAACATAGAGAATTGTTTGTTACCTCAAAAGAATCAATTTGCCTCAAAAATCCCCTTGAATTACTTGAATTTGTTAGATCAATTGAAACCACACCTAGAGGTTCACCAAGAACACACACTTCTTTTGGGAGAGTTTTCTAGAGAATGATTGATGAAAAGGGCTGAAAAAATGATTTTTCACGTCCATATTAAGTCTAGATGTAGTGGGAAACACTTGGCACTTGGTACAGCTGTCTAGGTGTCAAAAATGGGGCAAAATGGTCAGTCCACGCGCCCACACGCGCTCTTGACGTCTCCAAAACGCGAATTCGTCAGCATTTTACACGGTCCGTGTAAAATTACACGCCCCGTGTAAAATGCACACTGATCAAACAGAAGGTTTTTACACAGCCCGCGTAAAAATTACACGGCCCGTGTAATTTTCCCAACTTTTTCTCAGCCCAACATGATTTTTCTTCAATCTTGCAATATTCATAATTTCTTCATACAAGCTTCAAATTTTACAAACTTTATATGCCGAGAAAGCTAAAAATAAGAACTACCACTTACTCTTACTGAAGTTTTCCCCATTCCCTCTACATTTCTCGCTATACTTTCTGGAACATGACCATTTCTTGATTCTGGTCTATTTTTACCCTACTTCAACTTGTCATAACTTTTTCATTCCACCTGCAAATGTCCCCATTCTTTTTCTTGTGTCTTTAAAATTTCAAATACTCTATTTTTAATAATGTGATTAATTTCCCCATTCTCACTCTATTTTCCCAACTTCTCAGCCCAACATGATTTTTCTTAAATCTTGCAATATTCATAATTTCTTCATACGAGCTTCAAATTTTACAAACTTTATATGCTGAGAAAGCTAAAAATAAGAACTACAACTTACTCTTACTGAATTCTTCCCCATTCCCTCTACATTTCTCGCTATACTTTTTGGAACATGACCATTTCTTGATTCTGGTCTATTTTTGCCTACTTCAAATAGTCATAACTTTTTCATTCCACCTCCAAATGTCCCCATTCTTTTTCCTGTGTCTTTAAAATTTCAAATAATCCATTTTTAATAATATGAATAATTTCCCCATTCTCACTCTATTTTGAGTTATTCATTTGTAAATTACTAACAACACCAACTTTCCTTAATTCTCCTTTTTATGGTGAAATACATTTCTAATTCAACCCATCATATTATATTTCATAAAAAGAACATCATAGAAGACTTAATACATCAAGTTACACATTATCACATAAACAAAAAAAAATTTCCACATAAGTTGTTAGCAATGACATAAAAGTTGGTTGTCACACGTATAAACACAATTATATATTCACCACATCACATCGCAACCCCCTGCTCGTCACAACATCAATAAGACTCACCGGACACCCCACATTTTCTGATAGAACTGCCGCCCAATAAGCCCATCACAACACATATTGGGAAATTAAACCCATCAGCTACCCGTCACCTCTCAACCCCCGCAGTCTCAAGTCACAAAGACTCACCGGATCCCCTAACTGTATGTGTGATAGAACTACCAGCTAATAAGGCCATCACAACACATATTGGGTAATTAAACCCATCAGCTACCCGTCAATTCCTCAACCCCCACGGTCTTGAGTCACAAAGACTCACCGGATCCCCCAACTATATGTGTGATAGAACTACCGGCCAATAAGGCCATCACAACATATATGTGGTCCCAACCAGGTCCCAACCACAAGTAGTAGTAGCCCCACCGAGTAAGTGGTCACAACTACAAGTATTAGTAGCCCCACGGTATGAACAACATCGAGCCACAAAGGCTCCACAAAATATCCTCCAACATCTCTGTCACAAGGTACTTGTTATCTGACAACCACGAGCCACACAGACTCAACAAGTAACACCCAACTGCAAAGCTTTGCAACTAGTCATTCGACACCACAACTCCCCATATCAGCTTAGTATCCACCTACAACCACATGATTACCACCCACGATATGGTACCATATCCATAATTATCACCACTTACTACCCACGTATTCGTCCGTATAACTAATATCAACTAAATAGTCAACTAGCTACTGATACAGTCTCCCCACGGGTACTCGTCTACATTTTACCTACTTACGGGGTTTTCACATAGTCATCTATGTAACATACACACCCAATCATACAACACACACATGCAATGCATCATATGCATTATAAATCTCACATAGTCATCTATGTAAAGTTACTCATCTCGATATAAACCGGGCCATGTAGCTTCGTTGCTTGTATAACACGGTGTCTTCTCGGACTCCTTGACAAATATAAACCTACATTAAGTTTTCAACCAAATTTATAAATCATTTTATATACCCTCTTGAAAACCTAAATCATGAGCTTGAAGAAATAACTTCAATATCAACTTTCTTAGAAATTATTCCCTTTATACCCTAAAATTTCCCCTATTCATGATCCGTTTTAATCAACATAACCCCATTTATATGCAACGATTCCAATTTTATAACAAGCTACTCCTTTTTAGGTTTCCAGGGACACCATTATCCACCCCAAATGATTTTTCTACAATTTACTATGATTTTTACAAGATTGCATATCAAATCTTTTCAAACTGGACCAGTATGTGAAGAATACGTATTTGACCTAGGTTAGAGGCAGAATCATGCTTCACACGTCTCTGGACAAAATATAATAGACTCAATTTCTGAAAATATCGCACTGATTTCACATCAAACCGATACTTCTATGATTTACAGTGATGTTTACAAGAACAACAAGTGTACCTCAATTCTGTAGTTCCGATCGAACGACTATATATCGAATTCCTGCGATCAGAATTACAAATTCCTTGGTCAAAACCTGCATATGTATCTCCTTTAGCTTCTTTCAAAATTTCACAACGATCCAACCGTACAATATCCCGAGGTCATTCGCGCACTGTAGCATGTTCTTGAGAATTCGGGAATGATTTGAGAAAAATCCGATTTTCCATATTTATACATAAAAGTTTGCCAATTTGGCACAACTAGTCCATAAACTTACAAACATTACACCCCATACACATATAAATACATTTAAGTCTCGTTTTTCATACTTAAGCCCCCAAATTAACATATAAATATTTATAAATTGGTTTCGGGCGTCACAACTCTCTCCCCCTTTAGAAGATTTCGTTCCTGAAATCTCCATAAAATCCCAGCATCGGCATACCCCTATTCTCTCTTCTACACAACCATCCCCCCTTTTCCCAAGGCAATTCCTATAACACGTTAGGAATTGATTCTCGCTTCCTTTTCCAAACCCTCAATTCTAACATCCATAAGGTTTTCGCCAGCCTTGAAACTTTACACCAGTCTCGTGTACATATACAAAATACCCAGTACGCATAGTATAAATACGAGGCAAGATGTATACCCACACTCTTCCCTCGGCTATAGTTCCCATTACACGTCATGTACTAGGTCACATTTCCCTATTTATCATCATTCACTATCATACTTACTCCACCTTATACCCATTTGTGCCACACGTATATATTTGCACAACACCCACTTATTATACTACCACACTAGTTACTCATCGCGTAAGTACTAATCACGCTATACAGCTTAAACACCGACCTCCTAGGCCTATATATTTCAGCCAAAGCCACATAAGCTAAGAACAATCTCTGAACCATAAAATTCTAATGGTAACACCGAACCCACATCCAGCTCAATGTTAATACTGAGCCCACATCCGATTAGAATTCAGAAAACAATTCCTTGACCACCCGAGCACCAATCCTTCCACACAGCCCTTGATCACTACATATTTGTATATTCCACACATGTACCCCCCCCCCCTACACACACACATACGTATGCCTACAAATTATTACTTAGTTGCAAAATACTCATCATGCAACTTCCATATATGTATACATATGTAGACAGAACACACTGTATGATTGTAAGACACTCAAGGTGTAGCTTCCACATACACCCACGCATATCCTCTACTCAACCTGTACTCTAGTATTGACTCGCCTAGGTCGTCGTGCAGTCAAAAATAAGAAAATACCTAACACACACTAGTACAGTGGTAGTCAGGGTCGATCCGCAGGAGTTTCGTGGTCGAGACAGGTGACAGATTACCAACTGCAGTGTCACGCTACAGTCAGAGGCCCTAGTTCCTAACGTTTTCCAAACACTTCCAAAAAAAGCATAAAATCCAATAATTCCAAACAATCATTAACTAAACTAAACTACTAACTAAACCTTGTTACCTACTGAAATCAGAAGTACATCTCCAAATCAGAAGCAATCAAGGGCAAACCAAACATCAAACACAATCCAATCATTTAAAAATTCATTCACAAGCATAAACACCGATAAACTAAGCAATTAACATAAACCAAATGACTACCATTAACAAACTCAGATCCAAAGGGTCCAAAACAGTAACCAAACTATCCAAAAACAGAAACTAAGACTCAATGTCAATGGTTGTCACCCCCAAAGACACTAGCCAACTACTACTAACTATTTAACTAATTGAAAATTAAAGATAAAAACATGAAAATACCAAAAGATGGTTGCTGAAGCTAAATCTCGGAGTCAAAGAGCCTTGGGGGTCGATTTCACACCAGGTCTTCGCTGAATTTTTTCGACCTAAGAGCCTCTATTTATAGTTACAAAAATCACGAGGCCGCGCCGCACATAAATGAATCCCGCGGCGCGCGTAAAGGTTTATCCCCGTTTTATCGGCATTTGAATTTTTCACCACCGCCTCATCACTGCGTCGCGTCTTTGTGAATCCCGCGGAACGCGTACGACTTCACCTGATTTTTCCTTGATCTTCAAACTTCTGCTAATTTGCACGCTTTTGGTCCATGTTTTCATTATTTCTTTCCAAACAAGTGCTGGCACAAAAGGTGAGAATACCACGATGTATATGATATAATTTCACTAAGAATAGGGCTCAACAGCGACTAAAATATTTGATATTACTAGGCGTTGTCAAACACCCCACACTTGTGCCTTGCTTGTCCCCAAGCAAGAGAGTTTTTAATAGATTTTAACCAAGACTCAAACAATTTTTGAATGCGTTTAATTTCAAAGCTTATTGCCTTATGAGTTAGAGTGAAATAGTTCGTGAAAACATAATCCGAATTTTCTTTGGAATTCATGAGTTTCTAAAGAACCATTGATTACAAATTTTCTGTCCACAATGAAGTGTACGTACTCATTCAGATTCTAAAGGCCATTAACGAATAGTCCATGACTTTCGATGTTGTCCGTGTAACGAGCTTTCAAAAATACCATCCCAGACCAGACGATCTTAGGTGGCAAGATGCATAAGCCCCACCCATTTTAAGCTTTCCGGCTCGAACAACAAAGGCCACTGATTGATAGTCCCTTCCTAAATTCCAATCCTAAAATACTCCAATCTTCTAACTCTTAAAACTCAACTTATTTGACTAAACTAATAGCATGATCACAACTAAATAGTATTTCTTGAAAAATACCAAAGCTATAAACAACCATAAACTATTTGTTTCAAAATTACAATCTATTAAAAAAATTTGAAAAAGTTGCTAAAAATTTTTGAAAATTGGTCTTTTCTGCAAAAATTTCAAAAAACGACTCTTTCGACCGTCCATACCCCACACTTAAAACCGTACAACGTCCCCGTTATACAAAAATTATTTAGAACAAGAGAGAAAGAGTTACCCCTTTGGACGGTAGATCGCTTGATTGGTACTCGGTGTCACAGGTACAAATACGAACAAAAAGGTCCTCGATTTAGCATTCTGGAGTTGTAGGGCAACAGTGAACACGCCTGTGGTCAAAACAAGTGGAGGGGGCACGATGACCCCACACTTGCTTGAAACAACTCCTCCAATTTGGTATCACATGCATAACTTACAAAAAGATTAAATGCAACCAAACAAACAAGATAAAATATAAACAAACAAAAGATAGAAAGTGTCATAAGTACAGTACAGATATCCAAAGGAAAATAAGAAAAAATACATCAATCGTCGTCCTGGCGGGTCCCAGATGGACCTGCCCCAGCATCTCCTCCGGAGGGGTGAGGTGGAATGTCATCAATCTGCATCCGGAGCATGATCATCCTCTGTGTCTCCACCATCCACTGGTCATGTGCCTCCCTGGCAGAGATCCTCTGGCTCAGGTCCTGGATGGCTGCCAGCACATCGGATAGCTGTGGCTGTGGTGCTGGCTTTGCTGGTGCTGCCGGTATCCGGCGTCTCCTGCCCGGCTGGGCGTATGCTGGCCGGGGGTCCTGGGGTGCCTTAGTCACTACCCTCACAAACTGACCTAGGCGCTGCTGCTCGATAAGCCCCATGTTCTCCAGGGCTCGCGCCATAGTGCGAACTGGAGGTAAAGCGGTCAAAGAGGCCACGATGGGAGCAGTAAGAATCCAATACGAACGGGCCAGGCGGGTGATGTAATGCCCGCGGGCCAGAGGAATGCTGGAGGATGCACCCGTCGTACGGGTGGATAGGGAGACGGCTAGGGCAAACGGGAGGTGAAGGAACCTGAAGGGGTCAAGGAGCACCGAGAGATATATCATGTGCTCACCGGACACCTTCTCGCCCCCTCCCTATGCATGATGGTGGTGGAGACGATGCGGTGCATGAGCCGGTGAAGCGGATCACGGAGATGGCTCTCCCTGGATGTCCCCGCCTCGTAGAATACATTGTACAAAGGTGCCCAAATGTCTGCGTTGGCATCCCTAGCGGGCTGCCCCTGAACGCACGCACGGAAGAACTGCGTGAAGTGCTGGTGCTGGATGTCCGCCACCATGTAGATGTCGGTGCGTCTCCCAAACTCCCGGAGACTGCACTTCCTGTGGACTCCTGTTAATGCTAAAATCAGATCGTTGACCAACTCGTAGTTTGATGTGTTAGGATTGTAATGTCAAACTCTTTATTTTGATGGAATGTTAGTACTTTCATATGAATGTTTTAAGGAATGAACAAATGGTTATATCTTGTGTTTGATATTTAAATATGCTTTATATTCTTAACTAATATCTCGGATAAGTTCTGATAATCTTGTAATCATCCGAAATCCAGTCATGGATTTCGGAACTCCAAAGAATGTTAAGATCAGAAAGTACACTTCTCAGAAAAAAGAGTTCGGAAGACTATACTCCGAACTAACTTAGAAGATCAAGACCAACAATACCATATTTCCAAGATACTCTGATTCAGAACTGCCAAGACTCCGAAATCCACTCAGGATTTCGGACTATCAATATGAACAACTCAAAGGAAATATCATACTTAATCATTCTACAAAGAAGACTGAAGATCAGAAGATCATCTGAAAGATAAGGCAAAGGGATAAGCACTTCAACGTATAGGATATGATTAGACTAAATTAGGCGTGGTCCCCTAGAAGCATGTCTGTTGTACTTAGAGTATTATTATATTATAGACAAGCCACCCTAGTCTGATATTGTATTATTATATTAGTTTCACCTTTCTTATCTGACTGAGGAGACGTGTTGTCTGCTCTTCAGTCCATAGGTCATTGTCCGAAGGTCCTCCCTTAGTCTATAAAAGGGAGACCAAGTCCATCTTCAGTCCTCATGAGTTTGAGAGACTTTATGTAACATTTTAACATTTATCAATACAATCTCTCATTCCATCAACGCTCGTGTTCTTATCTGCATTTCTTATTATCTTTACTGTTCTGGCACTCTTATTTCTCAGTCTTTATATTTCTAAGTCTTATAACTGTTAAATCATATTGTTTATTGTTGAGCTATTAAGATCTATTCTAAGTATTACCTCTTCATTATAATTCCGCATCCATCTCAAGTCTTCGGACTTGTCCATCTCAAGTCTTCGAACTTGTCCACCTCCGAAACTTCCTAGTTTCGGAACTTTACTTTCCGCAATCTTACTTTCCGTACTTACTTAGAAAATTTGGTGACAACAATTGGTATCAGAGCCTGTATAGCTGTCTATAAGATTCTAAGTGCCTAGTTTGCTCAAAACCCTGGCTGTAGCAACAACCTTAGAATCCTCTGTGGATCATTGCATGCTATTATAGCTCAAACTCTTAAAACTCTCTCTTTCATTTCAAAACAGTTCGAAATCTTTTCTTCTTATCCAAAATGCAGATGAACTACTCTCTAAATGTTGCTAATAGTGTCGGAGGCTCTAATCGAGCTCCTATACTCATTCCTACTGAGTATAATGGCTGGGCATCTCGTATGTGCAACTATCTCAAAACCAAGGGAAAAGATATCTGGCGATCTGTTGAAGAAGGACCTCATCTTCCAATTTACACCCCTAGACCCGACACTGCAGAAGAGGCTCTAGGTGGTACTTCTCAACCAAGGTTAACTCCCCTGGATATTGAGAAAATGGACAACGACCAAATTGCTTTCACCGAAATCCAATGTGGAATCCCTGCGGAACTCTTTGATCTCATACAAAACTGTACAACAGCCTAACAGATTTGGGTTCTCTTACAAAACATGTTCTTAGGGACGGAGGATGCAAAAGATTAAAAACTAGTGTCAAGTCTCTCAGAATACACCCATTTCTCAACATTTGCCGGAGAATCACTGAGACAGGCATTCACCCGGTTCTCTATAATCGTCACTAGACTCCTAAGTTCAGGAGCAGAAAGAACCAATCAGGAAATCAATCTCCGATTTCTTGAAGGACTTGGAAAAGACTGGGTGCTTGTCAAAATGATTCTTCAAGACTCTAGAAAGTTAAAAACTTTCAACATGTATCGACTATACAACAACCTCATTGGGCAAGAACATGACATAAAAGGCAATCAACAACTACAACTTGGTGGACCGATGGCTTTAGTTGCTGAGCACAACTATCCGACGATGGGCAACACTCCTCAACAACTGGTACAGTATCAGCAAGCAACTCAGCAGCAAATCAACCCAAACACCTCTACACCTCAGATCGTTCCTATTCAAAATCTACCACAAACTCAACAACCAAATCCTATACCCTCATACCATCCCTCTCAACCACAAATCTCTTACCCTTCATACTATCAAACTCCGACAGTACAATACCAATCACCTCCAACCTCGCAACCCTCCATCCAATCTAAGACTCTAACCCTTGCACTTCCAGCTCCAGTACAAACTACGAAATCATGTTATTCCGAATATGACGAAGCTGAAGAAGCTACCTACCAACACGAGATTGCCATGATTAGTTAGAAGTTCAACCGAATATCATCCTACTCTAGTCCAAAGAAGAAATTTCGTCCCTCTAACCAAAATGCAGAATATCAACCCAGAAACAACTATCAGAAAGGACATCAACAATCTGGTCAAAATCGTTACTATCCAAAACCTGAAGAGCAGCAGCAGGAGAAACCAAAGGCAGCCCCAGCTGTCAGCACTAATCAAGCTCACACTCCTGAAAAAAAGGAATCAGAAGTAATCAAATGTCACAACTGTGGAGGTCTATGGCACTATGCTGCAGACTGCAGAGCTCCGAGGAACTATCCGAAGGCAAAAGAAGAAGAAAAAGTCAAAGCATTTGTCGCATCCGGAATTGTCGAAATCTGGTCTTCTGGAGATGAAAACGAGCATTTTGAGAACAAGCGAAAAAGAGGAAAAGGGTTCGGTCAATGCATGATGGTGCAATCAAACCAAGAAACTCCAATCCCAGGGTTAGCAAGCTCCAAACATCCTAAAGACACTGCTGAATCCTCATCCTCCTACATGCCAAAGAACTATGCTTTTATGGTCAACCATAAATCTGGCAAAGGAGTGAGTATCATCGAACAGGTAAGTAACATGCTTCATACACATCATATTTACTCTAATAATCTAGAACCTGCTCTAGAAAAAATATCTAATACCTATGTAGATGCCATAGCTGCATATCAGCGGGTTCTGGAAGAAAGGGATGATGGGTATGACGAAGTGATAAAGTTGAAGAATAGGCTAGAGGATAAGAAACTATGTTATGATAAACTTAATGCTAATTTGAAGATCGAACAGACATCTAGGACTTTGTTAGAAAATTCAAATCAGCTTTTGACATCGCAAAGGGATTTAGCCCGAAGCGATAATGTAAGATTAAACAAATTAGTAGATCAGTTGTATCATGCAACTGAAGTTTTCAAATCCCCTGCTAACACTAATTCTTCAGAAAACACTTTTAATTGGGGATGGGCAAGAAAAACCACAAATAAAAATTATCCTATATACAACAAACAAAGTCCATTTTTCCAGTACCCTTCAAACGAATATGATAATAAACACGATGAGGACACAACCAAGAACTTTCCTAAAACTCCTGCCAATGAATCAGAAAACGCCATTTCTGAGTCAAAGGAGGGAGTTAAAATTCGTTTCTTATATTTCTCGGAAGTAGACCTTGCTGAAAGCAGTAAATTTTCTACAGCTTCAGTCCCATATATGCCTAGACACGTGACCACGGTCACAAACCATCCATCGTCAAGCTCTCAACAACACTCTTTCTTAGAAAAATTGCAAAGTAACTGTGGTACTGAAGAATTCAATCCATGTCCTAAGAGCTTGGAAAATTCAAATAAAGAAAAGGTTGATGAAGAAATTGAAATGGAGAAACCTCCGGGCAATATTATCATTAAAACCGATTTTAACAAAATTATAATCAGAAATCCTAATGTTGTTAACATATCCAACATGACTTCCGAACCATCGTGTTCTGACACAAAGTGATATGTAGATGCATTGCAACATAATATTTCAAATGATCCGATCAAAATTTCGCTCGAAAAAATTAAAGTCAATCATGAAGAGTCTGACTCTTTAAATGATTCTTTATCTGACTCTTCCCCAAAAGAAATTTTTCAAAAAGGAAAAGGAAAGAGTCTAACCAAAAATGGAGTAAAACCAACCCTGAACAGAAAAGATCTCCGATCACCTCGATCTCATGCAAGATTTGAACAGAGAAATTGCTTCTACACTCAGAAAAAGTTAGAAGTTAATTCAACTTTCGTCACTCCAAGTCATACTCGGGAATCTAGTCCTTCCACATTCCGAAAGTACATTCATAAAGGACTACTCCCTACTCCAAACATCAAACCCATTATGTATCAACAAAAAGTCAACCACTCAAATTATGACTCAGAATTTAGAAAAATAACCAATACTAAAATAGCACAAAATGTTTCAAAGAGAATTGATTCGGAATTCATGAAACCAAAAATCTCCTTTTCTAAAGTTCTTAAAAACAACAAACAAAATCCAAGTACTATTGGAACCAAAAATCCAAGCTCTAACCACTCTCAAACAGTTCCGAAAATACTGAAAAGGCAACAAAACAATACATGTTGTCATTGTTGCAATCATACTTCAAACATGCCTTTTGTCACCAAAGCAAAAACTCTTAACCAACAAACAAAAAATATCTTTCAGAAACCCTTAAAAAGATCTGTTCAAAAATGGGTTGTAAAATCGTCCACCTCGGAACTAAATTCATTTTCTGAAACTGAAACTCCTATCAAACCAATAGTTAAAAATACATCTTCTATATCTGCAAAAAACAACTGGGACCAAACAAGTTTGGGTGCCCAAACTAACTGTCTAATCTTTCAGGCACTTAGTACGGAAGAGCAGGATGACGAATGGCTAATTGACAGCGCCTGCTCAATGCACATGACCGGAAGATTGGAGTTTCTAAGAGACTACCGAGAAGTCAGTTTTGGAGGATATGTCACATTCAGAAACGACGCAAACGGCATCATCAAAGGCTATGGTGTACTAACAAACGGAAATTTTACCATTCGGAAGGTTGCCTATGTTCTCGGACTCAAACAGAATCTCATAAGTGTAGGTCAACTGGTCAGCACCGGTCTCCGAGTTGAATTCGACAATGAATTTAGCTACATTATGACGGGTACTAAAGACAGATGCTTGGTGAAATCCCCAAGACAAGTTAACATGTTTCCGTTAGACATATCAATGTTTCTAGGAAAACCAAGACTATGTTTGTTATCTAAAGCACATTCCGAAATCAGCTGGTTGTGGCATCGAAAACTAGCTCATCTCAACTTCCGATATATGAACCAGTTGGTAACAGGAGAAATGGTCAGAGGAATGCCACTTTTGAAGTATGACAACGAAAACTTATGTGCAGCATGTGCATTAGGCAAGCAGAAGAAGAAACCTCACAAATCAATCACTGACTCGAGCATTACTTGTCCGTTAGAACTTCTCCATATGGACCTCTATGGTCCATCAACAGTTGCTAGTCTGAATCATAAGAAATATATCCTGGTTATCGTGGTCGATTACTCCCGATTTACCTGGGTATTCTTTTTTATATATAATCAGATACCTTCCTGGAGCTCAGAAACTTCATTACATCAATCGAGCTCAAAATTCAACTACCCGTAAGAAGAATCCGAAGTGATAACGGAACTGAGTTCAATAATAGGCAAATTGAAGAATTTCTAGCATCCAAAGGGATAGAGCACAACTTCTCAGCACCATATACACCTCAACAAAACGGTGTAGTAGAAAGAAGAAACAGAACTTTAGTGGAAGCGGCTCGATCAATGCTGACTTTTGCAAACCTTCCTCTAAAGTTCTGGGCAGAAGCAATAGCAACAGCATGCTTTGTTCAGAATCGATCCATCATCAACAAACGACTACAGATGACACCTTATGAAATCTTAAATGGGAGAAAACCCAATGTCAAATTTTTCCATATTTTTGGCTGCAAATGCTTCATTAAAAATAACAAAGATTACTTGGGAAAATTTGCACCCAAAAGTGATGAAGCAATCTTCATGGGTTATTCATCAAAATCAGTTGCTTATCGTGCCCTAAACAGAAGAACTCGTGTTATTGAAGAAAGCTTCGACATAGAATTCGGTGATCAATATCAATGGAGAAAGAAGAATCAAGATATTATATATGTAATGGAAAATGATATTCCAGTCGGACATCGACCCATTCACACAGTTGAAATAGACTACGAATTACTCTTTGATCCTCCGGAAACTGCAAAAGATGCCGAAGTTATCTACTCTCCTGATGCAATTCAGCAAATCATTTCCGCCTCAGGACCATCAACATCATCAGAACCCATCTCATCTGATAATCAAGCAGATCCTCCGAACAACACCTCAACAGTTGAGGGGGAGCCTTCGCTTCCTTCTCAGAATCATCAGACTCAGAAGGAACCTTCACTCCCAGCAAACTCTGAGGGGGAGCCTATACTCCCTACTCATGTTATGGGATACCTCAATCCGAGGGGGACCATCAAACCTCAGGAAATACTTTGTCAGCAAATGTCCCATCAGGAGATACCTTAATCAATTCTTCTGATACTGCAGTTAATAATGCACCAGTCTTCACCTTTGAAGCCGATGAAGATACTTCTACTGAAGAATCACAAAATCAAAACATATCTCCTGAAGACATCAACTTCATTCAAGATGTTCCTCCACCTATATCTGACCCAGCTCTACTTCTAAGACTACATAAATGGACTCGGAGTCATCCTCCGAACCAAATTCTCAGACATCCCTCCTCCAAAGTTCAGACAAGATCAAAGAAATCAATTCAGGATGAATGCCATTTTGCCGCATACATCAGTAAAATTGAGCCAAAAATAGTTTTAGATGCTCTAGACGACGGCGATTAGATCAAAGCCATACAAGAAGAACTATCAGAATTCAAAAGAAACAATGTATGGGATCTTGTTCCGAGACCATCAAATCACAGAGTAATAGGTACTAGATGGGTCTTCCGAAACAAACTAGACGACATGAGAACAGTAGTCAGAAACAAAGCCAGATTAGTGGCAAAAGCGTATAGTCAGATCGAAGGACTTGACTATGATGAGACATATGCACCCATAGCTAGACTAGAAGACATTCAGATCTTTCTAGCCTATGCCGCACATAAAAACATTATTGTGCATCAAATGGATGTAAAAAGTGCATTTCTTCAAGGTGACCTTCAAGAAGTGGTCTACCTTCAACAACCTCCTGGTTTTGAAGATCTATCTCGACCCAATCATGTGTATCGTCTGAATAAGGCAGTATATGGTTTAAAACAATCACCCAGTGCCTGGTATGAAACATTGTCAAACTTTCTGGTATCATCCGGATACAGAAGAAGAGTCATTGATCCTACATTCTTTGTCCGATCACATCAAAATCACATTATGATCGTACAAGTCTACGTAGATGACATCATTTTCGGCTCAACGAATCAATCGATGGTTGATGAATTTGCAAAAGTAATGACAGACAAATTTCACATGAGTATGAACAGAGAAATCAATTTCTTCCTAGGCCTTCAAACCAAGCAAACCAAAAGAGGAATTTTTATTCATCAAGAAAAATACACAAACAAACTTCTGAAGAAAATTTCTCTTGAAAATTGTTCAACCACCAAAGTTCCGATATCCTCCAACCATAAAATCTTTGCAGACCCCGAAGGCTAACCCATAGATCACAAGTTGTATCGAGGAATGATCGGTTCACTCTTATACTTACCGCAAGCAGACCTGACATCATGTTTTCAACAAGGTAACATTGAGCTCTACTTTATTCCTACTGAAGAACAGGTTGCTGATGTTTTCACAAAAGCTTTAGACTCCACAAAATTCAACAATTTTCTGGACAAACTGGGTATGTTAAACCCTGACTCAGAATGCTTCTGAGAATGATACTCAGCCTCTGACTATCATCTACTCCAAAAATTATTGTCGGAACAATTTTTGACTTGTCCCTCAGAACCACCAGACTTCTGACTAGCATCATGCTACACCCACTAGATTTTCAGAAGCTATCATATATTCTCAAAAGATCTCTTCCGAAAAATACTCAAAATTAAGATATCATACCATTCATCTTAAAGCAAAAATTCACAAAAGACAACATACATTCATATTTCATTAAGACGAAAGGTATGTACATAGTCACAATCCATTAAGTTATAGTTGCTACATCAAGAAAAGATCAAAATTCTATGACTTAAGATTCTAAAAAGGAAAACATTCAAAACAACTAAAACATCCCCGTAACCCTAGTGCTTGCTGTATTGCCACTTTGGAGGACTGCCGTAAGTGAAGGTCTGTGTGATTCGCATAGACAAATCACACACACGAACAGCCTTCCCATCCATCAACAGCACCACATCATACACATCGTCTCCAATAACATCGTCCACAACACCACTCCACCAACCCTGTCGATCCCAAGCATCCACATAATCCCCCACCTTGTAATCCACAATCACTGTAGGAGGAATGGGACAAAGACAACCATACTTCACCTTCAGAATCATCATCTCACCGGTTGTGTTATCTGGAAGACACCTCAGTCGCACTTCACACCTCCTCTTCCATGTGTTGGTGATCACCCCCTCGTAGAATCCCCCTGCAAAGTCACCTTGGGTAAGCTTCACCTCGACCTCATCAAGACACTTGAAGAAATAACGAGCCATCTCGAAGAACAAATTACACTTGATAAAATTTACTCTCAGTATGAACTGTTAACAATTAGCCAAACCACACCCTTTTTATAAGCCATGCGCATGCCCATTCATCTTCTCTAAATCAATGACTTAGAGGTCATAATGACCCTAGTGGGCAGTTAATGCACTTGTCACATCAGCATCATGGTCTAAACGACTGATTAGACGGTTCGGCATTTTTGAAGACGTAATGGATAACCGCTCTTGATTTAATACAGATTTCTCGATTCTCCCAGATCTGACACATACTCACCTAATTCTCTCTCTCTCTATTCTAGAAACGACAAAACCTTTCTCCTCTCTGAAACTCTCCATCTCCGAAGTCTTCCTAACATCTCTTTCCATATCTCTTTCTGAATCTAACTTTCTGAGTATTTCAAGTTTCATTCACAATTTCAACAACCGGTTAAACATCACAACACGCTTTCATTCATACAACCCAAAACATTACAAAATCTAATGAAAGCAACATCCACACAACCCTAGATACACACACAAACATAATATTACATAGCAAGACATATAAAGATCGGCATTCCTCTTCGATCATCAGAGCTTATAATATTGCCACATTGGAGTCTCTCCAAGGTGATACCTTCGATGAATTCTCAGTTCCGACTCATCAACAAACATTCGGGTCCCATCCACCAAAACCACATGGAACTGATTAAATGGAGTCTTCATTGAAATAGCAGCAGGCCACCATCCTCGACGGTACCACACCTCCACAAAGTCGAATTGCTTAAACTCCACCAACACCTTGGGAGGAACTGGCTGCAAATAAGCGAAATCCACATGAACATTCAAAGGACCACCGGTAGATCCATCAGTTAGCATTGTCATCTTCACTTCATAGCGATGATTCCACACAGACTTGATAACACCTCCATAAACAGCACCAGCAAACTCTCCATCTTGCATTCTTACTTCTACCTTCTCATCTCGATTGAATGGACGTCTTGCTGCCAACTTAATCATCAAATCTTCTATTGTGTGATTTCTTTGCTTAACAGCAAACCCCCTTTTATAGCCACTCACTCTTCACCATATCTCGCCACCTCATCGCTTAGAGATTATCAATATAGAGATGAGATATTTGATGTGACCGGTTAGCTTAACCAGTCGGCGTCATTTACTGTCTCTACAGTAATACATGACATCTACCACTGGACATGACAACTCATGCGATTCGAATTTCTCCTACTCAGAACCTTAATCAGAATATCCATTTCCACTTCCACTCAGAACTTTACCATTCAGGAATATGGACTTTCCTTCTGAAAACTCAATTCTCTTGGTTCGGATTTTGATTCAGAACCACTCACCTTCTGAACAGATCAGAACCACAACATTTATAACAATCCGTACCATAGACACCTCAACACGACAAATTTAATGTTAGAATGAAAATTAAATACGAAAAACATTTAATATCCAATAATTAAAAACCATACAATCAACATTTCTCCAACGGATATTCTCTCTGCCACACATGTCCGTCCTTTAATGGACCATCCTCTTTCTTCATTACCAAGCATTAAATGCCAAGCACACACTTTTCTGACACAACTGTTCACACGTCCCTTCATTCTCTTACCCGACGGTTCTTTATACATTTTCAAAATTGTTGTAACCGTTCCCTCTTATCTATTTCTTTCTCATATCTTCCATCCCTCTCTCGTATTTTCCATCTTTACATATTTCCCCCCTTATTCTTATTACTATCTCTCGCCGTCATCTTCAACATTGCAACCCTAACAAATCTCGAACTCCCAATACCCCTACTTTACTTCTCCAATGGCGTCCTAATCCAAAAGCGACAACGATACTGTCCTAGTCACCATCACCAACCTCTATCTCTCACGCAAACTCTCTAGTTACAAGGAACATCTACGAGTGCTCATTCACATCCTGTCCAGACACAAGCTTGCCAGAGCCTTCTTTGATCCACCCCCTGTGATTCCAGTTTCTGTACTTCAAGACATAGTCTTCACCGCCACCAAATACCCAAACGGTTATACCCTCACTCTACACGACGGCAGTAAAATCGTCTTGAACAAGAAAGTTTTTGCAGAGGCCCTACACCTTCCATATCACGAAACTACATTTGATCATCCTACCAATGCCCAACTTGAATCCATGATATACAAGATGGGATACTTGTATGAATTGCCAAAATTGTTTCAAATGTCCAAAGGACACATCTCACCCTTATGGCAATGTCTGATTCATTACATCATTAAGTGCTTAACCAGGAAAATGGGCGGTACAGATCAGTTAAGCAAACGCCTCATGGAACTTCTTTGTAGCCTCCTTACATGCTATGAAAACGATCATGCTAAAATCTTATTTGAAGATTTTCTCTCCTACATACCCACCTCTCAGAAGCATAAAGGAAAAATTCACACTGCACGTTTTTGGGCCATGTGCATCGACCATATTCATCAAACACTTCATATCCGAATTCCTCCACCAAGATCCAATGAAGACAAACTAGTCATGCCTGAAGCAAAACCCTATGCTCCAAAAACAGACTCTATTTTTGGAAAGATCTGAAAATTACTTCTGAACCTTGCTGGTCCGTCAGAGCCAGCTGTAATTTTTCACCTCTCTGACACATAGGGTGTACCTCCATACCCTCCTCACTCTCTCACAGACGGTGTGGCCCCGAAGAAACCCAAAAAGAAAGCTTCCGGCTCTTCACCATCAAAGCAGCCTCCCAAAAAGAAACAAAGAAAAGACAAAATGGTACATCTTACTTTCTAAATATTCTGAATCTTCAGAAACATCACACTTCTGAATCGATTTCTGATTCATATTGTTTAGACTAGTATTAACATTTCTGACTCTCGGTTTTGATCATTTAATTTCCCTCTGATTATGTCCCAATTCCCTATCTTATAATTATTCTCAACTTATAACAACAATTGATATCACCTTTTCTTATAAGTCAAATCCGAGCATTTTGTCTATTTTAACAACATGAATGTTACCAATCTTCAATGGATAAGCATCTGAATCAACTTTGCCCTGAACTTTACTATCTCTGTGATACATTAAGTTTGGTTCATCTCAGGTATGTGTCACCTATGGAATCTGTTTCCATATTCTAACTTCTGCCTTTCTTTTTAGCCTTCTGAACCATCCTCCAAGGACTCCGAGTCAGAAAAATTAGAGGAAAGACAGAACTCTCACGACTCGAAAGATACTCAGAAAGATACATCACTAGTAACCATCATCCCAGATCCAACGCAACCTCCCCCTGATGCATCCGAATTTGATATCTGGAGATTTCGGATGGCTGTTAATGAACATGCGACACTAGTGGAACGCCTTAAGAAACAGTTTGACATTAAGTTTACTGAACTCCAAGCTCTATCAGCACTAGGACCACCAACCGACGATGATTCGGAAACGATCAAAGCAGAACGCAAGCGAATCAATGCTCTCACTCTACAGATTGATTCCTTTCTAAGTGCCTCTCTAAATAAACTGGTAGACACTCTCATCTATCTCTTTGACACAACTGAACAAGATTGGTCTAAAATTGCTTCAGATATCGTTCCCCTCACTTGGGAAAAATTCATTCTTCTCAATTGAATAAATACAAACACCTCCCTTGAGCAACCGACTGAATCCGGCTCTCGCTTTGTACTCTCAGAAACCCATTCCATGCCAGCCGAACCTCTATTTTCGGTAATGATCAAGAAGTCAATCAACCCCAACCCTCCTCTTCCAAAGTGCCCTTAATCGATATTAGTGACACCAACTCATCCTCTGACAAAGCTGACACCAAAACTCCCCAATCGGTCAACTCCACAGTCAGAGATTATGCTCTGCATCAGAAAGTTGATGCCTTAACCTCTATTCTGTCCGACTTCAAAGCTTCTCGGAATCAGGAAGCTATGGTCAAAGAAATTGCTGAACTGAAAACCAGTATCGCTGCTCTTGAAAATTGCGACATCATTCTTCATCTAGACAACCAAGTTCAGCAGGTCATCTCCGATGGTCTTGCAAAAATTGATTCTCACATGGAATCAGATGCCATCAACATGATGAAAACAGCACAAGCATTACTCAGAGAAGCAGAAAAATGTCAAAAGCAAGTTCCTGACATGGTTAATGAAGTAAATGAGAAACTCAACTCCACACTAGAACACTTATCTGGTTACTTCAGTGGAGTTCTTGCCGAGAACACCTCAATGCGAAGAACTCACGCTCTGTTTCTTCAAATCATAACTCATACACTACAATCCATCACTGGTATAATAGAGGGTCCCCTTCAGCAAATGAAAGTCAACACCAGTCTGATTATTCAAGTCATGGAGGATTTCAAAGACATGTTGGCTACACCGCTTCCTGAGTCTCTCAGAAAGGCAGTCGACGACATCACTTCCAAGCTTGGTGACAACGCCTAACGATATCACATATTTTAGTCGTTGTTGAGCCCTATTCTTAGTAAAATTATATCATATACATCATGGTATTCTCACTTTTCGTGCCAGCACTTGTTTGGAAAGAAATAATGAAAACAGGGACCAAAAGCGTGCAATTTGGAAGAAGTGTGAAGATCAAGGCAAAATCAGGCAAAGACGTACGCGCGCCACGGAATTCATCAAGGCGCGACGTGGGTATAAGGCGGTGGAAAGAATTCAAATGCCGATAAAACGGGGATAAACCCCTACGCGCGACGCGGGATCCACTTATGCACGGCGCAGTCTAGAAATTTTTGCAACTATAAATAGAGGCTCTTAGGTCAAAAAAAATTAGCGGAGACCAGGTGTGAAATCGACCCCAAGGCTCTTTGACTCTGAGATTTAGCTTCAGCAACCATCTTTTGGTATTTTCATGTTTTTATCTTTAATTTTCAATTAGTTAAATAGTTAGTTATAGTGACTAGTGTCTTTGGGAGTGACAACCATTGACATTGAGTCTTTGTCACTGTTTTTAATAAGTTTGATTACTGTTTTGAACCTGTAGGATCTGATTTGGTTAATGAGAATCATTTGGTTTCTATTGATTGCTTAGTTTTTCGATATTTATGCTTGTGAATGATTTTTGAGTGATTTGATTGTGTTTGATGTTTGGATTGCCTTTAATTGCTTTTGAATTAGAGATGTACCTCTGATTTCAGTAGGTAACAAGGTTTAGTTAGTAGTTTAGTGTAATTAATGCTTGTTTGGAATTGTCTTAGTTTATGTTCTTTTGGGATTGTTGGAAAAAGTTAGGAACTAGGTCCTCTGACTGTAGCATAACACTGCAGTTGGTAATCTGTCACCTGTCTCAACCACGTAACTCCTGTGGATCGACCCTGACTTCCACTGTGCTAAGTGTGTGTGTGTTAGGTATTTTCTTATTTTTTACCGCATGACGACCGCTGCGATGTCAAATTTTGGCACCGTTGCCAGGGAGTTGTGAGCTTGAGAATAGGTGATCTGTAGGATTTTTAGTTTTAGAAGTTTTTGTTTTTGATTTCAGTTAGTTAGTAATTTTGGTTTTTGATTTCTCAGGCGTGTTGCATTAGTGCATGCGTACCCGTAGGGGTGAGCAATTATCCCCTTTGCATTTTGACTCAGAGATTGAGCGAACTGCACGCAAGATCCGTGCACGTAGGCGTTTAAATACAATGAGTTTTAGTAATGTCAGTAGTAGTATAGTGAGTGTTGCCCAGGAACCCTCGGGTGAGGCAACGAGGATGTCATTTATTCCCCCGGTTTTAGAATTCCACATTGGGAGCACGAGTGCTACTGGTGGTGCAGCTTCAGCCCCTGCACCTATACCTTCATGCACTCCGCCGTCGATTCCACCATTTCAACCTTTATCACAACCACAATCCACAAACCCATTTACATCTGCCATGTCTTGGGGAGCGCCAACCCATGATGGCACCCCAGTATCCAGACAGCAGACACCCATTTCTCAACCAGCACCAGTACTTTTTAAACCACAAACTACATTCCAACCTATACCACCACAGCAACAATATCAACAGCAACCACCTCAGCAGCAGTACCAATATCAAGAGGCTGAGGAGAGGTATGATGAAGAAGACGAAGGATGGGTTCCACTAGCACCACAGCAACCATGGAACCGAGGTCGGGGACCTCCAAGAAGAATACAGCAGCATCAACCACTGCAAGGTCAGCAGAGATATAATGATCATCACTTTTACGGTAATCCTTCTCAACCCTTGTATTTTGCACAACCGAGGGGGTAGTCGGTTACGTCGCACTTCCAGCCACGGGAGTACGATGACTCGTCGCCCATTTACATTCCAGATGATATAGAATCTCAAGTAGAAATTAGGCCTCAGTTGCTAGGGATATTACCGGAATTTAGGGGGTACAAACAGGATGACCCATACAATCACTTGTATGAGTTTATAGCAATAGCCAACGCTAACACCCCTAGGAACACCAATAAGAACATTTTTAGATTAAGACTGTTCCCATTCACTCTTAAAGATAAAGCCAAATATTGGTTTACGTCTTTGCCATCGAATAGCATCACTACATGGGACCAACTCAAAGCTAAGTTCTTACAAGAGTTTTATCCGGCAAGCAAGACGACAGAAATTAGGAGGGCCATTCAGGATTTCCAGCAGAAGCCTGGAGAAGCTTTAAATGAAGCATGGGATCGTCTAAAGGAGTTGATGAGGTCGTGCCCTCATCACGATATTCCAAAGTGGCAACTGGTCAAGGTATTCTTTGAAGGAGCAAGTGAGACGAACCAAGCAATGATTAACGCATCATCTAGTGGCACTATTATGATGCAAGACCCGGAGGAGGCTTGGCTGTTTTTGGAACAGTTAAGTAATGGCTCCAAGGCGAATTTCTCTACAAGAAAGACGGTAGGCACAACTGCAGCAATTGGAGCCGATGCCGATTGGAAAAAAGATGTAAAGAAGGAGATAAGCGAGCTCAATAAGAAATTCGATAGGCTTGTGTACTCTGCAGAATGGACCTCAGAGTCAGCCACAAGGAGGTCAAGGAGGACCAAAACTCAAGAAGCAAATCAAGTCTATGGTCAGGATCAAGGTCAATATGGCAATGGACGACCCTATAGACCATATAACCAAGGTCAGCAGAATTTCAATAACCAGAGGTAGAACAACTACCAAGGACAGTCATCCAACCCGCCCAGGCAGTATCAACCGGCAAATAATAATGGTAATGCCAATGGAAATGGTAGCAGCAACAATAAGGGCCCCAATAACTCCATCAACAATGCCCCTGGGACTCAGGAGGATCTGGTTGCGAAAATGTATGAGATGTTCAACACAACGCAGCAACAATTGCAGGCCAATGCGAAAGCCATCGTCAATATGGAGAGGCAAATCGCCCAAATGGCTGAAGACCAACGAAAAAGAGATAATGGGAAGTTGCCAAGTACCACAGAAGTCAATCTGACTCATGGTCAGCGGGCCAGAAAGGAACATGTCAACACTGTCGAGGCTGAATGGAGGAAGGTCACCCCGGAGGATCTGCTAGAATCGGGAAATGAGGCTGAGAGTGAAAAAGAAGAAGAAGTTAAGGAAAAGGTGGAAATTGAAAAGGAGAATAAAAAAGACACAGAATTAAAGGAAATTCCCGTTGAAAAGAAAACTCAACCAAAGGAGAACAAGGATGGCCAAGAGGAAAAGCAGCCAATAATAGCTGGAGTTAAACAAAGGAAGAAGGATAAGAAGGGAAAGAAAAAGCAAGAAGCGCCCAAATCGACAGGGCCATCGATGAACCAACCCTTGTGGGATGAACTTAAGAATGCTCCTGAGGATACAAGAATTCTTCAGGAGATGTGCGAGAAAAATGGAAAAAGCAAGACTCCCACTCCTGACACTGTGAGGTTGACAATTAAAGCTAGTGAGGCACTGTTGGGAACACTGCCCAAGAAAGAAAGGGATCCTGGGTCACCACTGATCACTGCTACAGTAGGAGATGTGGTCATTAGGAACACCTTGCTGGATTTGGGAGCAAGTGTGAATGTGCTACCGGGATATTTGTATGATAAATACAAGAATGAGGAATTAGAGCCGGTAAAGACCGTGTTACAGTTGGCTGACCAGTCAACCAAAGTATCTCGAGGTAAGCTGACCAATGTCATAGTGAAAGTTGGGGATTTCTTTTACCTAGTGGACTTTTTAGTTATGGAATACGAGAGTCAGGAGGATGCGCCCGCATTAATATTAGGACGTCCGTTTTTGGCTACAGCCGGCGCTATTATTGATTGCAAAACAGGAGATTTGGATATCTTCTTTGGGTCGAGAAAGAGAAGGTTAAATATGTTCGAAAGTATCATATCTCTACCTCAAGGGTATGATGATAAGAATTTGGATAGCAACTTGCTGATGAAGCCTGGGGTTAGGGACAAAAGAAAAATATGGACGCGAACGGGAGAAGGAGGAAAAGAAGAAGTTTTAAAGGAAACAAAGGAGCATCCGTTGTCCACCATTGACAAAGAGCAGCTGCTGGACATGATGGAGATGTCGGAGGCAAGGCACCAGCAGTATGAGAAAGATGCAAGGGAAAGAGAAGCAAAGGCCTTTCAACTTCTGGAAGCTCAGCAACAATGGATTAGCGGGGTTAGTGACAGGATGACTCAACTCACTTCATTGATGTCAATGATGGCCCACAATTTCGCGCCAGATCACAAGAAGATGCCATCAGGAATTCAAGAAGAGTAGGAGTAGGAATAGTACGTCTGGCTGAAGACGTTAAACTTAGCGCTTGTTGGGAGGCAACCCATCTTTTCATAGGTTAGGATATGTATTCTTACGAGTAATTAGGAAGATTATATCATCGTCATTTGCAGGTATTATTGGTCCAAGGCAAGTGTGGGGTTGTTTTGAAGAATTTGGATTTTTGATGACCGCGACGTGGTCAGGAAAATTGCGCGCCGCGGGATCATAAACCAACCCGATGCGCAGGGGTTGATTTGGGGGTACGCACGCCGCGGTTCGCTCATATCCACGCCGCGGGAAGCGATCGGTCGGTTTCCTTCGATAATAAGGTAAGCCGCGACACTATTCACACATACCACGTCGCAGAGCTCTGATCATCGAAAATTTCTCGTGTTTTTTCTTGCTCATTTCATTCTCGCCACCAAGGTACGTCATTCTAACTAGCTTTTACGTGTTAAAACTAGTGATTAGGCAGTTGATTTGGTTGATTTCTCCAAAAACTCAAATACTTAGAAATCGTCAATGCTGACTCGTAGGGTGTTTATTTTGCCAAATAATGACCCTAGATGAGTTAGTCGGCACTTAGGCCACCTTGTAGTGTATTTGGATTGAGTTTAAACAGGTTAAATCGTGTTATTGGAGTTTGGATTTGGAAACAGCCGCTCGCCGCGCCGTGCCATTGTGCTTGGGCCGCGCCGCGGTGCGGTGGGGAAGAAAGGGACTGAAATTGCAAAAACATTTTGTGGCTATTTTCTTTTGTGCAGATGTCTTTCAGGCTTGACCACCGGTTTCTCCAGTTCCCTGAGGGATTGGATAGCTCTGTGGAGTTTGCTAGCAGGAGGGATGCACTCGTAGGTCGCCAGGTTCTCGAGGCGACGATCATTGATAGAGATATCCTTAGAGACGCGGGGCTTTGGGGTGAGCCATTCCTCCCCCGCACATGGACCCACGGGGATGCTTCATTCACGTGTCGTTCATATCTTTCGAGATCCACCCTACAATATGGGGTAAAAAAGCCAAAATAAACCCTTCGCATGGGTTCGACGAGAACTTATATGGTCTGGAGAGGCTTACTTATCTTATAAATCCGTTGGGTCTTCCAATATCAATAGGTTGATTGTTTTGCTCCTGTATCTTCCAAACGGGGCTGGGATAGGCTCATGGCCAACCAGGACGACACGGTATACACCGAGCTTCTTTTGGAGTTCTTATCTACTGTCCGTTTTACACCGGGGTCGACAGAGGCCCGTTCCAGACTGTTACGATTTAGATTGGGGGGGAGTGCACAGTGAGTGCAATGTCTGGGAATTTGGGAGGCGCACTGGCATCTATACAGAGGCGGACCTCCAGCACCTCCATTTCACGCAGTTTATCTAGGCGTGCATTCAGGGGCAGCCCGCCAGGGCTGCCAATGCAGAGGTTTGGGCTCCGTTGTCCAACGTGTTCTATGAGGCAGGGACATCCAGGGAGAGCCATCTTCGCGATCCGCTTCACCGGCTCATGCACCGCATCGTCTCCACCTCCATCATGCACAGGGAGGGGGCGAGAAGGTGTCCGGTGAGGACATGACATATCTCTGGGTCCTCCTTGACCCGTCCAGATTCCTTCACCTCCCGTACGCCCTAGCTGTCTCCCTGTCCACCCGTGCGACGGGTGCATCTGCCAGCAGTCCTCTGGCCCGCGGACATTACATCACCCGTCTGGCCTCCTTGACCGCTTTACCTCCAGCTCGCACTACGGCGCGAGCCCTGGAGAACATGGGGCTTATTGAGCAGCAGCACCTAGTCCAGTTTGTGAGGGTCGCGACTGAGGCACCCCAGGACCCCTAGCCAGCATACGCCCAGCCGGGCAGGAGACGCCGGAGACCGGAAGCACCAGCAGAGCCAGCACCACAGCCTCAGCAGGAGGATCCATCGGCCATCCACCGGTTGGAGGCCAGGGTTGCGAGGATGGAGGAGCAGTTGGAGTGGATTGGGGAGGTACTTTTGGAGTTAGCCGCACAGCAGGGACGCCGCCCCCGACCATTCCCAGCCCGAGCCCACGATCATGAGGCAGGATCTTCCAGGCCACCAGGTGGCGATTGATGTATTTTTCTTATTTTTTCTTCTTTTGGGTATCTGTACTATACTTATGACACTTTCTATCTTTTGTTTGTTTATATGTTAGTTGTTTGTTTGCGTTTCATCTTTTTGTTAGTCATGCATGTGATACCATAATGGAGGAGTTGTTTCAAGCAAGTGTGGGGTCACCGTGCCCCCTCCACTTGTCTTGACTACCGGCGTGTTCACTGTTGCGCTACAACTCCAGAATGCGAAATCGAGGACCTTTTTGTTCGTATTTGTACCTGTGACACCGAGCACCAACCAAGCAATCTACCGTCCAAAGGGGTAACTCTTTCTCCCTAGTTCTAAATAATTTTTGTACAACGGGGACGTTGTATGGTTTTAAGTGTGGGGCGTGGACGGTCGAAAGAGTAGTTTTTTTTGAAATCTTTTGCGGAAATGACCGATTTTCAAAATTTTAGCAATTTTTTCAAAATTTTTAATAGGTTATAATTTTGAAATGGATAGTTTGTGATTGTTTATAGCATTAGTATTTTTCGAGAAATACTATGTAGTTGTAATCATGCTATTAGTTTAGTCAAATAAGTTGAGTTTTATGAGTTTAGAAGATTGGACCGTTTTAAGTTTGGGATTTAGGAAGAGACTGTCAATCAGTGACCTTTGTTGTTCGAGCTGGTAAGACTAAAATGGGTGGGGCTTATGCACCTTGCCACCTAAGATCGTCTGGTCTGGGATGGTATTTCTGAAAGCTCGTTACACGGACGGCATCGGAAGTCATGGACAATTCCTTAATGGCCTTTAGAATCTGAATGAGTACCTACACTTCATTGTGGACAAAAAATTTGTAATCAAGGGTTCTCTAGAAAGCCATGAATTCCAAAGAACATTCTGATTATGTTTTCATGAACTATTTCACTCTAACTCATAAGGTAATAAGCATTGAAACTGAACACAGTCAAAAATTGTTTGAGTCTTAGTTAAAATCTATTAAAAAACTCTCTTGCTTGGGGACAAGCAAGGCACAAGTGTGAGGTGTTTGACAACGCCTAGTAATATCACATATTTTAGTCGTTGTTGAGCCCTATTCTTAGTAAAATTATATCATATACATCGTGGTATTCTCACTTTTCGTGCCAGCACTAGTTTGGAAAGAAATAATGAAAATAGGGACCAAAAGCGTGCAATTTGGAAGAAGTGTGAAGATCAAGGCAACATCAGGCAAAGACGTACACGCACCGTGGAATTCATCAAGGCTCGATGCGGGTATGAGGCGGTGGAAAGAATTCAAATGCCGATAAAACAAGGATAAACCCCTACGCACGACACGGGATCCACTTATGCGCGGCGCGGTCTCTAGATTTTTGCAACTATAAATAGAGGCTCTTAGGTTGAAAAAATTAGCGAAGACCTGGTGTGAAATCGACCCCCAAGTCTCTTTGACTCTAAGATTTAGCTTCAACAACCATCTTTTGGTATTTTCATGTTTTTATCTTTAATTTTCAATTAGTTATATAGTTAGTGATAGTGGCTAGTGTCTTTGGGAGTGACAACCATTAACATTGAGTCTTTGTTTCTGTTTTTAATAAGTTTGGTTACTGTTTTGAACCTGTTGGATCTGATTTGGTTAATGAGAATCATTTGGTTTCTATTGATTGCTTAGTTTTCGGTGTTTATGCTTGTGAATAATTTTTGAGTGATTGGATTGTGTTTGATGTTTGGATTGCCTTTGATTGCTTCTAAATTAGAGATGTACTTCTGATTTGAGTAGCTAACAAGGTTTAGTTAGTAGTTTAGTGAAATTAATGCTTGTTTGGAATTGTCTTAGTTTATGTTCTTTTGGGATTGTTGGAAAAAGTTAGGAACTAGGTCCTCTGACTGTAGCGTGAATCTGCAGTTAGTAATCTGTCACCTGTCTCGACCACGTAACTCCTGTGGATCGACCCTGACTTCCACTGTGCTAAGTGTGTGCGTTAGGTATTTTCTTATTTTTGACCGCATGACGACCGCTGCGATGTCACTTGGTACTATCTTGGACCGCCTGCCTGTGCCACCTTCAGTTCCTGTCGGCGCCCCAAGAGGGGGAAAGGCGGATGATAAAACAGAAAATCCTCAAACTAATGACATGGTAATAGACACCACTGGTAATCCAAGTGGGACCTCCAAAGAAAATGATGAGGATACCACAGGAGATCAACATCAGAAACATCAAGGTGGTGAAAAAGACACCCATGCTAATGAGGATGAAACCCAAGAAGATACACATACTGCTGAGGATGAAACTCACAATAAGGAATCAGCAAAAGATCCTCTCATTAATCAGTCTCCAAAATCTCCTCCCTCAAAATCTCAGACAAAATCTCCTCCCTCAAAATCTCAGACAGAATCTCCCTCAAAATATCCTCATTCTTCTCTGAAAACTCAGAATCCAACGGATGAGGCTCATTCAGAAAATGAGATTTTCGTATACTCACCAATCAAAGAATCTGATCCCCCAGAAGTTAAGGAAAAGAAATCCAAATTCTTCGATTCTCAAGCTCATCAACATGCTGAAAACTTCAGCAACTCTGAGTCCGATCCTGACTCAAACAAGATTGACCCTGTTGAGTGTGAAGCCACTCTTGTGGTTTGTCAAAGTTGATGAATGTGAAGAGTTTGAAAGTGTAGTTGGTGAAGGATTTCTTCAAATGGAGTTGGCAGCCCATTTTTGTTGAAGAAAAATTTCTTTTGTTCACATTGACTTATTACACACTCAAATGCATATATAAAGGATGCATTGGCTAGTTAGAAAATGCACCACACAACACCATGTAACACAGAGAGAGTGCAGAGTAGCACCAAGAAATAAAACTCCTAATTGCCCACCGTGGACGTAGGTCAGTTTTGGACCGAACCACATTAAATTCTTGTGTTCTTAATTTGTGAGCTAAGTGTGTGAGTCTAGTGTTCGTATGCTAAGTGTCTCGATCCTAACAAGTGGTATCAGAGCCTTGGTATAACTTTAGAGGGTGATTTTCTGTTTTTGGTCGAAAATTTTTTGTCTCAAAAACGATTTTGGTGTACGCCGTTGGAAAGGTCTCGTTCCGCAGTTTCCGAAAATATATTTTTTTGGATTTTTTGACCGCCGGAAGACCTCCAAATCGCCGGTCAAACGTTCGTCGGAATAGTGACCGAAGAAACCAGATCGCCGGAGAAGACGACACTGTAGCGCCGGAGTCTACCGGAAAGACGACACTGTAGCGCCGGAATCCGCCGGAGAAGACGACACTGTAGCGGTTCCTGTAGCGGTTCCTGTAGCAGTACTGTAGCATATTTTCTGTAAATTGCAAAACAGGCCCCTGAAATTTCAGAAAAGTGCAGTTTAGCCCCTGAACTTCAGAAAAATTGCAGTTTCGTCCCTTAACTTTGTCAAAGTCGCAAAACAGTCACTCCAACATTTGTTTTGGGCAGTTTAGCCCGAAAATAATTTGGGTGGGGATTATATTTTGCAAATAACGAGCCAAGAACATTTGAATCAAAATTCTATTTAATCGTTGAAGAACAGTTGAACTCAGAAGAAATTTAAAGAAATCGAAAACTAATGCCAACAGCGTTTGTCGGGTTTTATCGATTCAGTTTAAATTTTCAGTATCTGATTCTCAGTTCGGTATTCCGCTATAGTTTAAATAGGTTGATTATTTAACAGAGTTCAGAAGAACAGTCGTTAAGTTCAGACAAGGCTTCGTTTAGTGAAGATTGAAAAGTTGGTGGAAGACACAGATTGAGGCTTTATGTGTCAGAAAGTTCAAGATGTGGTATTGCTAAACGGAGAAAATTAGAGAATTACAGAAGATCAGACGTTCAGAGAAATCCAGCGATGATCAGAGTTTCAGGGGTTCAAGAACAGATCATGGGATGAACAGATCAAGTAATTAAGAGAAAATCCGCAGTGATTAGAAAGTCAGCAGACTTAGGTGTAATCACCGGATCAGAAAGTTCGGTGTTATTCATGACGTTGAGGTGTGGACATTCTTTAGAGTCGATGTCCAAATAGAGGAAATTCTGCTTCTGAGAATGTGTCTGGGTTTGATGCATTGGGACTCAGTGGAAGGCAGTGAAGACACTTGGGTCAAGAATTCTGGTGCTTCATTTCACGCTACCTACAGCAGTGAAGCACTGCAGAATCTGAAAGTTGGAGAGTTTGGAAAGGTAAGACTTGTGAACGATGAATGTTCGCTGTATATCGTCGGATTACCGTCTGAGGGAGTGACTGTCCCAGTTCAGAAGAGAAACAAAGTCCGGTTCACAGAATCTCATGGGCAGAAGAGGGTGACCTTTTGCAAGTAGGAAGCCTAGAGCTACAAGGAAGATTCACGTTGAATGAGCATGGAAAGGTTCAGAAAAATCAGTCGAAGGATATTGTGGCAATAAGAGCACAGAGTATTGTTTCAGTTGCAGGGTTTTGCAACAGTGGGAGCATAGGTCGTGTTTCAATCATAGGTCCAGGACGACAGTGGATAACTTGCTAAATATGGAGAGTGTTTCAATCACAGAAAAGTCTCTCCGGTTTGGATAACTTGCTAAATATGGAGAGTGTTGTCGTTTGTTCTCAGGATGTTTCAGGATCGGGCAGTTCATTTCAGTAGGAGCCGGTGGAGACAGAGAACAGGTCAGTGGCAGACTTAGCCATGACTAATGTGTTAGAGCTAACGGAAGCTTCAACTAGCCTTCAGGTAAATTGAAGAGAAGGCCAGGGTAACTAGGAAGGAGCTAAGATCAAAAAGTGTTTTTTGGAATGCACAGTTGAAGCGCAGGTGAAGATTGTTCCGTGGCTTCAAGTGGGAGATTGTTGAGTGTGAAGCCACTCTTGTGGTTTGTCAAAGTTGATGAATGTGAAGAGTTTGAAAGTGTAGTTGGTGAAGGATTTCTTCAAATGGAGTTGGTAGCCCATTTTTGTTGAAGAAAAATTTCTTTTGTTCACATTGACTTATTACACACTCAAATGCATATATAAAGGATGCATTGGCTAGTTAGAAAATGCACCAGACAACACCATGTAACACAGAAAGAGTGCAGAGTAGCACCAAGAAATAAAACTCCTAGTTACCCACCGTGGACGTAGGTCGGTTTTGGACGGAACCATGTTAAATTCTTGTGTTCGTAATTTGTGAGCTGAGTGTGTGAGTCTAGTGTTCGTATGCTAAGTGTCTCGATCCTAACAGACCCAAGTGGTCTCAGAAAATCTCCCGTCAGAACTATCTTCATAAACCCTCTCGCTCCTCGACCGCTAACTGATTCTGACTTCAAACCCTTCAAAACGTACAATCCTCCTCCTACATCTCAACACAACTGGGACATACCTCTAACTCCGAACGGAGACAAGTATGTCTACTCGCTCAATTTCGCACAAACCCCAGGATTCAACAAGGATGTGGAAGCATACCACAGGAATCAAAAATTCCTGAATACATGTACCAAACCTCAAGATGAAACGTGGTCAATCGATCCAATCAAAGCAGTACGAAGTCTTAAGAAAAGAAGCTTTCAGAAGGCCAACTGCTATGAATATGAAATAATCAGAAACAACAACTATGACAAGCCAATTCTGGTAACTGAAGCTGACTTCCGAATGATGAATCCAGCAGATATCTTCTCGATTGTTCGGAAGCTGTCAACAAATGAATATGAAGTTGCTAGATAAGCTTACGTCGCAGCCAGAAGATTCTTACATCGTCTTCTAGAAGAATTCTATACTGCTGATGCTGAGCTATTCAAATTCGTTAATACGACAGATCCATTCCCAGAAAAGGTTGACCTTTCCTTGCCTGAAGTCCGAGATCACTGGAAAAGAGGTGCCACCTTTGATCCAGTACTTGGACTGTTTTACAAAAATCTAAAGCAGAAAGGATCCCTCTTCTTTCTCCGTGCTGATCAAATCCGAAGAATCCCCAGCGTCAACTTAACTGAATACATCAAAGCCATTAAGAAGTCACAATCATCAAATGCAGAAGCAAAGAAAGAACTACTACTAAGAGTGGAATGGCTACTAGGAGTTAGGAACTTCTGGTCATATGCTGTGAGACAAGGTGTACTGGATAAACCTTGAAGATGCTAACTCAAACCCCTCGATTGGTCACCGAAGGGGGAATTGTTAATGCTAAAATCAGATCGTTGACCAACTCGTAGTTTGATGTGTTAGGATTGTAATGTCAAACTCTTTATTTTGATGGAATGTTAGTACTTTCATATGAATGTTTTAAGGAATGAACAAATGGTTATATCTTGTGTCTGGTATTTAAATATGCTTTATATTCTTAACTAATATCTCGGATAAGTTCTGATAATCTTGTAATCATCCGAAATCCAGTCATGGATTTCAGAACTCCAAAGAATGTCTAGATCAGAAAGTACACTTCTCAGGAAAAAAAAAGAGTTCCGAAGACTATACTCCGAACTAACTCAGAAGATCAAGACCAACAAGACCATATTTCCAAGATACTCTGATTCAAAACTGCCAGGACTCCGAAATCCACTCAGGATTTTGGACTATCAATATGAACAACTCAAAGGAAATATCATACTTAATCATTCTACAAAGAAGACTGAAGATCAGAAGATCATCTGAAAGATAAGGCAAAAGGATAAGCACTTCAACGTATAGGATATGATTAGACTAGATCAGGCGTGGTCCCCTAACAGCATGTCTGTTGTACTTAGAGTATTATTATATTATAGACAAGCCACCCTAGTCTGACATTGTATTATTATATTAGTTTCACCTTTCTTATCTGACTGAAAAGAGACGTGTTGTCTGCTCTTCAGTCCATAGGTCATTATCCAAAGGTCCTCCCTTAGTCTATAAAAGGGAGACCAAGTCCATCTTCAGTCCTCATGAGTTTGAGAGACTTTATGTAACACTTTCACATTTATCAATACAATCTCTCATTCCATCAACGCTCGTGTTCTTATCTGCATTTCTTATTATCTTTACTATTCTAGCACTCTTATTTCTCAGTCTTTATATTTCTAAGTTTTATAACTGTTAAATCATATTGTTTATTGTTGAGCTATTAAGATCTATTCTAAGTATTACCTCTTCATTATAATTCCGCATCCATCTCAAGTCTTCGGACATGTCTATCTCAAGTCTTCGGACTTGTCCACCTCCGAAACTTCCTAGTTTCGGAACTTTACTTTCCGCAATCTTACTTTCCGCACTTACTTAGAATATTTGGCGACAACAACTCCCCCTAATCGAAATCGTACCAGTCTGGAACGGGCCTCCGATGAATCCGGTGAAAAACGGACCGTGGACAAGAACTCCAACAGAAGCTCAGTGTACACAATATTGTCCTGGTTGGCCATAAGCCTGTCCTAGCCTCGACACGTGAATGAAGCATCCTCGTGGGTCCATGTGCGGTGGAGGAATGGCTCAATCTCACCCCAAAGCCCCGCGTCTCTGAGGATATCCCTATCAATGATCGTCGCCTCGAGAACCCGGCGACCTATGAGTGCATCCCTCCTGCTGGAAAACTCAACAGAGCTATCCAATCCCTCAGGGAACTGGAGAAACTGGTGGTCAAGCCTGAAAGACATCTGCACAAAAGAAAAAATAGCCACAAATTTTTTTTTGCAAATTTAGTCCTTTTCTTCCCCACCGCACCGCGGCGCGGCCCATGAACCAGGGCGCGGTGCGGCGAGCGGCTGTTTCCAATTCCAAACCCAATATCACGATTTAACCTGTTTAAACTCAATCCAAATACACTACAAGGTAGCCTAAGCACCGACTAACTCATCTAGGGTCATTATTTGGCAAAATAAACACCCTATGAGTCGGCATTTTCAATTTCTAAGTTTTTTCAATTTTGGAGAAATCACCCAATTTCTAGGCCTAAATGCTTGTAATACTCAGTAGAAATGAGTTAGAACAACGTACCTTGATTGTAGGAATGAAATAGGCAAAAAAACGCTAGAAAATTTTCGATGATCGGAGCTCTGCGGCGTGGGTGTGTGTGAATAGTGTCGCGGCTTACCTTTTTATCGAAGAAAACCGATCGATCGTTTCCCACGGTGCGGATATGAGCGAACCGCGACACGCGTGTCCCCAAATCAACCCCTGCGCATTGGGTTGGTTTACGATCAGCGACGCACAATTTGCCTGACCGCGGCGCTGTCTTCAAAAGTTTAATTTTTCTTCAAATCAACCCCACACTTGCCTTGGACCAATAATACCTGCAATGACGATGATATAATCTTCCTAATTACTCCTAAGAATACAGTACTTACTTATGAAAGATGGGTTGCCTCCCAACAAGCGCTAAGTTTAACGTCTTTAGCCAGACGGACTATTCCTACTCCTATTCTTCTTGAAGTCCTGATGGCATCTTCTTGTGATCAGGCGCGAAATTGTGGGCCATCATTGACAGCAATGAAGTGAGTTGAGTCATCCTGTCACTAACTCCGCTAATCCATTGTTGCTGAGCTTCCAGAAGCTGGAAGACCTTTGCTTCTCTTTCCCTTGCATTTTTCTCGTATTGCTGATGTCTTGCCTCTAACATTTCCATCATGTCCAGCAGCTGGTGGACAACGGATGCTCTTTTATTTCCTTCAAAACTTCCTCTTTTTCTCCCTCTCCTGTTTGGGTACATATTTTTCTTTTTTCTCTAATCGCTGGTTCCATCAGCATGTTGTTGTCCAATTGCTTGTCATCATACCCCTGAGGTAGAGATATGGGACTTCCAAACATATTTAACCTTCTTTTTCTCATCCCAAAGAATATATCCAAGTCTCCTGTTTTGCAATCAATAACGGCGTCGGCCGTAGCCAAAAATGGGCGTCCTAATATTAGCACGGGCGCGTCCTCCAAACTTTCGTATTCCATAACTAAGAAGTCTACTGGGTAAAAGAAATCCCCAACTTTCACTATGACATTGGTCAACTTACCTCGGGATACTTTGGTTGACTGATCAGCCAGTTGTAATACGGTCTTTGCCGGCTCTAATTCCTCATTCTTGTATTTATCATACAAATATCCCGGCAGCACATTCACACTTGCTCCCAAATCCAGTAAGGTGTTCCTAATGACCACATCTCCTACGGTGGCAGTAATTAGTGGTGATCCAGGATCCTTCTTTTTTTTAGGCAGTGTTCCCAACAGTGCCTCACTTGTTTTGATTGTCAACCTCACTATGTCAGGTGTGGGAGTCTTGCTTTTTCCATTTTTCTTGCACATCTCCTGAAGAATTCTTGTATCCTCAGGAGCATTCTTAAGTTCGTCCCACAAAGGTTGGTTCATCGATTGCCCCGTCGATTTAGGCACTTCCTGCTTTTTCTTTCCCTTTTTATCCTTCTTCCTTTGTTTAATTCCAGCTATTATTGGCTGCTTTTCCACTTGGACATCCTTGTCCTCCTTTGGTTGAGGCTCCTTCTCAACGGGAATTTCCTTTAATTCTGTGTCTTTCCTATTATCCACTTCAATTTCCACCTTTTCCTTAACCTCCTCTTCCTTTTCACTCTCAGCCTCACTTCCTGATTCTAGCAAATCTTCCAGGGTGACTTTCCTCCATTCGGCCTCGACAGTGTTGACATGTTCCTTCCCAGCCTGCTGACCATGGGTCGGATTGACTTCTGTCGTACTTGGCAGCTTCCCATTATCTCTTTTTCGTTGGTCTTCAGCCATTTGGGCGATTTGTGTCTCCATATTGGCGATAGCCTTCGCATTAGCTTGAGACTGCTGCTGCGTTGTGTTGAACATCTCATACAATTTCGCGACCAGATCCTCCTGAGTCCCTGGGGCATTGTTGATAAAATTGTTGGGCCCTTTATTGTTGTTGTTGTTACAGCTCCCACTTGCCTTGGCATTGTTGTTTGTAGGTTGATATTGCCTAGGCTGATTAGAAGATTGGCCCTGATAGTTATTCTGCCTCTGGTTATTGAAATTCTGCTGACCTTGGTTGTATGGTCTATAGGGTCGTCCATTGTTATATTGACCTTGACCCTGACCATAGACTTGATTTGCTTCTTGAGTCCTTGGTCCTCCTTCACCTCCTTGTGGCTGTGTCTGAGGTCCATTTTGCAGAGTAGACACAAGTCTGTCGAATTTCTTATTAAGTTCGCTTATCTCCGTCTTTACATCCTTTTTCCAATCGGCATCAGCTCCCACTGCTGCAGCTGTGCCTACCGTCTTTCTTGTGGAGAAATTCACCTTGGAGGCATTACTTATCTGTTCCAAAAACTGCCAAGCCTCCTCCTGGGTCTTGCATCATAATAGTGCCACTAGATGATGCGTTGATCATGGCTTGGTTTGTCTCAGTTGCTCCTTCAAAGAATACCTTGACCAGTTGTCATTTTGGAATATCATGATGAGGGCATGACCTCATCAACTCCTTTAGACGATCCCATGCTTCATGAAAAGCTTCTCTAGGTTTTTGCTGGAAATCCTGAATGGCCCTCCTGATCTCTGTCGTCTTGCATGCCGGATAGAACTCTTGTAAGAACTTATCTTTGAGTTGGTCCCATGTAGTGATGCTATTCGATGGCAGAGACGTGAACCAATATTTGGCTTTGTCTTTCAGAGTAAATGGGAACAATCTTAATCTAAAAAATTTCTTATTAGTGTTCCTAGGGGTGTTAGCATTTGCGATAGCTATAAACTCATACAAGTGATTGTATGGGTCATCTTGTTTGTATCCCCTAAATTCCGGTAATATTCCTAACAACTGAGGCCTAATTTCTACTTGTGATTCGATATTTTCTGAAATGTAAATAGGCGACGAGTCATCGTACTCCCGTGGCTGGAAATGCGATGCAACCGATTGCCCCCTCGGTTGTGCAAAATACAAGGGTTGAGCAAGATTACCGTAAAAGTGATGATCATTATATCCCTGCTGACCTTGTGGTGGTTGGTGTTGTTGTGCTCTTCTTGGAGGTCCCCGACTTCGGTTCCATGGTTGCTGTGGTGCTGGTGGAACCTATCCTTCGTCTTCATCCTCATATCTCTCTTCAGCCTCTTGATACTGGTACTGCTGTTGGTATTGTTGCTGTGGTGGTATAGGTTGGAATGTGGTTTGTGGTTTAACAAGTACTGGTGGTGGTTGTGAAATGGGTGTCTGCTGTCTACATACTGGGGTGCCATCACGGGTCGGTGCTACCCAAGACATGGCAGATGTAAATGGGTTTGTGGATTGTGGTTGGGATAAAGGTTGAAATGAAGTGTACGCATGCACTAGTGCAACACGCCCGAAAAATCAAAAAGCAAAGTTACTAACTAACTGAAATCTCAAAATCAAAACAAAAATTCAGAAACTAAAAGTCCTACAGATCACTTATTCTCAAGCTCACAACTCCCCGTCAACGGCGCCAAAATTTGACTAGCCTAGGTCGTCGTGCGGTTAAAAATAAGAAAATACCTAACACACACTAGTACAGTGGTAGTCAGGGTCGATCCGCAGGAGTTCCGTGGTCGAGACAGGTGACAGATTGCCAACTGCAGTGTCATGCTATAGTCAGAGGACCTAGTTCCTAACTTTTTCCAAACACTTCCAAAAAAGCATAAAATCCAATAATTCCAAACAATCATTAACTAAACTAAACTACTAACTAAACCTTGTTACCAACTGAAATCAGAAGTACATCTCCAAATCAGAAGCAATCAAGGGTAAACCAAACATCAAACACAATCCAATCATTCAAAAATTCATTCACAAGCATAAACACCGAAAAACTAAACAATTAACATAAACCAAATGATTACCATTAACAAACTCAGATCCAAAGGGTCCAAAACAGTAACCAAACTATCCAAAAATAGAAACTAAGACTCAATATCAATGGTTGTCGCCCCCAAAGACACTAGCCAACTACTACTAACTATTTAACTAATTGAAAATTAAAGATAAAAACATGAAAATACCAAAAGATGGTTGCTGAAGCTAAATCTCGGAGTCAAAGAGCCTTGGGGGTCGATTTCACACCAGGTCTTCGCTGAATTTTTTCGACCTAAGAGCCTCTATTTATAGTTGCAAAAATCACGAGGCCACGGCGCGCGTAGAGGTTTATCCCCGTTTTATCGGCATTTGAATTTTTCTCCACCGCCTCATCACCGCGTCGCGTCTTTGTGAATCCCGCGGCGCGCGTACGACTTCGCCTGATTTTTCCTTGATCTTCAAACTTCTTCCAAATTGCACGCTTTTGGTACCTGTTTTCATTATTTCTTTCCAAACAAGTGCTGGCACGAAAAGTGAGAATACCACGATGTATATGATATAATTTCACTAAGAATATGGCTCAACAATGACTAAAATATTTGATATTACTAGGCGTTGTCAAGTATACGCCTACCTCATGAGGCCATCACTACACCAATACAACCATTATCGGTGGATGCATATATCCCAAATCACAACATTCGTTTATAACCACCCTCACACACAACATATACGATCACAAAGTACATGTCTTATGTCTTATGATCACATAACACACACATATAGACACCCATCATGATATAGTAACAACATTCCCATCTCGTCACGGTTTACGCAATCATCTCCTAAGTACATTGAGCAGTGCTCCTCCGCTCAGCATCACAACCTGCTCATACTTAGTTTGTCGAGCCCACAACCGCCATATACTAGACTTAAATTCGCCAAGTACCTTTTACACACCACACATTCGCATATTACACAACAAATCCGGCTGGTATGCACATAATACATAGAATCCCAACTGAACACCCCTCAACTCATATCCACAATATCGGCGTACCACGCCCAATCTCTTGACCACATTCTCACTGGGCAAATTTTGGGAAAAGAACCACTTTCTCCATAATTACACACCTCCTCTTTTGGGGATTTACCACATTTAACTTTAACCCCAATGTAGTTTACCACTTATTTCCATTAGTGGGATTCAATACATACGTCTCCCAACTAGACTCCTTACCCACATACAAATTTCTCATTTTGTGTTGTTTGTAATGATTACCAAGTATACATAAGGTCTTACAGAATATACCATACTTCGTATACACTCATGTACACCATTTAACAAGGTACACCCTTTTTATACATAGTTTACACCATATACATAACAACTTATGGTTCCATACTAGGAACACAAAATCATATACATACTCATATGTATATTTCATAGCCAAATCGACTACTAAACATCCATTCTTCCCAACACTTCTATCCCTGGTAGTGACCAGCTCAGTTGCTGGGGAATAGAGTCCCTTCAACAACAACTAAAATCATTATCAGACTTATCCCATTCTCCTACCACAATTAGTCCTTATAGGACCACCCACCATACAAGAATATACAATCTGTAATATAATTATTCTCAACAAATGTATGCCACAATGTCAATTTTATACACTAACACCTAGTTTACCAACCATCATACTATTCTTTACGGCCTACATCCAGTCTCATTCCTCTGTTAGGAATGATCACAGTTTACCAGCCAACTATGTTCAGCAATGCAATCGTACTCTAACACCATAACTTAATCAACCAGAGCATTAGCATCCATCATCCCAACCACACGAGCTGGACTCATATGATCCAATTATTTCATCTCACATCCATTACATTTGCAAATAATGGAAATTTGTTTCCGTTAAACACCGAGATCATCCGCTCCAGCCTGTTACACACTTAGGTTTACAGCCACATGGATTACATACCACTATTTCACAATTAACTCAACTCCCTGCTAATCTTTTCTCAGCTGCACTGGCTCAACTACACAGCCTACAAGGCTAATCACCATATTTTCCTAGCATCCCCACTCTGCCTCTTAGTGTTCTATTAGTCACTTGCCACCAATACAGTGTATCTTCTACCAATAATTTAGTAGTAAACTCCACCTTGTCACCTTCCACACAGTGACTTATTTTGAAAACTTCACCACGAAGTATCAACTACTTCCTAATAGCAACGGCTGCCTCTATCTCACCATGGTTCCCATTTTGATGTAATCTGCCAGTCACCCCTCTGGCCACCGGCTCCTACTAATACTCATTGTATCAAGATACAACTCATATAAAACATCTATGATCATCTCCCACATATCGTATGACACCGAGCCTTGAGAACATGCTCGTCCTCCTCCTAGGGCTCCCAGCCCTGCACCCCTCGACTTGCCATTTTTTATGCAATCGCCATCCTCTAAATTCAACAAAGCAAATAGTCGCACAATCAGCCTATATGCACCCATATACATACCCGTATATAGGTATATTTATATATAAACTTCCTCTACCCGTATACCCAATATCCTCTATATTTTGAGTCTAGGAATCTATCCTATAGATACCTAGTTCACTCAAACCTCGGCTCTGATACCAACTTGTAATGCCTAGCTTATAGCACATGGGATACGCAAAATTTTTCTTAATTCCAACTACAAAATACAACAATTACAACTAAATATCCCTGCGAGATGGAGCTACAAAATTGATATCACCAGGAATCGTTCCACGATCCAAGCCAAGCGATACATAACAACTAAACCTGCAAAACAACATAGTATAAAAGGGTAAGTTATAAAGCTTAGTCAATAACATTTACATAACATACACTCGGGTCAACACAGTACCAGCACATTAACCACCTCTAACCAACTAGGCCCACCTATTCAGACTACAAGGTACGCGTTATGTAATCTCATACACTCACAACACAGACAACATGGATGCAAGGTACTCGTTATGCAACCATTAATACACCGTATAAACACGATTATATATTCACCACATCACATCAAAAACCCCCTGCTCTTCACAACATCAATAACTTAGCTATATGTCCACTCCTCAACCACCGAGGTATCGAGTCACGAAGACTCACCGGATACCCCACAGTGTGTGATAGAACTGTTGGCCAATAACGCCATCACAACACATATTGGGTAATTAACCCCATCAACTACCTGTCACCTCTTCAACCCCTGCGGTCTCGAGTCACAAAGACTCACCGGATCCCCCAACTGTATATGTGATAGAACTACCGGCCAATAAGGCCATCACAACACATATTGGGTAATTAAACCCATCAGCTACCCGTCACCTCCTCAACCCCTATGCTCTCGAGTCACAAAGACTCACCGGATCCCCCAACTGTATGTGTGATAGAACTACCAGCCAATAAGGCCATCACAATATATATGTGGTCCCAACCACAAGTACTAGTAGCCCCACCGAGTAAGTGATCACAACTACAAGTACTAATAGCCCCACAGTATGAACAACATCAAGCCACAAAGGCTCCACAAAATATCCTCCAACATCTCTGTCACAAGGTACTTGTTATGTGACAGCCCCGAGCCACACAGACTCAATAAGTAACACCCAACTGCAAAGCTTTGCAACTAGTTATTCGACACCGCAACTCCCCATATCAGCTCAGCATCCACATACAACCACGTGATTACCACCCACGATATGGTACCATATCCATAATTATCACCACTTACTACCCACGTATTCGTCCGCATAACTAATATCAACTAAATATTTAACTAGATATCGATACAGTCTCCCCACGGGTACTCGTCTACATGTTACCTACTTGGGGTTTTCACATAGTCATCTATGTAACATACACACCCAATCATACAACACAAACATGCAATGCATCATATGCATTATAAATCTCACATAGTCATCTATGTAAAGTTACTCACCTAGATATAAACCGGGCCAAGTGACTCCGTTGCTCGTACAACACGGTGTCGTCCGGACTCCTTGAAAAATATAAACCTACATTAGGTTTTCAACCAAATTTATAAATCATATTTATATACCCTATTGAAAACCTAAATCATGAGCTTGAAGGAAATAACATCAATATCAACTTTCTTAGAAATTATTATCTTTTTTACCATAAACTTTACCCCTGTTCATGATCGGTTTTAATCAACATAACCCCATTTATATGCAACGATTCCAATTTTATAGCAAGCGACTCCTTTTTAGGTTTCCATGGACACCAATATCAACCTCAAATGATTTTTCTACAATTTACTATGATTTTTACAAGATTGCATATCAAATCTTTTCAAACTGGACCAATATGTGAAGAATACGTATTTGACCTAGGTTAGCGGCAGAATCACGCTTCACACATCTCTGCACAAAATATAATAGACTCGATTTCTGAAAATACGACACTATTTTCACATCAAACCGATACTTCTATGATTTACAATGATGTTTACAAGAACAACAAATTTACCTCAATTTTGCAGTTCCGATCGAACGACTATATATCGAATTCTTGCGATCAGAATTACAAATCCTCGTCAAAACCTATGTATGTATCTCGTTGAGCTTTTGTCAAAATTTCACGACGATCCAACGGTTCAATCTCCCGATATCATTTGTGAACTGTAGCATGTTCTTGAGAATTCGGGAATGATTTGAGAAAAATCCGATTTTCCCATATTTATACATAAAAGTTTGCCAATTTGGCACAACTAGTTCATCAACTTGCAAACATTACACCCCACACACATATAAATACATTTAAGTCTCGTTTTTTCATACTTAAGGCCCCAAATTAATATATAAATATTTATAAATCGGTTTCGGGCATCATATTAGATAAAAATGATCTTTGAAAAACATGACCAAAATACCCTTTGGAATTCACGACTTTCTAGAGAACCCTTGATTACGAAATTTCAGTCCACAAGTGCACTTACTCATTCAAATTCTAATGGCCGATAAGGAACTATCCATGACTTTCGATGTTGTCCATGTAACGAGCTTTCGAAAATCCTATCCCAGACTAGATGATCTTAGGTAGTAAGGTGCATAAATGCCCTTTTAGGGCCACCCTTTACGGACCTACCAGCTCGAACAACAAAGGCCACTGATTGACAATTCGCTCCTGAATCCTAATCCTAAAAATATTCCAGATCTAGAATTTTTCTAACTCCTAAAAACTCAACTTATTTGACTAAACCATAGCATGATTACAACTACATAGTATCTCTTGAAAAATACTTAATGCTATAACACTCAAAAGCTATTCGTTTTCAAGTTACAATTTCTTAACAATTATGAAAAATTGCTAAAATTTTGAAAATGACTTGTTTTCGCAAAAATTTCAAAAATACTCTTTCTACCGTCCCACAAACACCCCACACTTAAAACCGTACAACGTCCCCGTTGTACAAAAATATTTCAAAATAAGGGAGAAAGAGTTACCCCTTTAGGAACTGTAGAACTGCTTACTTGTTGGAATCATACATAATAAAACTTGCACATCATGACTTGACTGTCCGGAGTTGTGGCGCAACGGTGAACACGCCGGTAAATGACAAGTGTAGGGGTACGGTGACCCCATACTTGCGTGATACAACCCCTTAGTGGATCTCGTTGGTACTTGCACACAAAACACTCACAAACAAATATTAAATGTAAAAAGCAAAAGCAAATAAAGACTATAATAGGTTATGTACAATGTTTCCAAAAGATCAAAAGAAAAGTATACAATCACTCATCATCATGTTGCGTCCTAGACGGACCAGTCTCATCACCACGAACTCTAGGGGGAAGGGTGGTATGTCCTCTATGCCGAGCTGTAACATGATCAACCGTTGAGTCTCCGCCATCCATCGCTGCTGGGCCTCCAGGCGTGTCATCCTCGCAGCAAGGTACTGTAAGGCAACCTGTACGTCTAAAGGCTGTGATGTTAGGCGTGACCGTTGTGATGGCTGAACTGGTGCCTCTATCTCTATCCTCCTCCGCTGGGTGGGTTGGAGCAACGGCTGCTCCTCCTCATCATCATCATCCTCCTCGTCCTCTGGCTCGACCTAGGGTGGGGGCTGTGCTGGCGCCTGCTGACCAGCCGCGCGCACAATCTGCTCAATCGTTGGTCGTACCCGGTATAGGCCTGGCCTCAAAAGCTGGAGCACTTTCATGGCCTCCAGGTATCGTTCCTGCGCGTGAGTGTGTGGAGTCGAGGCCAGGTTTGCAAGAACATCGGCATTGAGAATGTCGTAGGATTGGGCCAGTCGTGTGATATAATGCCCAATAGCCATCAGGCTCTTCAGGCCTACGCCCAAACCTCTGGATGTCAGGGACACGGCCAGGGCGAATGGCAGGTTGAGAAACCCGCTGGGATCTGAAAGGGCCCACATGGAATACATGTCGTCTCGAACTGCTCGTTGGACATCGCTACCCAAACGACCTCATCTGCATCTCTTTGTGGGTGATCGATGATGCACACCGCCAAGAAAGGCGTGAAATGAATGCTGCCAATCTCTGCCTAAGTATAAATCCTGGTGTGCCTGGCGAACTCCCGAAGTGTGCACTCCCGGCTCTGTCCTCCCAGTCTGTATAGGATTAAGTGGGCTCTGGGCTCGTGTGAAGCTAGAGCATAAGCACAAGTGGAAAAGAACTCGAGCATGAGCTCCTTGTACGCCATGTCGTCCTCCTGGGCCATGAGTCGATCCCAACCCCGACACGTGAATGTAAATGCCCCGTCTTGATGAGTCCATGTGCAGTGGAGAAAGGGCAACAGTGGATCCCACAGTCCCATCTCGGTCAATACGGCCCGGTCAAAGTGTATCGCTGGAAGAACCGGACGCGTGCTGATCGTCCGAAGTTGGCTTTGGTAGTGATGGGTCTCCTCTAATATGTCTGCAAAACTGGAGGAACTCGTGATCCAGCATGTAGTCGATCTGCTGCTCAGCCATCTGAATGAAAATCACAACAAAAATTTTGCAAAATTAGTCTTATCGTAGCGCCGCGGGTGACCACGTGTCGGCGGTTGACTGTTGCGAAAAATCATCCAAATTTTACCTGTTTGATTCAATCCAATGCATTTACAAGGCACCCTAACCACCGACTAGCCTCCCTAGGGTGAGAATTTTGCAAAAAACACACCCTACGGGTCGGCAGTGACGATTTTCTAAGTTTTCTATTTCCGCCTATTTACCCCAAATTTCCCACTTCAAACACATGCATAAAGTTGAAATACCGAGTTTAAGTGACATACCTCGATGGTGGGTACAATAATACACGAGAAATGCAAGAAAAGAAAGGATTGATCGGAGCTCTGTTTTACCGTGACGTGCATAGTGGTGGTGCGACGAGAGTGATTCGTACGTGATATGGTGGTTTCTGTCCGATCAAATTCCGCGGGGCGGATAAGCGTTTACGCGCGGTGTGCGTCCAAAAACAAACCCCTACGCATTGGGTTTGCTTAAACTCGTGCGACGTGCTTTTCCTCTGACCGCATCGCGCGACTTGGAGCACCGGGATACCACTACTAGAAGAGTTTCCATTTTAGGACATTATTATTATTTTGCTTCCGCACATTATTATGTTTATTTCGTTATAATTTGGTTTGTGATACTTATCTTTTGTAAACTCATAGCTTCTTCTATAAAAGTTGTTTTAAAAAGTTCAAATATTTTTCGAAAATTTTTGGGTGTGACAAGTTGGTATCAAAGCACACGTTTGAGAGAACTAGGCATTCTTAGGAATGTTCTAGACTCAAATTTGAGGCTCTTAAAATTTTGTTTCCCTTAAAATAATTTCTAAAAGAATTTTCTTTAAAATTTTGAAGACTAGTAGTGGAAGATCCCAGGGTGTGCCGGTCAGCCAAGTAAGCCTTGTTTCTTATACTTTTATTTTGATAGATTTTTGCACCTTGAATTGTTATTAGGAGCTTTGCCTTTAGACTTATCATTAGCTAGCCCTAAAATTGTTAAAATTTCACCTAGGCTAGTAATACCATGTGAGAGAGAGTTGTTTAAATAACAGGCTAGAGCGAACTGGAACATTTGAAACTAGACGCGAATGCAAGATTGGAATTTGTGTGGAAGGTAGTAGAAGGGCCCCTACTTTTTGAAGCACCGATGCCGATCTCGTGTCGGGGCAAGGTTGAAAATGTCCAGTGAGCTGAGTGTTCCGTCTTCATAGAAATATCTAGGACGAATAAATCCTAATAATCTCTTTACTCTGCGAATATAGATGGCTCCGGCTACTCGTCTAAATCGGACCCAAATGGAGCAAGTTAGGGAACTCATCGCTGAAGAATTTAACAATGCCTTCAACGACCTCATTCCGAATGTTACTACTGACATCATTACCCAAGTTCGTGCCCTCTTGGATGAGCGTTTCGCAGCTGTTCACGGAGAAGCTTTACCCACGCCGCCTGTTCGCGACTCAGCCTACTACTATGAGAAGTTCTCTAAGTGCCACCCCCTCAATGGAATGGTGACTTGAATCCAGTAGAGGCTAAGCACTGGATTGCCGATATTGAAAGCGCCCTCATGACTTGCGGGTGCCCAGACCAGTTCAAGGTTGTTGTTGCGATGAGCCAGCTGAGGAAGAAGGCGAATGCCTGGTGGAAGACTGTTACGACATTGTTGACTGAGGATGAGCTGAGAGCCATGACTTGGGCCCAGTTTGTGGAGAGGTTTGAGAAGCAGTATGTGCCCAAGGTGGAGCAGCAGCAGATGCTGCAGCAGTTTATGACCTTTGAGCAGACTTCAGAGTGCGTGTCAGAACTGAATGCCAAGTTCCTGGAGATGATGTCTTTCTGTCCCTCATTTGCCGGAGATGAGGCATGGTTGGTTAGCAGGTATAAGGATGCCCTTCATACGGAGATACGGGAGGTTGTGAGCATGCAGGAGTTCACAACACTGTCAGTTGTTATGGATGCCGCTAGGAGGAGGGAGATTGAGTTGCAGACCCAGCAGCACAAGAGGAAGGCGGACCACGCCCTGACCAAGACGTCCGTGATGCACATAAGAAGCAGAAGAACGGTGGGAAGACGAGATACGAGCATAGGCCGTCTGCAGGACAGGACGACAAGAGTCGGTTAGTGTGTTACAACTGCAAGAAGCCGGGTCATCATTGGAAGAATTGCAAGTCCTCAGTGGTGGTGGCATCACCACAGGTTCCCTCTTTGGTTCCTACCTGTTTTAACTGCAACGAGAAGGGACACAAGAAGCCTGATTGCCCACTATTCAAGAATAGTGGTGGAGGCGGGGGTATGAAACCCGCGGGTGCATCGTCGTCTAAGGGAACTACCATGGTGACACGAGGACGTGTTCACCAACTGACTGCAAAGGAGCCGGCGATTACCGCGACTGTGGCGGGTAAAATCCCCTTTCCTTCATTCTCTTTCACTCTTGTATTGTTTAAATTTGATGGTAGTTTAAATATTGTTTATATGTTGTGGATCAGGCACTTATTTGTTAGACTCCGAGCCTGCTGTTTTTATGTTCGACAGTGATGCTACTCATTCTTTTGTATCTCGCACATTCATTAATCGTCTGGGTCGTAGTATCGGAAAACTGGCTCGCCCAATGGTTATCGAAGTTGCCGATAACCGTATGATTTATGTCACCGACGTGTATCGGGGCTGTACTCTCGAATTTTCCGGGGTTGAATTCCCTATTGATCTTATTCCCATTGCGATGCGAGATCTTTGTGTTATCGTGGGTATGGATTGGCTTGACGCGTTTGATGTGGAAATCCTCTGTCGTAAGAAACAAGTTCGCGTTCGAAACCCTAAGGGCAGAGAACTTATCATTCAGGGAGATACTCCTCGTTTGGCTCTCGCTTCTTGTTCTGCTGCCAGGGTACTTAATGAAATCCCGGATGTTTCCGACTTCAGCGTTGTTTTTCCGGAGGAACTCCCTGGCTTGCCCCCTATTCGTCAAGTGGAGTTCCGCATTGATCTATTGCCGGGTGCGACTCCGATAGCTAAAGCTCCATATCGGTTGGCGCCACCCGAAATAAAAGAACTGCAGGAGCAACTTGAAGAGTTAAGTAGTAAGGGTTTTATACGGCCTAGCTCTTCGCCATGGGGTGCTCCTATTCTTTTTGTCAAGAAGAAGGATGGCACCCAGCGTATGTGTATCGATTATAGGGAGCTGAACAAGCGCACGATAAAGAATAGATACCCGCTACCACGTATTGACGACCTTTTTGATCAGCTGCAGGGAGCATCTTGGTTCTCCAAGATTGATTTACGGTCCAGTTACCACCAGAGGCGAGTCCGAGAAGAAGACATTGAGAAGACCGCATTCCGTACTCGCTATGGGCATTATGAGTTCGTGGTAATGCCTTTTGGGCTCACCAACGCACCCGCCGCTTTTATGGACCTCATGAATCGGGTGTGCAGCCCGATGCTTGACCACTCTGTTATTGTGTTTATTGACGACATATTAGTCTACTCTAAGACCAAGGAGGAGCATGAGCAACATCTTCGGGAAGTTTTGGAGACTCTCGTGAGAGAAAAGCTTTATGCTAAGCTCTCGAAGTGTGAGTTTTGGTTAGAAGAGGTTCAGTTTTTGGGGCATGTGGTGAACAAAGAAGGTATCAAGGTCGACCAAGCCAAAGTTGAAACCATTAAGCAGTGGGAGGTTCCAAAAACGCCTTCCGAAATTCGTAGCTTTTTGGGTTTGGCTGGTTACTACCGTAGATTCATAGAAAATTTCTCAAAGATTGCGTTACTACTTACCCGACTGACCAAGAAATCAGAGAAATTTGTGTGGGGCCCGGAACAGCAAGCGGCGTTTGATGAATTGAGATCCCGATTATGTGATGCACCAATCTTGGCCCTAATGGATGGGGTGGAGGATATAGTGGTTTATTGTGACACATCACTTCTGGGTTTTGGAGCAGTACTGATGCAGCGAGGCAGGGTGATAGCCTACGCCTCCAAACAGCTAAAACCCCATGAGCAAAACTACTCCACCCATGACTTCGAGCTTGGGGCTGTGGTATTTGCCCTCAAGATTTGGAGACATTATCTCTATGGGGTAAGGTTTATTGTATATACCGACCATAAGAGCTTGAAGTATTTGTTCGATCAGCGAGATCTGAACATGAGGCAGATTAGATGGCTGGATGTGGTGAAAGACTATGACTGCGAAATTCACTACCACCCCGGTAAAGCTAATGTGGTGGCTGATGCTCTCAGTCGCAAACCGTCTGCCGAGCCCATTCGAGCTAAGTTCCTCCGTATGACGATGGTGTTGCCCTTGCTAGACCTGATCCGTGACGCTCAAAAGACGGCAACGAACATCAAGCGGGAGAAAATTGAGAATGAACTGCCCAAAATGGAACTCGATAGTCGAGGTTTGTTGACCCGCCATGGTAGAGTTTGGGTTCCATTTACAGGAGGCAACCGTAAGACCTTAATGGAGGAAGCTCATAAGTCTAAATTCTCCATACATCCAGGTGCTAACAAAATGTATCTGGATCTTCGGGAGGGTTACTGGTGGCACGGAATGAAGAATGATGTAGCCCGGTATGTGGAAGAATGTATGACCTGCCGGAAGGTCAAGGCGGAGCACCAGAAACCGCATGGGAAATTGCAACCTTTGGAGATTCCGGAATGGAAATGGGAGCATCTGACCATGGATTTTATCACTAAGCTGCCTAGGACTGCCCATGGAGCTGATATTATTTGGGTGATTGTCGACCGTCTAACTAAGAGCGCTCACTTCTTGGCCATAAAGGAGAGTTCATCTGCAAAGAAGTTGGCCGAGATCTTTGATCGTGAGATTGTCTCATTGCATGGTGTGCCCGTTTCTATTGAATCCGACCGTGACACCCGTTTTACTTCTCGGTTTTGGCGGAAATTTCAGGAAGAGATGGGTACACGATTACACTTTAGCACAGCCTTCCACCCGCAGACGGACGGGCAGAGTGAGAGGACGATTCAGACACTGGAAGACATGCTTCGGGCATGTGCGATCGATTTTGGGGGTAGTTGGGATGATCACTTGCATCTAGCCGAGTTATCACTCCAGCATTAAGATGCCCCCGTATGAAGCCTTGTATGGAAGGAAGAGTAGAACGCCTGTTTGTTGGGGCGAGGTAGGGCAGAGGGTACTTGGGAGTACCAAGATCGTGCTGCAAACTACAGAAAAGATTCAGGTGATACGAGACCATTTGGCCACGACAAGGAGTCGTCAGAAAAGCTATGCCGACAAAAGACGCTCAGACCTCGAATTTAGGGTGTGAGACTCTGTGTTGTTAAAAGTCTCTCCCTGGAAAGGCGTAATCCGTTTCCGGAAGCGGGGAAAGCTAGGACCACGATTCATTGGACCATACAAGGTCATTGCTCGCGTTGGGGAAGTGGCCTATCGTTTAGAGTTACCTGAGGAGCTCAGCCTGATCCATGACACCTTCCACGTTTCTCAACTGCGGAAGTGTGTCGTTGATGAGACCACAGTGGTACCATTGGAGGATATCCAGATTGATGAGCGCCTCAACTATGTTGAGCAACCAGTCGCGATTCTAGATCGGGAAACGAAGACCCTTCGGAACAAAACTATAAACTTGGTTAAGGTTCAGTGGTGACATAGACGGGGTTCTGAATGGACGTGGGAACCAGAGGACGAGATGAGGGCTCATTATCCGGATTCATTTGTTGGCAATGACTTCGAGGACGAAGTCCGTTCCTAGTGGGGGAGATTTGTATCGCCCCGGTTTTTCTCGGTGCGTTATTTATTTTAATTAATTAATTATGAGGCATTATATTAATTTAATTAATTAAGGTATGATTAATTAAAAGATTGGGCTTATAATTATTCCCATCTTTTAATCATATAATTAAGTCCATGGGTTTATAGCCAAACCCAATTAAAGCTTAGATGGTCTTCTAGCCCAAAGGCTTTATGGTTTAGCCCACTAATCTAATATATTAGGGTTTAAAAAACCCTAATTCCTCCACTCCACCCTCTCTTTCACGGCTCCCTCTCCCTCTCCTTCTCTCTCTCTCGGCTCACTCTCTTTCTCTCCCTAACCCTCTCTATTCCCGGATTTGAGAACATAGCCACATTGTTTGGGCGATTCCCGGAGATTGAAAGGTCGGATTTCCATGATACTTTAACCGAAGGTTCCCAAGATATATATCCAGGCTCTGACTGGAGGAATTTTGATTTCAAGGTCTAGATACTGAGTTATGAATTTTGCAACATAACCTAGGGTTTCTGTAAGATTTCACTGGTGAGTCCCCCTTCTTGTAAAAATCATATCTCGAGTTCTAGAACTCAAATGGACCCCATATCAGTGCCCAAAGTTCACAAATCGAGTTGGGTAACTTTCGTAAAAGGCACCCTCGATAAAAAGGACTTTACCTATGGGCAACAATAGCTTCTCTGCTGTTGGGTCTGATCCGGGTCTATTGTGATATGTCATTTTGTTTTTATCATTACTAGGGTTTAGGAAATGATCCTGAGTGATTCCAAATACCCACATGTACAATACATAGTTAATTTAATATCTGGAGAAGATGGGTCGTTAATCCTTATTATAACTTGGTTAGAATGGACCCACACTCCAGGTCAATGGACTGTCACCAGCTTATGCTGATTCTGTGATTGACCACCTTGTGATTTTTATATCTAGAGCTTGGGAAACCCTTTTTAATCGATTCCAACTCTGAGACTTGTATTTTTGTGTCTAATGTTCCTCGGATTTATTTTTGGGGCTAATTACACATACAAGTTGGGTAGAATTGGCCAACACCACCTGACTGTCCGTCCAAAGACTGCAGTGACAAGTCTTTTTGTAAAATTCATATCTCTTACATCCTTTGGCGTTATGAGGAGTTCCTTATGGTTCTGGAAACCTAAGCCATTGTAGTTTCTTGAAAAAATTATTTAATCCTATGTTTCTATTGCGCATTTTGGAGTAATTCAGTCCCGATCAGCAGGACTATTTTAGAGTCCTTGCTGTGATTACTCCCTTCTCATTTCTTAGTTTCACAACTTCACTCTTCTAACATTTAGTTCTATTTAGGTGAAGCCTTGAAATTTGCACAAGCTTGGTAGCCTTATATTGACTCCTATCCGTTACTCACTCACTCAAGGTGAGTTCTCTCACACCGTTGTATTAGTATTTATGTTTGCTAGATAGCTCGTGTGTGATTGTTTAGATTTACTATTTAAAGCATGCTATATTATTGTTATAAAATCGTACATGTGCACTGTATGTGATTGATTAATACTATGAGGGGTAGTTAGGTAAGATCACCAACGTTATACTCTTTATGAGGTGCGGGGATCGGGGCCAAAGGATACGGGATTTACCCGGTGTGGCTCAAACCAACAAGTCCTCCCTAATAATATAAGCATTGATTTGTTCCTTGCTTATTAATGTAATTATAATTGGAATTGGATTTCGATTAGTAAATATGAATATTGATATGATGTCTGTGTTTGAATTCACTAAGCTTTATGCTTACGGATTCCCTTAACATTTTCAGGTATTAAGATTAAAGAGGCTGAGGCGTGATTTGGAGCACCGGGATACCACTACTAGAAGAGTTTCCATTTTGGGACATTATTATTATTTTGCTTCCGCATATTATTATGTTTATTTCGTTATAATTTGGTTTGTGATACTTATCTTTTGTAAACTCATAGCTTCTTCTATAAAAGTTGTTTTAAAAAGTTCAAATATTTTGCGAAAATATTTGGGTGTGATATATATATATATATATATATATATATATATATATATATATATATATATATATATATATATATATATATATATATATATATATATATATATATATATATATATATATATATATATATATATATATATATATATATATATATATATATATATATATATATATATATATAGTTAATTATGGTAATGATAAGTCAATTGAATTGTATGATAAAAGGCTAATCATATCAAGAGTTCAAATATGGTAGTTATATGCGATATGACTTATCAGTTTTGGACTATAAATAGAGGCCCCCATAACCCATATATTCATGCCAAAAAGGAGAGTTCCTCTCATCCCCTCAATTTGTTTCTTGCTTGCTTTGGTTCTGGGTGTAAGCCATTAGAGGCACGACACTTGTGGTGCTAGCTTCCAAAGCTTTTAAGGTATGAAATTCTAAAATTGTTTTAGAAAATAATTTTGATTATATACCTTATATTTTTAGCTATAGATTCAATTGAGAAAACATAGATCCTTATTAGGGTGCATGTGAACTTAATATTTAAGCTCAATGTTTGCATAAAACCCATCAACTTGATCATCGGAGCGCTCTCCTAGGACCTCCTGCCGGAGTGCGACTGACGGGTTTTTTCTCTTTGTTGTAACCTCATTTTACCGGACCTCCAGACTGTTGAACTCCCAGCAATCCAGAGTCTGAAGTTACATCACTTATTGCCACGACTTCCACAGCCCATGTACACCCTCGACATCTCACTCTCGTTTCTAGATAGGTCGATTCAACCTTATTTCGTTGTTGGGGATTTCATGAGATCACGATAGCAGGAAGGAAAAGGAGTCCCCAAGACTTGCAGCGAGTTTGCTCTTGCTATGTGGTAATTCTAGATTCACATGACCTTGTTCTTCTACCCCGCTGCATTCCTTCTTGTATACATGTAAATCACTGTTAGGACTAATTTAATGTGGTTTAATCTTTGCATTTCAGAGCTTAAAATGAAAATATAAGGGCTGCTGGGCGATTTCGGTCAGGACCGAAATCCCTTGGGTTTTCGGTGGTGTTGACCGAAATCCTCAGCATTTCGGTTGGGCCAGACCTGCGTTTTCGGTGGGCTTTTATGGAATGGGCTTAGGGTTTAGGCTAGGTCTAGGCGAGAGTATAAATACTCTCTATAGCCGTCATTAGTCATGTTGGTTGTTTTGGAAACTTGTGCTAGCTAGAGAATAATTCCTTGTTCAAGCAACCATAAGATCTTGTGTACCCGACTTTGTTAATCGAAGTGTGCATTGAAGATTGAACCTCCTTGTGTTCGTATTGTTTGATTGATACCATATAGAGATCTAGTGATTGTTTGGGACCTACAATTGGTATCAGAGCCTAAAAACTCAAATTTTTGATTGTTTTTTTAATCAATATTTTCGAAACTTTAGTTTGGATCTTGAAGTTTTTGAAGCTTTTGGACCGTTTTTGAAGATTTGGATCTTGGTGTTCTTCGTGTTCATCGATTTTTTGGGAACAAATCGAGTGTTTGATCTTCAAAACTCGAAATTTTGCACAAAACGGCGCTTTTCAGATCTGAACGGAGTTTTTCAGATCTGATCTGGCGATTTCGGTCTACTGTTCATGATTTCGGTGGCGGCGGCTCAGTTTTCGGTTAGGGTTTGGCGATTTTGGTCAACCCACTCACGATTTCGGTCAGCCCAGTTGGAATTTTCGGTCAGTTTCTAGGGTTTCCTGGTTTTCGGTTGTGGCTAGCTATTTTCGGCAGAAATCCTTGTTTCTGGTCACGATTTCGGTTTAGAGGGTTTTCGGTCTAAGGTGTTTTCGGTGCACTGGTTTTCGGTCAAAATTTATGGTCAAAAATTTCGAAGGTTTGACAAATTTTGGGTTTTCAATAAGATCAAAAAATTTCGGTCAACTTGAACCTTTAATATGGCCACCACGACAATGAACAGTTGTGAAGTCACATGCACCCAAGCTTGTAAAGATAAGATCAAAATATACCATGAACAAAACGAACGTTTAGTAAGGGAAGTTTTTGATCTTGAAAATCTAGTCTACAACACTAAAAAGAAAGTAAAACCTCTACAAGAAGCATTAGAAGCTAAAAAAGGCGATTTTGATAAATTGCAAGATGAGTATACTATAAAAGTTTATCACCTTAAATTTTCTAACGAAGAGAATGCCAAATTGACTGCTGAACTTGACTCCTTGAAAGCAAAAATTCAAGTTGCTGGTTTTATTTTTAAAAAATTCGAAGGGTCAAGTGCAATAGTGAAGTCAATGATTGAGCATCAACTGAAGTGGGCAGATAATCAGGGTCTGGGGTATAAAAGGGTTCCACCTCTGTTTAATCATAACTATACCCCACCTCTTAAAACTGAAGAATCAGAGGAATGTTATCTTTTAAATTTCATTCAAAATGATCAATCCGGCCCAGCTGAGAAGAGTGAGGTAAATGTTACTAATGTGTCTACCTCTTGTGTAGATGACATAGTAGTGGAAGATGCAAGCAAGGAGGAAAAAATGGCCCTAGTTCTGTTGAAGACTCGTCAACATCTGATGCTTCATCTTCTACTGTTCCTAATAATTGCACCAAAATCATTGCTTCGGATTCTGTGACTTCTTGTGGTGATGTCTCGAATTCAAAAATTCCAAATGTTGGAAAATTTAAGCCACAAAAGTTTGTGAAATAAGGGGAAGTTCCTGTTGGACAAAGACCAAGTCTCACTAAATGTGATTGTGCTTGTACTTGCGGCAACTCCTTGAAAAATTCAAAAGGACAAGGACCAAGTCACAATCTCATTTACCTGAAAAAACAAACGTGCTTCGATTGTGGGATTGCAGGTCACATCGCTAGGAATTGTCCATATCGTCCATACATTCCCTTCTATGTACAACAATGGTAGAATGTGCCAAGAGGGATTTCTTGCAAAAGAAAACCCTCGAGGTCACGGTCACGCGACGGTGATTGGAACGCAGCAAAGGCCAAGAAGCAGGCCCCCAAGGACAAGAAGACCGATTAGAGAGATGACTCTGCCAAATCGACATCGGTAAGGTCGAGCTCATCTCAAGGATTGTCCTCGATTCCACACTGGCAACGTAAGCACAAATCAAGGTGGAGATTGTTGAGTCTATTTGTGCTGAAGTGCTCAACCATCCGAAGACCTAGTCAAAAGACCCCGAAGTAAAACAATAATAAGAAGAACCCCAAAGTCTGAAGACTCCGAAGGGATTGTCCTGGAAGATCCGAAGACTTCTAACTGTAATACCTTTTGCAGGCACGCGTAATAGTACATTACATGTTGCATGAATCTAGCATCCTATTAGTTAGTACACTGATAGAATATTCTCTGTAATAAAGTTGTACTATGCGTATCACTGATTATGTATAAATATCAGTGATACCATACCGTGTCACATGCGAGATTGTAATCGTCCCAACAGTAAAACCCTAAATCAATCAAGCATTTGGCACAAGTTATCCATATCAATGTGTTCTTTAACTGTTCTTACTATTCTAATTAATGTGTGATTGCTTAGTACAATACCAATTGTTCAAACACTAGTCATTGTTTGCTTACTTAATTGATTTCAACACCCAACAGAGTTCTGCTTCAAACTCAAGTGACAAAAACCAAATTACCGATGGGTACCAAAAGGCCTCGTTTCCAATTCATCCCATTATCCTGCTAATTCTTCATGTTCTATATCTAATCAGCAGAACATGTCATGGGAAAGAGTAAAGTATGTGGATGGCAATGGTCGACCACTTTCAAGATGGACTGGGTTCCAAAAGCGAACTAATCCCGCATCTGTGCAGGAGCAGCTACAGAGGAATATCATCAGACTTTGGTTCGTTGATAGTGACTATTCCAGGAATATGACTGGATACATCTCTCAACTGCACAACATTCAAATCATTGATGGAGATTATGTGTCCGTTGCGGGAGGGGAGAAGGAAAGGATCACGTGGGGATCGTATCTAAAGGTATGTGTCCGTTGCGGGAGACATCTCTCAACTGCACAACATTCAAATCATTGATGGAGATTATGTGTCCGTTGCGGGAGGGAGAAGGAAAGGATCACGTGGGGATCGCATCTAACGGTATGTTGAAATTCTAAACTTCGCTTCGATGACAGAAAATTAAATCTTTGTATACTTTGTAATTTTTTTCTAGTTAAATTTGTTCATGTTTAATTTCGAAAATTCTCTTTCATTCACAAATTTAGGGGAAGAATTAAAAACAACAAAAAAATTCAAAATCCAAAAATCCAAAAATAAATTTTCTCTTTATGTCTTTATTTCTTTATAAAATTAAAAATTCCAAAAATATCTTTTTTACACAATTTGCACGATCATCAATGTTCCTGATAAATACCAATCAGGAATATAGATCAAAACTTCATGTCAAAGATGTGACTCACTAATAGCGTAAATTGCTAAGGCATTCCTTACCTGTCGACGACGCACTGAGTTATACCACTCACTGCTGAGACAAAACAACTTGTGTTGATGATTCTCATTGGTACACCACAATGAGTTTGAAGCACTAACAACATTTCTCTTAGAACGTCCTCAAGTTTTTCTACAACACAAACTTCTAGACACTTTGAGTAAAACCACTCAGAGTCGAGAGTTAAAACTTTGTCTATGCTGATGGATAGATTGCACACCGTAATCTATCACACGCACCAATCCATTCTCAACCACAATCCATCCTTCTATTGCAAGAAATAGACGATTCATCATTTAAAACCAAATGATGATGATATTTCAAAACTCTATGTCAGTGATCTCTGCTACAACACCAGTAGTAGATGTGAGGCATCGACAACCATTCTTACCTACAAGTCTTCTAATTCAAGAGTTGGATGATTCAATGTAATAAAACATACACTGATGACAATTCGAAAGTCTAGCCAATGGGTATATCTAGTAACCAAGATATATTACATGCTCATACCACTCTTGAACATAAACTTCTTCTAATAAAGATTTTCGTGACTCAATGTGACTTTACCTTGCATTGATAAAACATCAAAACTCTAGGTCAGTGATCGTTGTTGTCTACCACAATAGCTGTGAGACGCCAACAACTTCACCGGATTCAAAATTGGCACTAGCATGGTACACTTCGCAGAGTTTGGATACCATTGAACGTCTCGCCAAGAGCCAAGTCAACTAGTTGATTTGATAACTGCATTGAGATCTTTGATCAATTATATGCAGGGGCCAAAATCAAAATGGCCACGAGTAGTTCTCTAATACTCAAACAATCGCAGTGCGTTCCTCTGGGTTCACACAAATACTGTGAGAAGCCTCGTCCTGAGCCAAGGCTGGGTCCTTGAACAACTGTGGTGAGAGTTTTACGACTCCATGACCCACAGGATTTGCGATCATCGTTCCTATCGAGAAGTGCCAATATCAGTGAAGTTCAAAAGTTTCGACACAGACATCTTATTCTCGAAGAAGGTGAAGCATAACTCCATGTGACAAGCTGCGTTGAATTCCTCCTCAATCAGTTTGTTGCTCATTTGCACCTATATGTGATCAAGAAGAGAAGTGAGGAGTCAGACTCTAGTTCAAATCAAAGTCAGATCAAAAGCTGGATATGCTGATTCAAGATCTATGCTGAAGCCCGTACCCAATACGTGTTCAAAGTCAAATCTAATGACTGTCCAATCCGAAGATGAAGTTGTCTCTACAATGTGCTGAAAGCTGTTAACATCTACACCCGTTACTCGTGTAGGGGGAGATTGTTAGAATATTGCTGCAGTGTTCAACTGAAAGCCAAGTTCAAGACAAAGCCTGAAGACAAATGAAAGCATTAAACCAAGGGGGAGATTGTTAGGACTAATTTAATGTGGTTTAATCTTTGCATTTCGGAGCTTAAAATGAAAAATATAAGGGGTTCTGGGTGACAACGCCTAGTAATATCAAGTATTTTAGTCGTTGTTGAGCCCTATTCTTGGTGAATTTATATCATATATGTTGTGGTATTCTCACTTTTTGTGTCAGTGCTTGTTTGGAAAGAAAAGATGTAAACAGGTGCTAAAAGCGTACAAAATGGAAGAAGTTTAAAGATAAAGACAAAACAGTAGAATTAACACGCGCGCCGAGGATATGTACAAGGGTGCGACGCGCTGAGTCATGATTGAGGCGGTGGAGAAGATTCAAATGCCGAGAAAATGGGGATAAACTCATACGCGCGCCGCGGATTCTTAATGCGCGCGCCATGGTCTTTTATTTTTCAAAACTTTAAATAGAGGGTTCTAGGTCGAAATCAGTAGCAAAGACCTGGCATAGGAACGACCCCCAAGGCTTATTTGACTCCGAGTTTCAGTTTTCAGTCGACCATAATTGGTATTTATGTTTTTCTCTTTTAATTTCCAAGTAGTTTAGTAGTTTTTGGTAGCTTTCGCTAGTGTTATTGGGTGTGACAACCATTGGCATTAGTTTTTAGTTTCTGAAGTTTATGTTTTCTGTTTTGAACAAGTGTGGATCTGAGTTTTTAATAGTTAATCATTCGGTTATTGTTAATTGCTATTTTTATGGTTTTTATGCTTGAAATGCTTTTGGATTTGATGTTTGATTGTGTTGGATTGATCTTGTGTTTCTGAATTTAGATTATACTTTCTGATTTCAGTAAACATTTTTGGTTTAGAACTTGAATTGGTTTGGCTAATGTTAGAGTTAGTTTTTGGATTTGTTGGATTTTGTGATTTCTGGATTGTTTTTGGTAAAAGTCGGAAACTAGATCCTCTGGTTATAGAGTGACACTACAATTGGTAATCTGTTGCCTACCTTGACCACGTAACTCCTGTGGATCGACCCTGACTATCGCTATACTAGTGTGTGTTAGGTTTATTTTATTATTTTTGACCGCATGACGACCTAGGCGTGTCAAATTTTGGTGCCGTCACCGGGGAGTTGTGAGCTTGAGAGTAGGCGATCTGTAGGACTTTCAGTTTCTGATTTTTGGTTTTAGTATTGAGATTTTTAGTTGGCTAGTATTTCAATTTTTGGTTTTGACGGGCGTGTTGCACTAGTGCATGCGTACCTGTCGGGGTGAGCAGTATCCCCCTTGCGTTTTGACTCGGAGATCGAACGAACGGCGCGCAAGAACCGTTCATGTAGGCATTTAGATACAATGAGTTTTAGTAATGTTAGTAGTAATTTAGAGAATGTTGCCCAGGAACCTACGGGTGAGGTGACGGGGATGCCATTTATTCCCCCAATTTCAGAATTTCAGTTTAGGAGCACGAGTGCTACTAGTGGTGCGGTTTCAGCCCCCGCATCAATACCATCATGCACTCGACCTTCTGTTCCACCATTTCAACCACAATCTACAAACCCTTTTACATCTGCTATGTCTTGGGGAATGCCAACCCGTGATGGAACCCCACTGCTTAAGCAGCACACTACCATCTCTCAACCACAATCACAACCATTACAACCACCATTAATCTTTAAACCACAAACCACTTTCCAAACCATACCACAACAACCATATCAACTGCTACCTCTGCAGCAGCAACAGTACCAGTACTAGCAGGCTGAGCTGAGCTATGAGGACGAGGAAGAAGGATGGGTTCCGTAGTAGCAGCAACCACAGCAACAATGGAACCGAGGTCGGGGACCTCCATGAAGAGCACCACAGCAACAACAACCGCAAGGTCAGCAAGGGCACAACAATGATCATCAATATAACGGTAATTTAGTTCGACCTTTGTACTTTGCACAACCGAGAGGGCAGTCGGTTGCATCGCACTTCTAACCGCGGGAGTACGATGATTCATCACCCATTTATATTCCAGATGATGTAGACGCTCAGATATAAATTAGACCACAACTCTTAGGAATATTTCCTGAATTTAGGGGATATAAACAGGATGATCCATACAATCATTTGTATGAGTTCATAGCAATAGCAAACGCCAATACCCCTAAGAACACGAATAAGAATAGTTTTAGGTTAAGGTTGTTCCCGTTCACTTTGAAAGACAAGGCCAAGTATGGGTTCACGTCTCTTCAGTCCAGTAGTATCACCACTTGGGATCAGCTTAAAGCTAAATTCTTGCAAGAGTTCTACCCGGCGAGTAAGACGACAGAGATTAGGAGAGCCATCCAGGATCTTCAACAAAAGCTTGGAGAAGCATTTCACGAAGCTTGGGATCGTCTGAAGGAGTTGATGAGGTCGTCCCCTCATCACGATATTCCAAAGTGGCAGTTGGTCAGGCATTTCTTTGAAGGGGCAAGTGAGACGAATCAGGGGATGATCAACGCATCGTCCAGTGGCACTATCATGATGATGGATCCTGATGAGGCTTGGCAGTTTTTGGAACAATTGAACAATGGATCCAAGGCGAATTTCTCTACTAGAAAGACGGTAGGCACAGCTGCAGCAGTGGGAGCTGATGCAGATTAGAGGAAGGATGTCAAGAAGGAGATAAGCGAGCTAAACAATAAGTTTGACATACTGATGTCTACTCTACAGAACGGACCTCAAAATCAGCAACAAGGAGGTCAAGGAGGGCAGAGAACAAAAGAGGCAAATCAGGTTTATGGTCAGGGTCAAGGTCAATACAACAATGGACGACCCTATAGACCATACAACCAAGGTCCACAAAATTTCAACAACCAAAGGCAGAACAACTATCAAGGCCAATCATCTAATCAGCCCAGGCAGTATCAACCGGCAAATAACAATGGTAATTCAAGTGGGAGCGGTAGTAACAACAACAGGGGGCCAAGTAATAACTACAATAACAATAATGCCCCAGGAACTCAAGAAGATTTGACTGCAAAAATGTACGAGATGTTCAACACCACGCAGCAGCAGTCTCAGGCTATTGCCAAGGCCATCGCCAACATGGAGAGGCAGATCGCTCAGATAGCTGAGGATCAAAGAAAAAGAGATAATGGCAAGCTACCCAGTACTACGGAGATCAACCCGACCCATGCTTAGCGGGCGGGAAAGGAACATGTCAATGCCATTGAGGCTGAGTAGAGGAAGGTGACCGTAGAAGATATGTTAGGTTATGAAAGTGGAGTTGAAGGCCAGACTGAAGAAAAGGAAGTTAATATTGAAAGTGAAAGTGAGGAGGAGAAAATTAAGGAAGAAGTTGAAGTTAAGATTGAAAAGGATAATGAAGAAGAAGAAGAAATTAAGGTTGAGAATGAGCCTCAACTAAAAGAGGACAAGGATGTCCTAAAAGAGGATCAGCCAATGGTGGCTGGAATTAAACAGAAGGAAAAGAAAAAGCAGGAGGTGCCAACTAAGTCAGCTGGACCCTCAATCAATCAGCCTCTGTGGGATGAATTAAAGAATGCTCCTGAGGATACTAGGATTCTTCAGAAGATGTGCAATAACAAAAGTAAGGCACCTACACCTGAAACGGTGAGGTTAACTGTGAAAGCGAGTGAGGCATTGTTGGGTACATTGCCCAAGAAGGAGAGGGACCCCGGTTCACCGTTGATTACTGTCACGGTAGGGGATGTGGTCATCAGGAACACCTTGCTGGATGTTGGAGCAAGTGTGAATGTACTGTTGGGTTACTTGTACGATAAGTATAAAAATGAGGAATTAGAGCCCGCTAAGACAGTGTTACAGCTGGCTGACCAGTCGACCAAGGTTTCCTGAGGCAAGTTGACCAATGTGATAGTTAAGGTTGGTGACTTTTTCTATCCCGTCGACTTTTTGGTAATGGAATACAAAAGTTTAGAAGATGCGCCAGCATTAATTTTGGGACGTCCATTTTTAGCCACAACTGGGGTTGTCATGGACTGCAAGACAGGAGACTTGGATATCTCCTATGGAACAAGGAAGCGCAGGCTAAATATGTTTGAATGTCCGATATCAGTGCCATCAGGGCACAATGATAGGTACCCAAGTAACAATCCTCTCATGGCACCAGGAACTAAGGACAGAGTTAAGCAATGGACACGAGCAGGCGAAGGTGCAAAGGAAGAAATTTTATTGGAGGCGAAACAACATCCTTTGTCCACCATTGACAAAGTGCAGCTGCTCGATATGATAGAACTAATAGAGTTAAAGCACCAACAATACGAAAAAGACGCACGGTGCAAGGAAGCTAAGGTTTTCCAACTCCTAGATGCTCAGCAGCAGTGGATCAGCCAGGTTAGCGATAGGATGACATAGTTGACATCTTTGCTCACGACGGTAGTCCACAATATTCCGCCAGAGACAAAGAAGATGATGCCTCAGGAAGAATGGGAAGAATGAGGAATAGTCTGTCTGGCTGAAGACGTTAAACTTAGCACTTGTTGCAAGGCAACCCATCTTTATAGGTTAGGTATTGTATTTCTTAGGAGTAATTAGGAAAATATTATCATCGTCATTGCACGTGTTATGGGTTCGAGGCAAGTGTGGGGTTATAAAAGAGAATTTTGAAAAATTGAAGGCCGCGCCGCGGTTTGATGTTTTGCGTGCCGTGGGATCGCAGACCAACCCGATGCGCAGGGGTTGATTTGGGAACACGCGCGCCGCGGTCATTACATATCCGCACCGCGGGAATCGATCGGTCGGATAAGGTACGTCGCATTTCACTATTCACACACATCACCCACGCCGCGCCTCAGAGCTCCGATCAACTAACGTTTTTCTCACATTTTTCTCGTTCATTTCATTCCTACTATCGAGGTACGTCATTCTAACTAGTTTTTACTTGTTAGAACTAGCGATAAGGCTGTGAAATTGGTTGATTTCTTCAAAAAATGAAAAACTTAGAAATCGGCAATGCTAGCTCGTAGGGTGTTTTGTTTGCCAAATGATCACCCTAGAGGGGCTAGTCGGTGCTTAGGCTACCTTGTAGTGTCTTTGGATCGAGTTAACAGGTGGAAATCAGTGAGATTAGGGTTGGATTCGAAACAGTTGCTCGCCGCGCCGCGCTCTGGTTCTTGGGCCATGTCGCGGTTCGGTGGGGAGGATGAGGACTTATTTTGCAAAAAAATCTTTGTTTTGTGTGGTTTCTGTGTGCAGATGGCTTTCAGGCACGATCATCATTTTCTCCAGTTCCCTGACGAGCTGGAGAGTTCTGCCGAGTATATTTAGAGGAGGGATGCACTTATTAGTCGCCGGGTTCTCGAGGCGACGATTATAGACCGAGATATTCTTAGGACGGCCGGACTCTGGGCCGAGATCGAGCCTTTTCTTCATCGCATGTGGTCCCATGGGGAGGCTACATTCACGTGTCGTGATTGGGACAGGCTTATGGCCAACCAGGACGATGTAGTTTACACCGAGCTTCTCTTGGAGTTGATCTCTACGGTCCGCTATGCACCGGCTTCGACGGAAGCCCGATCCAGGCTGGTCCGATTCAGATTGGGGGGAGTCCCCAGGGAGTGCAGTCTTAGGGAGTTCGAGAGACGCACAGGTATATACACGGAGGCGGATCTCCAGAGCCGACACTTCACGCCGTTCCTTCACACGTGTATTCAGGGGTAGCCCGCACGGGATGCCAATGCAGTTGTTTGGGCCACGTTGTCCAAGGTATACTTCGAGGCGGGGTCGGCCAGGGAGAGCCAGCTCTGCAACCTGCTTCACCGGCTCATGCACTGCATCGTCACCACCTCTATCATGCAGAGGGAGGGGGCGAGAAGGTGTCCGGTGAGGACATGATGTATTTGTGGGTGCTCCTCGACCCCACCAGGTTCCTCAACCTACCGTATGCCTTGGCGATTTCTCAATGCACCCGGGAAGCGGGTGCGTCTGATAGCAGTCCTTTGGCCGGCGGCCACTATATTACCCGCCTGGCCTGATCATATAGATTGCTTACTGCTGCGACCATGGCCTCCCTGACGGCAATTCCTCTAGTCCGCACATCGGCGTGGGCACTGGAGAACATGCACTTGATCCACCAACCACGACCTGGGCATTTTGTGAGAGAGATGACAGAGGCACCGAGGGCGGCCCGACCAGCCCATGAGGAGGGACCAGCGAGGCGACGCTGGAGAATCGATGCACCAGCAGAGCCACAGCCACAGCAGGAGGAGACACCGGGTGTCCGCCGATTGGAGGAGCGACTGGCGAGGATCGAGGACCAGCTGGAGTGGATCGGGGAGGTACTTTTACAAATGGCCACTTAGCAGGGACAGCGCCCCCGACCATTCCTGGCCCGAGCCCACGATCACGAGGCAGGTCCTTGTAGGACACCTGGTGGCGATTGATGTATTTTTCTGTTTTCTTCTTTTGGGATATATGTACTGTACTTATGACACTATCTTTATCTTTTGCTTGTTTGTATTTTATTTGTTTGTTTAGTTGCATTTAATATTTTTGTGAGTTATGCATGTAATACCAAATGGAGGAGTTCTTTCAGGCAAGTGTCGGATCACCGTGCCCCCTCCACTTGCCATGATCACCGGTGTGTTTCACTGTTGCGCTACAACTCCTGAATTCTGAGTCGAGGATTTTTGTTCGTGTTTTTCTACCTGTGACAACCGAGTACCATCAAGCAATCTACCGTCTAAGGGGTAACTCTTTCTCCCTTGTTTTGAAATTATTTTTGTACAACGAGGGCGTTGTACGGTTTTAAGTGTGGGGTGTGGACGGTCGAAAGAGTAGTTTTTGAAATTTTTGCGGGAAATTACCAGTTTTCAAAATTTTTTAGCAATTTTTCAAAATTTTTAATAGGTTGTAATTTTGAAACGAATAGCTTCTGAATGTTTTTAGCATTGGTATTTTCAAGAAATACTATTTAGTTGTGATCATGCTATTGGTTTAGTCAAATAAGTTGTGATCATGCTATTGGTTTAGTCAATCTGTGGCCTTTGTTGTTCGAGCCGGTAAGATTAAAATGGGTGGGGATTATGGACCTTGCCACCTAAGATCGTCTGGTCTGGGATGGTATTTCTGAAAGCTCATTACACGGACAACATCGAAAGTCATGGACAGTTCTTTAATGACCATTAGAATCTGAATGAGTACGTACATTTCATTGTGGACAGAAAATTTGTAATCAATGGTTCTCTAGAAAGTCACGAATTCCAAATAATATTCTGATTATGTTTTCACAAACTATTTCACTCTAACTCCTAAGGCAATAATCTTTGAAATTAAACGCATTCAAAAATTGTTTGAATCTTTATTAGAATTTGTTAAAATCTCTCTTGCTTGGGGACAAGCAAGGCACAAGTGTGGGGTGTTTGACAACGCCTAGTAATATCAAGTATTTTAGTCGTTGTTGAGCCCTATTCTTGGTGAATTTATATCATATATGCTGTGGTATTCTCACTTTTTGTGTCAGTGCTTGTTTGGAAAGAAAACATGTAAACAGGGGCTAAAAGCGTACAAAATGGAATAAGTTTGAAGAAAAAGACAAAACAGTCGAATTAGCACGCGCGCCGCGGATATGTACAAGGGCACGACGCGCTGAGTCATGATTGAGGCGGTGGAGAAGATTCAAATGCCGAGAAAACGGAGATAAACTCATACGCGCGCCGCGGATTCTTATTGCGCGTGCCGCGGTCTTTTATTTTTCAAAACTATAAATAGAGGGTTCTAGGTCGAAATCAGTAGCAAAGACCTGGCATAGGAACGACCCCCAAGGCTTCTTTGACTCCGAGTTTCAGTTTTCAGTCGACCATAACTGGTATTTATGTTTTTCTATTTTAATTTCCAAGTAGTTTTGTAGTTTTTGGTAGCTTTGGCTGGTGTTATTGGGTGTGACAACCATTGGCATTAGTTTTTAGTTTCTGAAGTTTATGTTTTCTGTTTTGAACAAGTGTGCATCTGAGTTTTTAATTAGTTAATCATTCGGTTATTGTTAATTGCTCTTTTTATGGTTTTTATGCTTGAAATGCTTTTGGATTTGATGTTTGATTGTGTTGGCTTGATCTTTTGTTTCTGAATTTAGATTATACTTTCTGATTTCAGTAAACATTTTTGGTTTAGAACTTGAATTGGTTTGGTTAATGTTAGAGTTAGTTTTTGGATTTTTTGGATTTTGTGATTTCGGGATTGTTTTTGGTAAAAGTCGGAAACTAGATCCTCTGGTTGTAGAGTGACACTACAATTGGTAATTTGTTGCCTACCTTGACCACGTAACTCCTGTGGATCGACCCTGACTATCGCTATACTAGTGTGTGTTAGGTTTATTTTACTATTTTTGACCGCACGACGACCTAGGCGTGTCACTGGGCGATTTCGGTCACGACCAAAATCCCTTGGGTTTTCGGTGGTGTTGACCAAAATCCTCAGGATTTTGGTTGGGCCAGGCCTGCTTTTTTGGTGGGCTTTTATGGAATGGGCTTAGGGTTAAAGCTAGGTCTGGCGAGAGTATAAATACTCTTTATAACCGTCATTAGTCATGTTGGTTGTTTTGGAAACTTGTGCTAGCTTGAGAATTATTCCTTTATTCAAGCAACCATAGGATCTTGTGTACCCGACTTTGTTAATCGAAGTGTGCATTGAAGATTGAATCTCCTGCATTCTTATTGTTTGATTGATACGATATAGAGATCTAGTGATTGTTTGGGACCTACAATCATGCAATGAATTTGAATCCTAGTCCAAGCCGTGAACTAGTCTAGCAAGAGGTGTAATGTCGAGAGCGTTTAGGTCACAGGAAAGTGATGGAGAAGGAATGGAGAAGCAAGGGCAGCGGCAAGAAGTTTTGGACAGCAACCAAGGGGTGGAAGGAGAAGGAGGATAAGAGCATTGATGTTTAATCCTTGAAGTCTAGAAAGTAAGTAGCTTGATCTTGTTTTGATGTTTTCTTTTCTCCACCCTAAAGTGTTGCAAAGTGTATGTATGTTGTGAATGAGTTTATGCTATTGTTTCTACCCAAGCTTTCTGTTTTTAAGATGCTTTTGAATTATTTTCAGACCCTAAAAGGTCTTAATGGGTGTCTTAATGGGTCTAGGAGTTGAAACCCTAGACCTAATGTCAATGTTTGGATTTTCAGATTTTTCACTGTTTTGGACCGTTCTTAGAAAAATCGTGTAAAATCGTGTACTTGACCATTATGGGTGAGCCATACATTTCTGGAAAGGTCTAGGTGTGTAGTTTCATGGTGCAGAAGCCCTTGGCCTAAGTCGGAACCTAAGTCAGTGGAAGTTGCAATCGTTACTGACTTGTTCAGGGGTGTACTGTTCAGTGATTTCTGTTTTGAAAAATTCATAATTAATTGAAGAAGAATCATTTAGGGAAAGGTCTGTGATAAACGTTCAGTATAAGGGTCTAGTTTACCCAAACAAAAATTCAGGACCTAAATCCTTGTAATTTTCATTCCTTGCTGATATCTTTGGAGGGAGGTCCTGTGATTGAAATGATGAACTTTGGTAACTTTGTATATTTTTCATTTGTTAATGGAGAACGAAAATAACTTGAGGTCAGGCCATGTGGTCTTTTATGTAAGACCCGTTCCGCCGAGTCGCGGCCCGGAAGAATCCGCGGCACGGCTTTAGGAAGAATCTAGAATCGCGTAGGATTTGTACGCGCGGCGCGGTTCGAAAGAACCTGCGACGCGGTGCGCCTCTATTATGAAAAACCCTAATTCGGATGTACACGCCTATATAAAGGACCCCAGCCCTAGGGTTCGTGTTTTTGGAAGTTCTCTGGAGTGGAGTCGACTGGTTTCAGCAGAGGCTCTGAGGTTCTAAGGCTTTGAAGGTTTGAAGGAAGAGATACAACGTGGGGAAAGGCTTGTAGCCGATCGGGTGCATTCCTCTGTTTCCCAGAAACAAGGTAAGAGGATCTACCTTCTGATATTTCATTCTATCCCGTCTTTATGGTGTTATCCCTTGATTAGTAGTCTTAGATGACTTGTAACACTTAGGGTTTGGACCAAGGACATGCATGGACTTGCATGTCCATAAGGAAGTGATCTTAGGGTAGTTTTTGATCCCAGGAAGGGTGTAGAGTGGAACCCTAACCGATGACTATTCTGGTTAAGAGCAAAAAGAGGATTTCGGACTATTGCGAGTCCGCGACGCGGACAGGATATGTCGGCGACGCGGGTTCGAATAAAACCCTGTAAGTGTAATGATAGTCTGCGACGCGTAAGGGAGAGGTCGCGCCGCGGCGAGCGACTGTTTGACCAAAAGCTTACTTTCGACCCATGGTTGTTAGCAAATGTTGGGTCTGACCTTTAGGCAAGTCTATAGGAGTTTTGGTCAGTGATTAATATGTTGTGTATGTGGGATTTAGGTGATCGGACGAGCCTAGTTTGGAATATTAGCAAATTATCCGGACGGTTGTGATTCAGGTGAGTATCCTCACCTTACTATATGATGTTGCATGTTAGGCATATTGTGTGTTATTTACAGTTATATGATTTGCTCTATATCTGTGGTTATTTGTTGTTGGGCTCAGTACTGATGCGTGTCCACTCGTAGCTATTGTATGACGAGTTGGACTATTGCCTTATCCCATAGCTGTTGTATGATGGGCTGGGCCATAACCGGGAACCCATAGCTGTTGTATGATGGGTAGAACCGCCCCGTGTCCATAGCTGTTGTATGATGGATGCCCGTAGCTGTTGTATGGCGGGTAGGGTCGGGTCGTTCTCGAGGACGGTTTGTTTAATGTGTGGGCATGTATGGTAATTTGTGGAACTCACTAAGCTTTATGCTTACCCGTTGATTTTAAAACATTTTCAGGTACTTCAGTTGATAAAGGGGTGAGCTCGGCATGACGGCGGCGCATCGCACATTTATGATTTGCAGCTATATTATTAAATAAGATTTATATAATTATGGGACGTATACACTCTGATAATAGTTTTGATGAACACCGCTTAAGCATGTTAATAAGATTATCTATGTTTTACTTACATTTTAAAAAAAAAATTGATTGAAAATTAGGGCGTTACAAATTGGTATCAGGGCCTTGGTTTGAGGGATTTGGATGAACTGTATTGGGAATCCAAACTCAAACTTAGGACTGAGAGCTTTTCGTTAAAGAAATAATGTTTTCTCTATAAAAGTTTTAAGTAGTTGGGTTGAATAACATGTGGAAGATTCCCTTGCATGTTCTTGTTTGATTGTTGCTTGGGGGTTTGAAACATGGTATGCACACCTGACTTATGATTTTTAACGGATAATGAGTTTCAAAAAGAATGAGATGCGATGCGAACCGTCAACCGAGCTCAAGTAAGTTTTTGTGATTCCCAATTACCCATGCCAAGTTTGTGTTATGTGATGATATATGTATGCCAGAAAATAGGCGTGGAATTTAGTTAGGAAATGCATGCTAGAAATGCTTGGATTAGGATGCCTTCAGCCTGTTGTTTGTTATTTGTGCTGCTTTAGAATCTATGCTAACACTATTAGGTTGCTTAGTGAATGCTATTGGGTTATATACAATTAGGATAAGATAGCCTAAGAATTCTTGGTCTAGCCTTACTGGCTGTTCCTTGTTTGGTTGTGACTTTGGGGTAGGATCATTTATTTTAATGTCTATCTTATTCTCGATTGTGTACGACTGTGTCCATGAGGCGACTTGATGGTGTTAGCAGAAGTTCTTTTAGGCACGGGTGGGGTGTGAGATCCTAGGTAGCCTAGGATAAGTGTTAGGCACTTGGGTGCGAGACAGTATGAATACCAATGTCAAATAGATGAGTGAGTGGTGAATTAGAGTATTGGGGGACAAATTCTGGAACAAGTACGAATAGGTGTGGAAGGTAGTATAGGGCCTGTACTACCGAAAACACAGGATTCATACATGAGTCAGGAAGAGTTACCCAAAATTCTAAGGAACCGGGTAGGGTAGAGAATCAGGTATGATTCACATTATGGGTTAGTGGCGAAAAGGAAGCACACGTCTTCATCGTGGCGATGTTCGGTAATGAAGAATGGATTGTGAGTAGTTTCGGGTGTAACCGATTGAGGTAGATCGTGATGGATCATAGGTGCAGAAATTTATCGCAGTTGAGGTATCAACGAGGGTTATGATTGATAGCAATGGGTTAGGCGATGCATCCGGGTTGCTAGCCGATGCATCTGGGTTTTGCATGTCGATGTTTCGAAGGTCTATGGATATGAATCCCGATAGACCTTATCCCTGTTTAATGGACTAACGGCATGGTATGAGGATTGGATTTGTTACAAAGGTTCGAGGCGCTTATTGATCGCGATCAGCACTAGGTATTGGCACAGACTCCAAGTAGGGGAGAGTTGGTGTTCTAAGAGAATAAATGAAGCTTAATGCGTGTATAGCTCAGCTACTGGAATATGGGAGTACTTACATTACGAATTATCAAGCGTTAGCTTGGGTTATGATGATAGAGAGAGAAGGGATTGGCAGCTTGTTGGAAACTGTGACCTGGGAATCTGTAGATAGGTTCCAGAGGATTACTAGGTACTCCTTTAGGGAATGGACTAGAATCCATTTTGATTTAAGTGCCAACATTATGTCGACTTGTGTCACTCGAATAGCAGGAAGGGCCCGTCCAGCTGCTGAAGCTGATGGACCTTGACTCCTGCTACCCAGCTGAAGTTAGAGTAATTGGAGACTACGTACAAGGTATGACGAAAAATGCGAGTAGTGTGTGACTTATGGGATAAAGACCCACAGAAGATGCTCCTTGGACAGATAGCCACAAGTAGAGGGTTGAAGCGGAAAGGGAAGAAGGGTTCCCAATGTGACATAACCGACCATTGAGGATGGAAGTCTCATGGCAATGAGGGAGACGGCGTGGGGATGGATACCCGCGATCTAACAAGGCAGGGAGCTCGCCGACAGGGGCTAAGGCCTCGAAAAGGGAAAGTTGTAGCTTGGAGGAGGAAGATGGGAGTGTCATTGCGTGCTGGATCTAGCAAGTGGTTATTGGTGCATCGAGTAGCTTTTCACCTTAGGGTAAAGGTGTTTGGAATAGCTTTGAGTAAAGGGAATTCTGCAAATTCAAGGAAGCGGTTGGAGGTTGTATGCATTGCGAAGAGACAAGGATCTTGGCCATGCTAAGGATGCATGGTCACTTCCATGGGAGTTTTGATTATTTCCATTAAGGCGTGGAGAACGTTGGACGATTGTATTTCGTTTCAACTCAGGACCTGGATGGCAGTAGGAGCGAGAGAGTCAAGTTTGGTATAAAAAGGGCAGAGCATGGAAGTTGGGACGCCGGACTAAGGAGACAACGCGACCTGTTGGTTCGACTGCAAGATTACGCAAGCTATGGTGACTTTGGACACCAGGGGTTCTGCTTGCATGGACTGATACTCAGAAGGATTGACGCAGAGAAATTATTCAGAGACCGGGAATCTACTTCAGGCTTCAGCAAGAGTTATGCATGTAGGACAAACGTTTTCGAAATAAGGAATGTGTCATATGTGACAGCTCATCTCAGGAGCGCTAGTCAATAGTTTCAAGGAATGAAAGTATCGCAAGCCGAGAATCCTTCCTAGGCAGGAAAGGCTGGGCGAAGTTAGGAAGGGGTCGGAGCGAGGTTTTAAGGAAACGTTTTGGTGAGATTGTGTATCGATCGGGAAGGGTCAGCGCGGAAGCAACATATTAAGCAACGATAATATGAAGACATGACGAGGGTTATGCTAAGCGATGCTAGGAACAAGGATAAGCGTTGGCCAGGAGCATTGTGTCGTATTGGTGTAGTGATCGATTAAGGATTTTACGTCCTGGAGGATTGGTATCTCACGTGGGTACCGGGGTACTGTGCCTTGTTCGAGGTTGTGCCCCCTCGTGCCTCGGTGAGAGATAAGGTGTTGTCGAATGGAGAATACTGTGTTATGGTGGCACAATGCGGTGTTCTGGTGAGTACTTCGTGCTGGTCGGGAGTGTCGGGTCCTTTATTGTAGCAACACTACGTCGTGTACCCTCGAGTACGAGAAACAGTCATAGCTGGCTGATTGGTCAGATTGGTTTGTGGGGTAGATGATTTCTGTACAGGAGGAGTTAATGGTTATCTGGGTGCTGAAGATTAGTACCCTTAGATTGTTCAGTAGGATGGGAGATAATTATGGACCCTTCCATGATCGCATTTGCCGGAGTAGTTGAGGTGAAGACTACCTTGGTTTTGCTGATGGCTGTTTAGCTGGTGAGAATGAAAACCAAGGGCGGATCAGGGCGACATGAAGACTAGGCGAATTGGATTCAATATACGGATTTTGATTGGAAACCGTGGAAGGGAACACCTTTAGGTGAGACAGTTCGGGTAAATGAAGGTTGTAGGGTAGGGTTAGCGGAGGATGGCTAACCCATTATGGTCGCCTTGGATGTTAGATATAGACGGAGCTTCCGTGCGGTGATGAACGAAGAAGTTTGTGTCAAGTTTTTCGTTGCCCGAGGGGCAACACGGATGTGTATGATATTGAAGAGAATTACTGGTGATCTGGCTGGTAAGGAAGTGGGGAATGGTTAAGAGGAGAGAGGTTTGATCGGTGGAAAGGTCAAGGCCAATCATCAAAAGATAGGTAGCTGATTTGGTCTCCGAGGATTTCTGAGGTAGAATTTGGAGGTATGCCTGTATGGGTTCATCGCGGAAGTACCAAGGAACCCCTCAGTTTATTGATAAAATCAAGGATGTCGTAGACCGATGGAGCAGGAGTGCTCACTTTGAGTCTGTTATAGTATGCTGGGCTACGAAGGGTGGATGATGTTAAGGCTCGGGAGAAGGTACCTCGATATGGTGCTCTGGATGGTGATATCAGGTAAGGAGGTGCAGCTCACTTAGGAGTTTAGGAGAAGGTTCGTAAAGTTGCGACATCCAACTTCGTTTCAGTATTATGCATCATCCTTAGAAGGATGGCTGTATGGGGAGATCACTGTAGACGCTTGAAGGAGTTCCTTCGGGATTACGTTCTTAGTTTGGTGGGAGTTGTAGTTTCTTATGTAACGTTGGTAGAGTCCTTTATGATAATGGTTAGCACACAAGAAATGGTCTCTTGTGCAAGAAGTCATACGGGAGAGGGTGTCAAGATTTCTATGTGTTCAGGAAGAGATTGTAGACTGATTTGAGCCGGAAGAAGAATCATGATAATATGCAGTGATAGGACCTGAGTTTATTGGTCGGAGTTTTGTCGTTAAGGTACCGATGTACTAGAAAGTTGGACCCCGGGTATACCGGATCGTTATTAGTGTAGTAGATAGAATCTATGGCTCAATCAGGCTTGTAGTAACTTCTAGATTTCTTAGTTGAGGCTGTGCAATGCGACACATTCTGTAGCATGCAATTGGGAGAGAAATTGCGAGACGATGGTCCGATCTCGAGTTCCAGGTTGGAAGTTTTGTTCTTCTTAAGGTGTCGCCTTGGGAGGGGGTTATTAGGAATCGAGGAAAGCTTGGCCCTAGGTACATTGGACCAAATCGAATCATCGCGCGAGTAGGTAAGGTAGCCTATCGGGTGAAGCTGCCCGAGCAGCTTAGCTAGATTCAAGACACGTTCCACGTTTCCCGACTCAGGAAGTGTATAACCGATGAAACTTCAATTGTGCCCTTGGAGGGTACCCAAATTGACGAACGCTTGAATTATGTGGAGCGACCGGTTGCTATCAAAGAAAGGGAAAATAAATACTTTACGGAATAAGACGATAGGGGTAGTTAAGGTGTAGTGGCAGCATCGTAAGGGGTCTGAATGGACTTAGGAACCCGAGGAAGAAAATGTGGAGGTATTGCCCCAAGTTGTTTTCAGGCACAGATTTCGGGGACGAAATCCATTCAAGTGGGGGAGAATTGTAAGATCCGTTCCGCCGAGTCGCGGGCCGGAAGAATCCGCGGTGCGGCTTTAGGAAGAATTTAGAATCGCGTAGGATTTGTACGCGCGGCGCGGTTCGAAAGAACCCGCGACGCGGTGCGCCTCTATTATGAAAAACCCTAATTCGGATGTACACGCCTATATAAAGGACCCCAGCCTTAGGGTTCGTGTTTTTGGAAGTTCTCTGGAGTGGAGTCGACTGGTTTCAGCAGAGGCTCTTCGGTTCTAAGGCTTTGAAGGTTTGAAGGAAGAGATACAACGTGGGGAAAAGCTTGTAGTCGATCGGGTGCATTCCTCTGTTTCCAAGAAACAATGTAAGAGGATCTACCTTCTGATATTTCATTCTATCCCGTCTTTATGGTGTTATCCCTTGATTAGTAGTCTTAGATGACTTGTAACACTTAGGGTTTGGACCAAGGACATGCATGGACTTGCATGTCCATAAGGAAGTGATCTTAGGGTAGTTTTTTATCCCAGGAAGGGTGTAGAGTGGAACCCTAACCGATGACTGTTCTGGTTAAGAGCAAAAAGAGGATTTCGGACTATTGCGAGTCCGTGACGCGGACAGGCTATGTCGGCGACGCGGGTTCGAATAAAACCCCGTAAGTGTAATGATAGTCCGCGACGCGTAAGGGAGAGGTCGCGCCGTGGCGGCGACTGTTTGACCAAAAGCTTACTTTCGACCCATGGTTGTTAGCAAATGTTGGGTCTGACCTTTAGGCAAGTCTATAGGAGTTTTGGTCAGTGATTAATATGTTGTGTATGTGGGATTTAGGTGATCGGACGAGCCTAGTTTGGAATATTAGCAAATTATCCGGACGGTTGTGATTCAGGTGAGTATCCTCACCTTACTATATGATGTTGCATGTTAGGCATATTGTGTGTTATTTACAGTTATATGATTTGCTCTATATCTGTGGTTATTTGTTGTTTGGCTCAGTACTAATGCGTGTCCCCTCGTAGCTGTTGTATGACGAGTTGGACTATTGCCTTGTCCCATAGCTATTGTATGATGGGCTGGGCCATAACCGGGAACCCATAGCTGTTGTATGATGGGTAGAACCGCCCCGTGTCCATAGCTGTTGTATGATGGACGCCCGTAGCTGTTGTATGGCGGGTAGGGTCGGGTCGTTCTCGAGGACGGGTTCTTTAATGTGTGGGCATGTATGGTAATTTGTGGAACTCACTAAGCTTTATGCTTACCCGTTGATTTTAAAACATTTTCAGGTACTTCAGTTGATAAAGGGGTGAGCTCGGCGTGACGGCGGCGCATCGCACATTTATGATTTGCAGCTATATTATTAAATAAGATTTATATAATTATGGGACGTATACACTCTGATAATAGTTTTGATGAACACCGCTTAAGCATGTTAATAAGATTATCTATGTTTTTACTTACATTTTAAAAAAAAATTGATTGAAAATTAGGGCGTTACATTTTACTTGGTTCTAGTAATTGCATGATTTGTCTTAGATTTTATGTTGGAATTCTCTTTGGTTAAATTTTGCGATTATTGCAAGAGGGTCAAAAACCAGCCTTACTGTCAAATACTCTTTTTGTGGTTTTGGGCTTGGTTTTGGGCTTGGTTGTGGGGTTTAGAGGTTGTAGTGGATATTTGGACCTATGTAAACTTAATAAAGACATTTAATAACCTCAATGGTGAATATATATATATATATATATATATATATATATATATATATATATATATATATATATATATATATATATATATATATATATATATATATATATATATATATATATATATATATATATATATATATATATATATATATATATATAAGGTAAAGGGGGTATAGTAGGACATAGTGCGTGTCGGGAATCGGGAAAACCTATATATATAACTATAAGTAGTAAATTATAAACGTTAAATTCTGTTCTAAGTAGTGACTTGTGGAATGTAGGTTCGGGGAAGGAGGGTTCGTGAGTACCACCTTGTTTGTGTGTGTTACATACTACTACTTATCAGGTGAGTTTCTCACTGCATTATATTGATGTCATTCATCCTTTGTTGTGTTGTGTTGTGAATATGAGCTTGATGTTATATCTATTTATCGTGATATGTGTGATATGTGTGGATATATGAATGTGTGGCATTAGGCTAGAGTGTGCCTTGAGTATATAGGATGTTTATATTTAGAGCAAGATTGCCCGGCAAGATGCACAGAGCAAGATTGTATACACGGCTGAGAGTGCAGAGTAGTTAGCAAGATACACAAGCAAGATTGCATGCACGGCTCAAGGTGCTGAGCAAGATGACATGGCTCATACCCTTGCTGGGTGCATTATGTGGTGATCTATGTTTGGTAGTAAAACATGCTTTGTTGATATAGTGTGTGTGTGTGTGTGTTGAAATTCACTAAGCTGTGTGTTTACCATTTCCCGATAAAACTACTGTGTTTTCAGGTTCAATAGGTGTGGGTGATGGCAAGGCGTTATGTGTACACACTGAGGCAGCTTCCGTTGGAGATTTATGTTTTATTTTAGACTTTAAATGGATTTGACTTCCGCTGGTTTATTGTTTTGACAATAGAATGTTTTAAAATATTTGGTTTATGTTTATATTGGAAAATGATAAATAATATGACGTGTTTTTGTTGAAAATATTTCATTAAATATTTTTAAAATTGCTCTAAAATCTGGGATGTTACAAATACCAAAAAAGCGTGAATCTCACTGGTTCCACCCCTCCAAGGTGCTCAATGATTTGCTTGACTAAAATCTTTTATTCTCACTATATTACGTGTTTGTGTTGAGATAGTCAGAGCACGACTGACACCCGTCTTCAACCCTAGTCATTTCAAGGTTGTGGAGGATTTCGGCGGTGGTCTTCGGTGACCGAAGAAGTGGTAGCTGTTGAAGTATATTTGTGATGAAGTGCCCAACCATCTGAAGTCCCAGCTCAAGACCCCGAAGTGTAAAGACAACAAATAGAAGACCTCGAAGTCTGAAGACTATGAAGGGCATAACCTGAAGGATTCGAAGACTTCTTAGCTGTAATACTTTTGAGTGCACACGTGATAGTACATTACGTGGTGCATGAATCTTGTATCCTATTGGTCCGTACTCTGATAGGATATTCTCTGTAACAAATTGTACTATGCATATCACTGATCATGTATAAATATCAGTGATACCATACCGTGTCTAAGTGCGAGATTGTAATCGTCCCAATTGTAAAACCCTAAATCAATCAATCAAGCATTCGGCACAAGTTATCAAATTCACTGTGTTAATTAACTGTTCTTATCACTGTCTGATTACTTAGTACAATACCAACTGTTAGAATACTAGTCATTACTTGGTTATTTAATCGATTTCAACACCCAACATGTGGTATCAGAGCGGGCAGCTCAAAAACGAGTTCATAGAGCGTTATTTCATTGTTACAGTTCTAGATCTGAATTGTTTCTTAGATCTAGTCTTCCACAACTTTTGCAAGTCTATATTACTCGTTTTTCTAAAAAGATCCTATTGAAATCCATTCAAAATGACTGATTTTACTGCTACTTATGCCAACATGCTCAACTATGTGAATCTCATTGGTTCTGCAACAAAAGCTCATGTTCTAGTAACTTCTTACTATGACTATTGGGCTGGAAGAATGAAGGACTATGGGCTTGATAAAGATTTGTGGAGATCTGTAACTGATGGTCCTCATACTGACATTGTTGGTCGTTTCGTAGTTCCAGATGGAGAAGAAGCGGTAGTTCTGAATGCTGTAGATATGAAGAAACTTGAAAATGATGAAAGGGCCATGCGTGAACTGAGAAGTAGACTAGGTCCTGATGTCAGTCATCACATAGCTGATGCGAATTCTGCAAAGAAAATGTGGGACAATCTTGCCCTTTGTTTTGGAGGTGACAAGATTCTTCACACAAGCAAGGTTCAGGAAATTCTAGCATATTTTGGGAACTTCAAACAAGAAGAGGATGAATCCCTTGAAGCATGCTATAAACGTCTTAGTAACATGATCTATACCTTGGATAAGTATGGAGAGACCCGAAGTCAACAGGAAATCAACATCAAATTTCTCTACAGTCTTCGCAAAGAATGGAGGCCCATCATGCTAATGGTTAAACCTTATGAGAACATTGAAAAATACAAGTTAGCTGCTCTATACAATTTGCTAAAATCACATGAACCAGATATTGTTGGTCGAAGGAGTGAAACTGCTGGATCTGGATCCCTCGCCCTTGTTTCAAAAGAAGAAGAAGAAGCCAGTGATGACGAAGTTGCTGCTTATATAGTTGATAACAATGGTGAAACAGTTGCTCTTTATGCTGCAAACAGTCGAAGGTTCAAGAAACCATTCATCAAAAACAACTCAGGGAAACCCTTTGTCAAGAACTTCAACAAACCAAACTTCAATCCAAAGCCTAAACCTGAAATGTATCCTCCGGAGGAGGAAAACTCAAAGTCTTCAACTCCGAAGCCATCTGAAACACAGGCTTCGGAGTCACCAAAAGAGAAGATCGAAGAGAATAAAGTTTCTAGTGATTCAGGCTATGATTGCAACTACTGTCACGGCAAGAATCACTTTGCAAAAGATTGCATGCTACACAAAAAAATGAGAAGAAGCCTCCAGTGAAGGATGAAGCTTATTATGCAAGGAAAATGGAAGAAGTGGGGGAGAAGACCAAGGACTTAGCTCTGATGGCTGCTGAGGACTACCAAGGATCATATCAAGTTTGTTCTTCTGACTCCGAAGACGAAGAAGTAAGAAAGCCAACTCATAGTGCTTTTATGGCATATGATGATGGTAAGTTCTTTCTGAAGGGTACTTCTAAGGAGAATGCTTATGATGAGGAGCTGGGATATGAAACAACTGCTGGTCTTGGTTACAAGACTTCGGGGGTGAATGAGATGTTTTTTGTGTTGGATTAGGTGTCTAAGCCATGACTAATAATTTGTATTTACCTAATTGATAGTAGCAAAGTCCATTTGGGTTGCCCTCATGGCTAGAGGTTTAGCAGAAAATCCATGAGAGAGAAAGATTGATTTATTATATGATTAACAAATCAATAGAAATAAAATAAATAGTTTATTAATATATTATGGTGATAATATATTAATTAGAAACTATATTAATTAATTAGAAATTAATCTGGAATTAATTAGAATTAATTTGGTGATTAATTTGATTAATTAAAGGTGCAGGAGCTGAATTGTAATTATTCAATAGTTGAGCAAGTGACAATTATGGTAGTTTAAATGGGCAACGAAATTATGGAGGGATTATCCATAATTTCGATTATTATATGTTAGGATAAATATATTTGAATTGATAGATAAAGGTTTATCTTATTTGAATTCAAAAAGGTTTATCTCTAAAGGCTTATCAGGTGGCCACTTGGAAACTATAAATAGAGACCCTTAGGCACCATAAAAGCCACGACTTTTTCCTCTCTTCCCTCTCTCTGGAACTTTCGAAAACCCTAGTTTTGGGTGTGACTTCATTTGAGGCAAGGCACTTGCGTTGCTTAGCTTGCAAGAAACAACTAAAAGGTTACTTTTTTATTTTATTCTTTTAGTTATTTTCTTGTGGCCTTTAGGAATTTATTATATATTCAATTAAAAGAAAACATAGATCCAATCTAGGTTGCATGTGAACTTAGGATTTTAGTTCATAAATTTGCATAAAACCTTTCAGTGGTATCAGAGCATTTTGGTTGTTTTCTTGTTGAATTGCTATAATTGTCTTCCTAAAAATTAGGGTTTAATGCTTATAAACCCTAATTGGTCATATAGATTTTAGGGTTAGGGTTTTGGAAACCCTAGCCCCTCCCCTCTATGATTTTCGATTTTCTCATTAGGGTTTTAGAAGGCTTTTTATTTTTGGTAACTTTAATTATTTAAATGGATAACCTTAAACCCATTATTTGTTAATTTCGAAAATTAGGGGGTTTAAGATAGGTTTAAATTAATTTGATTAATTTGTGATACCTATCTAGTTTTAATTAATTTAATTAATTTTTTAATTAAAAGATACTTAATGGTTTAATTTAATTTTAAATTTAATAGTTTTAAATTTTGAAAAATTAAAAGATAAAACTAGGAATATTTTAAAAGTCTAAAATATTTGGATTTAATTAATTTAATTAATTGTTTAATTAAAAAATGAATTAAATCTTTTAAAGGTTTAATTTAATTTTAAATTTAATAGTTTAAATTTCCAATAAATTAAAAAATAAACCAGGAATATTTTAAAATGTTTAAAATACATCTTATATATATTATAATTAAAAGTTAATATTATATGTATAAGATAATTGGTCAGTCAAATCAATAGTAGGCCTCATTCACGAAGCTGGTCAATAAGGAGGGTATAAGGAAACTGCCTATAAAATGACGGTTGACTGGGTGTCCACTCTCACCCACCGCTCTCTTGATCAGTGGAGGGTCGTTAGCCAAACGGGTTTGATAGGACAACTTAATCTCATTAAAAGTATAATGTTATTAATGAAAGTACTAGAACAGCTTTATAAAATCCCAAATCTAGTTACTTTAGGAAAAATGTGAATAGATGCTAACCCATGAAATTGCACATTACACTTTATGAAACATTAGTGGAGCGTGTATGGTTTATCGGCACACTAATAGGGGTTCATAAAGAGTGGTAATGGGTTTCTCATAATTTATCATTGTTGATGGAGCGTGTGTGGTTAAACGGCACACATCAAATTAGAGATGATAAATGATATTGAGGTTACCAAGCTAATTTGCATGGTTATTCACATCTAGTTTGTGATCCTCGGCATCCCAGTCACAAACAGTAGAGCATATTCTAGATTAAACATGCTATTGAACAGTTCAATGAATCTCACAGATCTAGGAATTTCATAAGACTGAAATTGATAAATGTTTATCTACATTGATGACCACTGTGTTGTGATTACGGCATCCCTCTTCACAGCATAGTTGGGGTATTTTGGATCCTAGCCTTGTTAAATAATAAATTGGGTAAATGTTTAAGAGGATTAAAATTAAACCAATAAATTCAAAATTTTATAGATGTCTAAAGATAGTGTCTATTCTCCTCCTTCTCCACCTTCACCCATTTCTGAGAGTCTCAGAAAGCACATGTTAAATATGGCAAGGCTGACTGGCCTGAACTATGTGGTATGGCTTCACAAATAGAGAATGGTTCTTAGTTTTGCTGGCAAGCCATATCTAATTGACTGTCCTCTCCCTAAAGCATGGCATCAAACATTTGTGATGAGCATGACTCCTTGACTATTTAGTCTAAGGAAGTTCGTTGCCTTATGTTATTGATCATTGACCCCGAGTTCCACAGGGATTTAGAATTCCTGGGGTCAGATAAGTTAGCACAGCTGGTTGAGGAAAGGTTCCGAGAACCGGTTGACAAAGAGCAAACTAAGATCTTCAAAGAGCTTAAAGTGTGCAAGCTGGAAGGAAGTAGCACCCGTTTGTATGTTCCCAATATTTAGGGATACATAGGCAAAATGAATAGGATTGGTTCCTTTTGATCGGGAGTTAAGCATTAGCTCGACTCGCTGATCTGTCCATCCCGATGTACAAGAAGGGTAACCAAATAAGACAATCATGGAAATGCATTCAGTGTTGACTCGCATGAGTCTCATGGGGAAGCATAGTTCCATTGATTCAGGTGCTTCGAGATTAAGTTCAGTATTAAGGCGCACCAAGAAATGATCCAGATCGTCTGGACCGATTGCTAGATGTCTCAAACTGGGAATCCACAAGGTGGGACACAGTCACAAAAAGATTCAAAAATTGCTCTGAACCCGAATAGTTTGGCAACTCAGGAATATCTTAGAAACTTAGAACTCCTGATCCTCATTTCCTTGATACAGAATGTGTTTCTCACATTTTCTCTGTGTGCATGGACTTAGTAGGATGTGGGGTATTGTTGCATAGGAGCACATTCAGATTGGATCTGAAGCTCATACGATTTTGGAGTTTAATTAGATATTCGTTCATGTTATTAGTTTATAGATACATACAACGTTGTTTTGCATAGTACATTGTTCTGAGGATAATTCTGGTTTGATAAAATATTTTCTTTTAAAACATGGTTGTTTTAATTATCCTCAAATTGTTGTGTGAATGTGTTGATGGGATAAATGGTAATAACTTGAATGTTGATGCATCCAAAGTGTTTGGATTCATGAATTGTGTCCTCTATGATTGTTATAGTAAAATTTTATAAGGATCAATTCAACCAAAGGTCCAGTTGGACAGGACTTTGGAATTATTTAACTCAGAGTCACATGATGAATTGAGTTCCTAATAAAATCAATTGTTGCAAGAAATGAATCACCCAAAGATCCAATGGATAGGATTTTGGAATCAGTTGACTTAGAGTCAGGTGACGATTGCATATCTTGAACAATATTAACAAAGTCATAAATTCACATAGAGATGTAAAATACATTAAGATTATGAGCATCGGACACATTAGTTACTATGTGTTGCTCGAATCTTCGAACAGAACATGACAACGCCTAGTGATATCAAGTATTTTAGGCGTTGTTGAGCCTTATTCTTGATGAAATTATATCAGATATATCTTGGTATTCTCACTTTTCGTGCCAGGACTTGTTTGGAAGAAAAGAATGAAAACAGGGACTAAAAGCGTGCAAATTGTAAAAGTTTGGAAAGGAATGAAAAACCAAGGAAATACGTACGCGCGCCGCAGGAATTAACAACGCGCGACGTGGGTCAAAGGCGGTGAACCAAATTCAAAGGCCGAGAAAACAGGATCTGATAAGTACGCACGCCGCGGGATCCTCATATGCGCGGCGCGGCTGCGGTAAATTTCAACTATAAATAGAGGCATTTACAGCCAAAAACCCGAGCAAAACCCTGATAAAGAATCGACCGTAGAGGCTCTTTGACTCCAAGAATTCGTTTTCAGCAACCCTCTTTTGGCATTTCAGGTTTTATAATTTAATTTCCTTTTGATAGTAAGTAGCATTTGTAGCTAAGGTCTTTGGGAGTGACAACCACTGAAGCATTTTAGTTTTCTGTTTTGCATCATTGGTTACTGTATTGGACCACTGGAATTCAGTTTTGGTTAATGAAAATCATTTGGTTACAATTAATCTTAGTTTTTCGGTGTTTTGATGCTTGTGTTTGATTGTGTTTGTTTGGATGGTGTTTGGATGTTATTTTGACCTAGTTTGGGACTGTTTCCCTTGCTGAAATCAGTAGCCAACTAGGTTAGCCTTAGGTATTGAACTTTGGCCATTACTGTTCAGTTGGGCTGTAGCTATTGGTTTAGGTTACACCTTCATTTGTTTGGATGTTTTGGATGCCTTTGATTGCTTCTGCTTCAGAGATGCACTTCTGATTTCAGAAAGTAACTAGGCTTGTTTGAGTTGAGTTTAGCTTATGCTTGGCTTGACTTTGTTTGATTATTGCTTTTGGGTAGTTGAGCACTTAGAAACTAGGTCCTACGACTGTAGCATGACACTACAAGTTGGTAATCTGTCATCTGGTCTAACCACGAAGCTCCTGCGGATCGACCCTGACTACCACTGTGCTAGTGTGTGTGTTAGGTTTTTCTTATTTTTGACCGCACGACGACCTAGGCGTGTCAAATTTTGGCGCCGTTGTCGGGGAGCTGTGAGCTTAGATTAGGTGATTAGTAGGAACTTGTTTTTTGATTTTCTGGAGTTTCATTTGGTTAGTTTCTGGTTTTTGTTTTGTGGGCGTGTTGCACTAGTGCATGCGTACCCGCAGGGGTGAGCAATTATCCCTATTGTATTTTCATCCTAAGATTGAGCGAACTGCACGCAAAATCCGTGCCCGTAGGCGTTTGAATATCATGAGTTTTAGTCAAGTTAGTAGTAGTCCAGTAAGTGTTGCCCAGGAACCATCAGGTGAGGCAACAGGGATGTTTTCTATTCCCCCACTGTCAGAGTTTCAGTTCGGGAGCACGAGTGCTTCTGGTGGTGTAGTTTCAGCCCCTGCACCTATACCATCATGCACTCCGCCATCAATTCCACCATTTTCACCAGTATCACAACCACAATCCACCAATCCATTCACCTCTGCAATGTCTTGGGGAGAGCCGACCCGTGATGGCACCCCAGTTTCTAGACAGCAGACACCAACCTCTCAACCATTTTCTCAACCACAACCAGTTCTTTTTAAACCTCAACCCACATTCCAACCTACACAACCTATACAATACCAACAACCTCCTCAGCTACAGTACCAGTATCCAGAGACAGAGGAGAGATATGATGAGGAAGATGAGGGATGGGTTCCACCAGCACCTCAGCAACTGTGGAACCGAGGTCGAGGACCTCTGAGAAGAGCACAACAGTACCAACAACCACCAGGTCAGCAGGGATATAACGATCATCTTTACGGTAATTCTGCTCAACCTTTACATTTCGCACAACCGAGAAGGCAATCGGTTGCATCACATTTCCAGCCACGTGAATATGATGATTCATCGCCAATTTATATTCCTGATAACATTGATTCTCAAGTAGAAATAAGACCTCAGTTGTTAGGAATATTGCCAGAGTTTAGGGGGTACAAGCAGGATGACCCGTATAATCACTTATATGAATTTATAGGGATTGCCAATGCTAATACCCCTAGGAATGTCAATAGGAACATCTTTAGGCTTAGGTTATTCCCATTCACCCGTAAAGACAAAGCCAAATACTGGTTTACGTCTTTACCATCAAACAGCATTACCACATGGGATCAGCTCAAGGCCAAGTTCCTACAAGAATTTTATCCATCAAGCAAAACAACGGAGATCAGGAGGGTCATTCAGGACTTCCAGCAGAAACCAGGAGAAGCTTTCCACGAAGCGTTTGATAGGTTAAAGGAGTTGTTACGATCCTGCTCGCATCATGATATTCCTAAATGGAAGTTAGTGAAGTTGCTTTTTGAAGGAGTCAGTGAAACACATCAGGCCATGATAAATGCCTCATCAAGTGGGACATTTATGTGGCAGGACCCAGAAGAAGTGTGGCAGTTCTTGGAGCAGTTAAGCAATGGCTCCAAAGCAAACTTTTCCACAAGAAAGACTGTAGGCACAGCAGCAGTAATGGGAGCTGATGCTGATTGGAAGAAAGAAGTAAAAAAGGAAATAAGTGACTTGAATAAGAAGTTTGACAGGCTCATGTCAATGCTGCAGAATGGACCGCAAGGTGAATCACAAGGAGGTCAAGGAGGACCGAAGGTTCAGGAGGCAAACCAAGTTCATGGCCAGGGTCAAGGTCAGTATAACAATGGACGACCCTACAGACCATATAATCAAGGACAGCGGCAGAATTTTAGGCAAAACAATTACCAAGGTCAATCGACTAATCAGCCTAGAACATATTAGCCTGCAAACAACAATAATAATGGGAATACAAATGGGAATGGTAGCAACAATAACAACAGGGGGCCCAATAATGTTACCAATAATGCCCCGGGGACTCAAGAAGATATGATTGCCAAGATGTACGAAATGTTCAGTGCTACGCAGCAACAGTCTCAAGCAAATGCGAAAGCCATCGCAAACATGGAACGACAAATTGGACAAATGGCCGAGGATCAGCAAAAAAGGGACAGTGGAAAATTGCCAAGTGCTACGAAGGTTAATCCGACCCACAATCAGCGAGCCGGGAAAGAGCACGTGAATACTGTTGAAGCTGAATGGAGAAAAGTTACTTTAGAGGACTTATTGGATTCAGGAAGTAAGACAGAGTTTGAAAAAGGAGAAACAGTCCAGGAGACTAAGGAGATTAAAAAGGAAGGTAAGGAAAAAGAAATTCCTGTTGAGGAAGGAACTCAACCAAAGGAGGACACGAAGGTTCAGGAAGAAGAGCAGTCGACTGTAGCAGGAATCAAGCAGAAGAAGAAAATTAAGAAAGGGAAGAGGAAACAAGAAGCACCCAAACCAAGAGGGCCTTTGATAAACCAACCGCTGTTGGATGAGCTTAAGGATGCTCCTGAGGATACAAGAATCCTTCAGGAGATGTGTGAAAGAAATGAAAAAAGTAAGACTCCCACACCAGACACTGTTAGATTGACGATTAAGGCCAGTGAGGCACTGTTGGGAACACTGCCCAAAAAGGAGAGGGACCCTGGATCGCCACTGATCACCACTACAGTAGGAGACGTGGTCATTCGGAACACCTTGCTGGATTTGGGAGCAAGTGTAAATGTGTTGCCAGGATACTTGTATGATAAGTACAAGAATGAAGAAATAGAGCCAGCAAAAGTTGTAGTACAGCTGGCTGACCAGTCAACAAAGGTATCCCGGGGGAAATTGACTAATGTCATAGTCAAGGTTGGAGACTTCTCCTACCCTGTAGATTTCTTGGTCACGGAGTATGAAAGCTTGGACGACGCACCTGCGCTCATTTTAGGACGTCCATTTTTAGCTACGGCAGGCACGGTAATTGACTGCAAGACGGGGGATGTGGACATCTCCTTTGGGAAGCGAAAGAGAAGGCTGAATGTGTTCGGAAATCCTGTGTCTTTACCGTCAGAAAATGATGTCAAACAACTGGACAAAAGTGTGTTAATGGAGCCAGGGATCAGGAGCAAAGAAAAAATTTGGACGCGAACAGGGGAAGGAGGAAAGGAAGAGATTTTGAGGGAAACAAGGAACCACCCGTTAGCCACTATTGATAAGGAGCAGTTGCTGGATATGATGGAGATGCTAGAAGCGAGACACCAGCAATACGAGAAAGAATCAAGAGAAAGGGAAGCAAAAGTTTTCAAGCTTCTGGAATCGCAACACCAATGGATTAGTGGAGTGAGCGATAGAATGACTCAGCTCACATCCCTAATGTCGAAGATGGCCCATAATTTCATACCTGGGTTTAAGCAGATGCCATCAGAAGTTCCAGCAAAGGAAGAATAGAAGGAGGAGTTCCGCGTCTGGCTGAAGACGTTAAACTTAGCTTGTTGGGAGGCAACCCATCGTGTCATAGGTTAGGTTCTATATTTCTTAGGAATAATTAGAAAAATATTATTATTAATAGCAGGTATTAGTGGTCTAAGGCAAGTGTGGGGTCGTGTGAAAAATTTAAAATTTTGTTGACCGCGTCGCGGGTTTCTTAATTGCGCGACGCGGGGTCGGAAACCAACACGATGCGCAGGGGTTGATTTGGTGACACGCGCGACGCGGAAGGTGTAATTGCGCGACGCGGGAAATGATCAGTCGGTTTTCTTCTATATTAAGGTAAGCCGCGATACTATTCACACACACCACGACTCGGAGCTCTGATCGACGAAAAATTCTCGCATTTTTTCTTGCTCATTTCCTTGCCACTACTACGGTATGTCATTCTAACTAGTTATTACTCGTTTAAACTAGCGATTAGGTAGCCAATTTTAGTGATTTATCCAAAAAGTTCAAAACTTAGAATCGCCAATGCTAACTCATAGGGTGTTTGTTTTGCCAAATAGAGACCCTAGATGAGTTAGTCGGCACTTAGGCTACCTTGTGGTATGTTTGGATCGAGTTTAAACATGTTAAAATGCGAGATAGATTTGGGGTTTGTAAACAGCCGCTCGCCGCGACGCGCCCTTGCTCTTGGGCCGTGCCGCGGTGCGGCGGGGAAGAAAAGGACTAAAAATGCAAAAAAAAAATTGTGTGGCTCTGTGTCTTTTCGTGCAGATGATGTTCAGGCTAGATCACGCTTTCCTTCAGTTCCCAAAGGGACCTGCCAGTTCAGTAGAGTACAGTTCGAGGAGAGACGCATTGATTGGTCGCCGGGTTCTTGAGGCGACCGTCATTGATAGGGAGATTTTGAGGGATGCCGGGCTTTGGGGTGCGATCGAGCCATTCCTACATCACACTTGGACTCATGGGGAGGCTTCATTTACTTGCCGGGGCTGGGACCGGATCATGGCCACCGATGATGATATAGTCTACACCGAGCTGCTACTGGAGTTCTTATCTATTATCCAGTACGCACCTCGGGCGTCGGACCCACGTTCCAGGATTGTACGGTTTCGTTTGGGAGGTGCACAGAGGGAGTGCAACCTCCGGGAGTTCGGGAGGCGAGTGGGTTTATACACCACGGCGGATCTTCAGCACCGCCACTTCACACAGTTCTTTGAAGCATGTATTCAGGGCCAGCCGGAGAGGCCTGGCAACATGGAGGTTTGGGCACCGCTGTCCAACGTCATCTATGAGGCGGGGACCTCCAGGGAGAGCCACCTCCGCGACCCACTCCACCGCCTCATGCACTGCATCGTCTCCACCTCCATTATGCAGCGGGAGGGGGGCGAGAAGGTGTCTGGGGAGGACATGACATTCTTCTGGGCTCTCCTTGACCCCTCCATGTTCATCCACCTTCTGTATGCCCTCGCAGTCGCACTATCCACCCATGCGACGGGAGCCTCTGCCAGCAGTCCATTGGCCCGGGGGTATTTCATCACCCGGCTAGCCCGCTCATACGGGATCCTCACCGCCCCCGTTGCTTCCTCCTTGACCGCTTTACCTCCATCTCGCACTACGGCGCGAGCTCTGGAGAAGATGAGGTTGATAGAGCAACAGCGCCCGGGCCCGTTCATCCAGGCACCGACAGAGCCACTCCAGGATCCCCAGCCGGCATACGCTCAGCCTGGCAGGAGACGCCGGAGACCAGAGCCAGCCCCAACAGAGCCGCAGCCGCAGGAGGACTCAACGGCCATCCACCGACTGGAGGTCAGAGTCACGAGGATTGAGGACCAGCTTGAGTGGATCGGGGAGGTACTTCTATAGATCGCATTAGCATAGGGTCAGCACCCCCGACCATTCCCAGCCAGGGCCCACGATCACGAGGCTGGATCCTCCAGGCCACCAGGTGGCAGTTGATGTATTTTTTTTTCTTCTTTTTCTTTTCTTTTATTTTTGGGATATATGTACTGAATCTATGACACATCTTTATCTTTTATCTGGTTATATTTGTTATGTTGCTTTTAATGTTTGTTGAGTTATGCATGTAATGCCAAATGAGAAGGAGTTGTCTCAGACAAGTGGGGGGTCACCATGCCCCCTCCACTTGTCTTGACCACCGGTGTGTTCACTGTAGCGCTACAACTCCGGAATACGAAATCAAGGATCTGTTTGTTCGCAATTATCCCTGTGATACTGAGCACCAAGCAATCTATTGTCAAAAAGGGGCAACTCTTTCTCCCGTGTTTTAAAACTAATTTTTGTACAACGGGGACGTTGTACGATTTTAAGTGTGGGGTGTGGACGGTCAAAAGAGTTTTTTTTTTTTGAAATTTTTGTAGAAATGATAAATCTTCAAATTTTTAGCAACTTTTTCAAAATTTTTAATAAATTGCAATTTTGAAACGAATGGTTTGTGATTGTGATAGCATTAGTATTTTTCAAGAAATACTGTTTATTTGTGATCATGCTATTAGTTAGTCAAATAAGTTGAGTTTTTATGAGTTTAGAAGATTGAGCTGTTTTAAGATAGGAATTTAGGAAGGAAATGTCAATCTGTGGCCTTTGTTGTTCAAGTCAGTAAGTCTAAAATGGGTGGGACTTATGCACCTTGCCACCTAAGATCGTCTGGTCTAGGATGGTATTTCCGAAAGCTCGTTACACGGACAACATCGAAAGTCATGGACAATTCCTTAATGGCCTTTAGAATCTGAATAAGTAAGTACACTTCATTGTGAACAGAAAGTTTGTGATCAAGGGTTCTCTAGAAAGCCATGAATTCCAAAGAACAATTCAATTATGTTTTCGCGAACTATTCCACTCTAACTCATGGGGCAATAAGCTTTGAAACTAAACACAGTCAAAAATTGTTTGAGTCTTAGTTAGAATTTATGAAAAACTCTCTTGCTTGGGACAAGCAAGGCACAAGTGTGGGGTGTTTGACAAAGCCTAGTGATATCAAGTAATTTAGGCGTTGTTGAGCCCTATTCTTGATGAAATTATATCAGATATATCTTGGTATTCTCACTTTTCGTGCCAAGACTTGTTTGGAAGAAAAGAATGAAAACAGGGACTAAAAGCGTGCAAATTGGAAAAGTTTGGAAACGAATGAAAAAACAAGGATATACGTACGCGCGCCGCGGAAATTAACAACGCGCGACGCGGGTCAAAGGCGGTGAACCAAATTCAAAGGCCGAGAAAACGGGATCTGATAAGTACGCGCGCCGCGGGATCCTCATATGCGCGGCACGGCTGCGGTAAATTTCAACTATAAATAGAGGCATTTACAGCCGAAAACCCGAGCAAAACCCTGGTGAAGAATCGACCGTAGAGGCTCTTTGACTCCAAGAATTCGTTTTCAGCAACCCTCTTTTGGCATTTCAGGTTTTATAATTTAATTTCCTTTTGATAGTAAGTAGCATTTGTAGCTAAGGTCTTTGGGAGTGACAACCACTGACTTTAAGCATTTTAGTTTTCTGTTTTGCATCATTGGTTACTGTATTGGACCACTGGAATTCAGTTTTGGTTAATGAAAATCATTTGGTTACAATTAATCTTAGTTTTTCGGTGTTTTGATGCTTGTGTTTGATTGTGTTTGTTTGGGTGGTGTTTGGATGTTATTTTGACCTTGTTTGGGACTGTTTCCCTTGCTGAAATCAGTAGCCAACTAGGTTAGCCTTAGGTATTGAACTTTGGCCAGTAACTGTTCAGTTGGGCTGTAGCTATTGGTTTAGGTTACACCTTCTTTTGTTTGGATGTTTTGGATGCCTTTGATTGCTTCTGATTCAGAGATGCACTTCTAATTTCAGAAAGTAAGTAGGCTTGTTTGAGTTGAGTTTAGCTTATGCTTGGCTTGACTTTGTTTGATTATTACTTTTGGGTAGTTGAGCACTTAGAAACTAGGTCCTCCGACTGTAGCGTGACACTACAAGTTGGTAATCTGTCATCTGGTCTAACCACGAAGCTTCTGCGGATCGACCCTGACTACCACTGTGCTAGTGTGTGTGTTAGGTTTTTCTTATTTTTGACCGTACGACGACCTAGACATGTCAGAACACAATTAATTATACTTCACAATATTTGCCAATTAGTATGACAAATATGGCTTCGCTTATCAGAATAAGCGATTGAATTGAAACCTTGAACTATTCAAGGACTTCAAAGGAAGTATAAGATCAACAGAACCTGAGTGAAAACATACTGAGAAAGGAGTTTCACAGTTTATCCTCTTCCAAGAACATTAATGATTATAATGTGTCTTAGGGAAGATGATGGAGCATTGATTAAATAGTTCGATCCTCGGTGTATAAGATATATTTCCCAAATAGTTTTTCAATGACTTGAATATTCAACTAGTCAGACCGCAGAAACCATATTACGACCATATCTTAAGACTAAGTAGGTTATGTCGACACTATCTGAAATGTAAAGCTGGGATCGTCCCACCTGTACATAGAAAGTCCAGGGTCATGTAGCGTTCGTCCGAACCTCATGACAAGCCTGCCACTGATCAGCAATGTCATTTCATTGGCCATCCCGGCTGTACCTATGAAAGAAGAGTTCTTTTGGAAATGACTCAAGTTCTAAGGAAACAGTGGGAGTAAGAATAATCCTGAATGAGTTTAGGGATTAGCCAAAGTGAAAGAACCTCTAGTCATCTCTTGGCTTTGACCAGGAATCGGATTCCTGTTAAACCTGACACACTCTTCTCTTCGCTTAACCAGTAGTGATGGTCACCGTCATGAAGTATCATGATCTGGGTAACATACCAATTAGTGGTAAAACACTAAAGATGGTACGGATAAGTAATCCAACTACTTGGAAGCATTGGTGAGCCCGGTTGCTGCCAAATAAGAGAACCTTAGGGTGAGATACAGTCTATGTGTCAATTTGATTGAATCTTACACCTGGTCTAACAACCAGTGGGAGTAATTGAATCATTAAAAGAAAGTAACATAGATAGAAATGTACTTACAGAACATCTGGTTGAGTGAGTCGATACTCAGAGTCAAGTAATTGATTTTGAGAAGAAGCACTCTCAATAGAAGATGAAATCCGAAAGGATACTGTTCAGTATATATGCACCTTGTGAATCATTAGTGGAGCGTTTGTGGTTTACCGGCACACTAATAGGGACTTACAAAGAGCATGCCAATACAAAGGTACATGGGCCCGGGATTACTCCCACAGGCATCTCGCAAGAAAGGACATTCGGATTCTCAAAGTATGCCAAAAGTTTAGATTTTGTGAATAGCCTGAAAGAATTCTATTAATACGTCAGGAAGGTTTGGATTTCGGATTCTCAAAATATGCCAAAAGTTCTGGAGTTTGTGAATAGTCCGAAAAAGTCACATAACCGTGTCAAAGCCAGTGGGAGTGTCGTTGTTATCTGCTATCACTATATGTGGGTTACATATTGTTTCTAGGAAACGTCTTTTATCATTACAAAGTGTAATGACTTGGTGTTAAGAGACGGGTCACTATGAAAGACTTTAAGAGATACAACATACTCAGGTGGTTGTGAACATCTATTAGATAGATCGAAATTCTGCCAATATGATATTGATGAGATTCAAGATGCATAACCCGAGGAAAGGAGTTTCCTATCATTGCAAAGTGTGATGACTTGGCATGAAAGCAGTAAAAAGGGTGCAACATACTCACATAGTTCACAGACATCTATCGGATAGATGAAACTGACAGTATAGATGTAGCCATTAAAAATATGATCTTGATGAGATTCAAGATGCATAAGAAAAAGTTTCCGAAAGGAAATAGTTTTCAAAAATCATGACACAGAGATAATAAATAATCTTTAGATTCCGAAAGGGTTCGGGATAAGATTAGATCGGATTCCACGAATTTCTTGGATCGATCAGAAGTGTCATGAACATGTCCTGATGACTTGATGCTTAGAGCATAGTAAGTTGGTTTCAAGATATGACCTAGCTGAGAATACTGGATGGATTTCGAACATACGTGAGAAGTCATTGGGAAATGATTGGGGGTGAATGTTAGTAACAATTTGAAAGGAGTTTCAAATTGGTAGTTATTTACATCGGGACGTGGTAAGACTTTATGGTTTAAAGAGTTTCGTTGGATTCTGATGGAGCGCGTGTGGTTCACCGGCACATCATAACACCTCGAAATAGTCTTAGGGTGCAGTCATGTTTACTAAAGACCCCGAGAACCATGGGTAGTCACAGTACACATCACCGGAATGGAGTTGTGAGTGAGAAAGACAGAATAACAAATTGAGATATCATCGGAAGAGTGTCTGATCAGATTATCTGCAATAAAGTGTATCAGTGTATGACACTTGGATACATAGAAAGAGTGAAAAGGTTATTTAGTTAAAATAGACATAGATAAAAAGGCTTGAATTGAAAGGTTAAAAGAAAATAAGAAACCGATAATAGTTTTATGACAACTCCGACTTGGTGATTACCTCGTGGAGACTTGGTAATAAGCAGGAGTAGCTGCCAGTCAGATTTTATGTTTCGCTTTTGCATGTTTTACTTCACGAATAATTCAATTATTCGAAAGGTCCACAGTTGCTCATACTTTGGGAAGTAAGTATTGAACCAAGACTGTCATGAATTAGTTTGTAGATTGTCTAAGGAGTTAGACATAGCAATAAGATTGCTACAACGTTCATGAGTACTTAGAAATGGATATTTGAGTATTGGATAAACCCACGCTCAATAGATTGCTTCATGGATTATATCACAAGCAATGTTGAGACGATAATATCTTATGATCTTGAAGTGGAGAGATATGAGTTATAATTTACGAGGCAGTTGTTCATTGATAATACGAAAACGCATCGGTAACTCGATGTTATAAAACGTGTTGTTGTTAATGATTTGACTGGTAAAGGATATAAGCGTATGATTCGAAGCTTATTCGTTCCTTGATCCTGATGGGAAACAGATATCTATACGCCTCTCGATGATTTTGAAGTTGACTAAAGTGCTGGCCAGCCAGGACTGAATTGATGTGTTCAATTAGAAGTCTTATGTCATATGCAAATCGGAAATCGGGAAACAGAGTACCGGACATAGATTGATCTCAATCCATGTCACATGTCCGGAAATATCTTGTTGAACGAAGGATCATATGATCACTTATCTATGGACAGAACTGACTAGGTCAGAGTTCGGCAGCAGTTTCTAGGAAGCTACAGTTTGCTGATTAATTAGAGGTTAAATTAGTAATTATAGTCATACACTTATCCAAGTGGGAGACTGTTGGATTAGGTGTCTAAGCCATGACTAATAATTTGTATTTACCTAATTGATAGTAGCAAAGTCCATTTGGGTTACCCTCATGGCTACAGGTTTAGTAGAAAATCCAGGAGAGAGAAAGATTGATTTATTATATGATTAATAAATCAATATAAATAAAATAAATAGTTTATTAATATATTATGGTGATAATATATTAATTAGAAACTATATTAATTAATTAGAAATTAATCTGGAATTAATTATAATTAATTTAGTGATTAATTAAAGGTGTAGGGGCTGAATTGTAATTATTCAATAGTTGAGCAAGTGACAATTATGGTAGTTTAAGTGGGCAACGAAATTATGGAGGGATTATCCATAATTTCGATTATTATATGTTAGGATAAATAGATTTGAATTGATAGATAAAGGTTTATCTTATTTGAATTCAAAAAGGTTTATCTCTAAAAGCTTATATGGTGGCCACTTGGAAACTATAAATAGAAACCCCTAGGCACCATAAAAGCCACGACTTTTTCCTCTCTTCCCTCTCTCTGGAACTTTCGAAAACCCTAGTTTTGGGTGTGACTTCATTTGAGGCAAGGCACTTGCGTTGCTTAGCTTGCAAGAAACAACTAAAATGTTTGTTTTTTATTTTATTCTTTTAGTTATTTTCTTGTGGCCTTTAGGAATTTATTATATGTGCAATTAGAAGAAAACATAGATCCAATCTAGGTTGCATGTGAACTTAGGATTTTAGTTCATAAATTTGCATAAAACCTTTCATGTTGCTGGCAATCCGAAGAGCTGGTCTGATGACACTTCGGATGATGATGAGGAGATCTGTCTGATGGCAAATGACACACGCTTGACCATTCCGGAACAGGTATCCAAACTTCTCTCAACTTTTAAAATTCCTGTTACTCAATCTACTCCAATCATTAATGAAATAACTCGTGATTGTTCTGTGATGCATAAAATGCTTGTTGATGCGAAAAATAGGGAGAAAATCAGTGAGCAGGAGATTCTCAGCTTGAGGGGGAGAGTAGAAAGTTTGAAGCTAGCCCTAGAAAAGTCCAACCTAAGAATCTCATTGCTAGAGGAGAATAGAGAAAAACATTTGAACAATCATGATGTAATTTTGAGACAACGTAATATATTCTGTGAAACTGCAAAACGTTTATATGCTCATGTTACTAGTATCTATCATTCATATGATGTGTGAAATGTTCAACATAGACTACTATTACCTTTTATTGATTTTAAGCTTAAGGAAGTTGATAGTATATCCTATGAATGTGAATCTATAGTATCTGGATCCGAAGTCACAAATCCTTCATATAAACATGGCTTAATATTTGTAGAAAAACATCTCAGTGCTGATAACCTGTTGAAAGTGTTGCCCCAAGAAATTCCAATTTGAAAAAGAATGTTCCTCAAATTGAAAACAAAGAAAAAGTTATTGTTGAAACCGCATCTGAAAAAGATTCTGAAAGTGATTCGGATATGGAGGAAATTGATTTCTCTTCATTAACTTTATTAAAATCATCCTCCGCATCCGCATCACCCTCCGAAGACATCTCACAATTTGTCTTCGGTAGATAAAGGAAAAGCAAAAATTGATTGTGAAACTAAAACTTCTGAAAACAAGGAAATTGTGAAATCAAAATTACAAATCTCTGATGATTGTGACTCCTACGATCAATATCTCAAGGACAATTCAAAAAGGCTAGTCCATGTGGCTTGTATCTATCCAAATATATATTATTTCAAAAATGCAATTTTTGTGAAACCTGGTGGATTACCTTTAATTGAACATGACTTGGAAAAACTTCTTGAGGAGGATAATTCCACAGTTACTGAGGAAGGATTCTTCTCATCTTCAAAAATGGTTGAAAATGAAATGAATGAAAGATTGGAAGTAAAAATTAACATAAGAAAACAATATTTGTATGGACATAACATCTACAATCGTCTTTGTTATGAGAAAGAAAATATTCTCAAAAACATGTCGCATCTTTTAAATCTCAAAAATGATAATCACATTTACACCAATCGAAACTACAAACAAATTTAAGTTATGGAGAAACCCATAGCTCCGAAGATGGATGTTTTTCAATTAATGGAATCATATGAAAGTGTCCCGCTGTCACAAACTTCTGAAAATCTTAATGCAAAACCAAAAATTGTTGTTTCCAAGCCTTCGGTACAAAAACCTCAGGTTTTGAAAAGACCCCAAATTCAAAACCATGCTTCTACTTCCAAAACAAAACCAGCAATTGTGATTACAAAACTAATTCAGAAACCTATTGCTGCGAATTTGAAATCAAAACAAACTCAAAATCTTGTCAAAAGAAAAACACCCTTCGGAGTTTGAAAACCAACAAATACGATTGCTTCAACTTCTGGAACAAAACCAATTGATTCAAAGGTTTCAGAAGTCAAAAATCATCAGTCCAAACCATCTTTTACACCAACAAATCCTAACTTTGCTCATCCCAAATTTCAAAAACCAACAAAGAAAACATTTTCCAAAGGAAACAATCTGATAGATACATTCCATCAATGGTTAGACAAAAATTTGGATCTGTTTAAAGATAAGAATCTTTCATTAAATGATCTCAAGATGGCATACGAAGAGTACCTTTATACCTCTACATTGTGTAGTTCAATATCAAGGAAATGGACAATTGAAAATTCAAAACAAAATTGGAAAAGAAATGACTTAAAAGAAAATCTCACTGCAAAAACCAAATCTTCAAAATCATCAATGATTTCAAAATTTTCAAGTGAAAAGAATACATAAATTACCTCGAAGTCAAAATCATCCAAACAAAATGGGTTCCGAAGACTTGCATTTTGTCAGTCACTTCGGACTCATCAAATTTGACAAAAAGCTCTTCAGAATCATGTTCAGACTCTTCAGAATCATGTTCATCACATGAGGCTTCGGAGAATCTGATCAACTTAAATGCTAATGAACTATCAGAAGAGGTCGTAGAAAAGTGGATTCAAGAATCCTTCGCTTACCCTGAGGACCCAATATTGATTGGGTACCAACTCCTTCTTGATTAATTGTAGGTGGTGTCTAATGAGCGGTACGATGCTAAATGGTACATGGATAGTGGCTGCTCAAGACATATGACAGTGAAGAGGGAATATCTTAGGGATTATAGGACTTTGGATGATGCAGGAAATGTACGCTTCGGTAACAATGAAACATGTCCAATTCGGGGTTATGGTAAAATAACAAATGGCCAATTTACAATCAGCAGAGTGGCATTTGTTGAAGGGTTAAAACACAATCTTGTGAGTATATCTCAATTGGTGGTTGGAACGGGTCATGTAGTTACATTCAACAACCAAGGGAGTGTCATCACAAAAGAAGTAACTAACGAAGTCTTGCTGAAATCTGAAAGGAAGGGATCAATGTTTCCTTAAATCTAAAGCCTGTAACTGGTGGGCAATCTTTGTGTCTTCTCTCAAAGGCTAACTCTGATGTCAGCTGGCTATGGCACCAAAGAGTTGCTCATCTGAACTTCAAGGACTTAAATAAGTTAGTGGCTATGGATTTGGTTCATGGAATGCCTGCTCTCAAATTTGATAATGATTCACTTTGTTCTGCTCGTGAGCATGGCAAGAAAACAAAACAAAGGCATCCAACTGTGATCAACCCTAAAATCACCGAACCCCTTTCACTTCTCTATATGGATTTGTGTGGTCCATCTGCAGTGGAGTCAATAGGAAAGAAGAAATACACTCTTGTGATAGTTGATAATTATTCAAGGTTTACTTGGGTCTTATTTCTTAGAAACAAATCAGATGTTGCTGAAGCAATCATCAACTTCATTAAGAAAATGGAAGTAATGCTTAACAAGAAGGTCCAAACTGTGCACAGTGACAACGGTTCGGAGTTCAAGAATCAAACTCTTGCTGGATTTTTGAAAACAAAGGGGATTAGTCACAACTTCTCAGCACCATATACTCCTCAACAAAATGGTGTTGTAGAAAGGCGAAATCGTTCTTTGTGTGAAGCAGCTAGAACCGTGCTTAATTTCGCAAATTTACCCATGTACTTCTGGGCCGAAGCCATTTCTACTGCTTGCTTTACTCAAAATAGATCCTACATTCACAAGAGATTTCATATTACGCCTTATGAAGTACTCAACCAAAGGAAACCAAATGTCAAGTTTCTTCACATCTTCCGTTGTAGGTGTTTTATCTTGAACTTGAAAGATCATTTGACAAAATTCAATGACAAGTCAGAAGAAGGGATTTTCCTTGGATATTCTAAAGACTCAAAGGCTTACAGGGTCATGAACAAGAGGACTCGAAAGATTGAAGAAACCTTCAACCTCACGTTTGATGACTACTATATCAAGAAATCCTTGCATCCATTCCCCATGTCATCCATCTTTCCAAAGCCTGATGTTGATGTTGTACCAATTACCACTTTTGATACAGACTTTGCACTTTTGTTTGATCCACCTGTGAGGGCAGTGGACTCCAAAGCCAGGGCACCTGATAACCATGTGTCCGAACTGTCCAAACTCACAGATGGACCTGATGACTCTTCTTCAATAAGCAGTATACAAAGACCATCATCTGTTGAGGGGGAGCCATCGAACCGAAGTGAAGGAAATGCTAGTGTTGAGGGGGAGCCAAACAACAGTCCAACTTCTCCCCCACAGGAAATCTCTCATATCATGTCCCTATACCCATTAGTCCAGGGGGAGCCAGATATTTCCACTCCAAACTCAGTAACACCAACCACTTTGGATAGAGCAACCACTTCCTCAACACCAACTCCTATTGAGGGGGAGAATACTTTGAACTCCTCTTCACAATTGCACACACCACAAACAAATGCAACTAACTCAAATAATCATTTAATAATGGGTGATTTCCCTTCCACTTCGGGCTATCCTTCAAATATTGAGGACACTGATTCTGAAGGACCACCTGATTTTGATCCAAATTATCCTCCTTTGGACAAATGGACGAGAAATCATCTACCATCACTTGTCATCGGTAATGTTCGAGATAATGTATTGACTCGTGCACAACTCCACTAAAGACAACTGGATTTAAACAAAACTTCGGAGTTGTACATGTTCAATGTCTTTATTTCTAAGGTTGAACCTAAGAACGTTAAGGATGCATTTGATCACTCTGACTGGATTGAAGCTATGCAACCGGAATTAGAGGAATTTGAAAGAAACAAAGTATGGAGGCTAATTCCAAAACCTGTAAATGCTTCAATTGTCGGTCTGAAATGGGTGTATAGAAACAAGCTATACATCGAAGGCAATGTGGTTCGGAACAAAGCAAGGCTGGTTGTCAAGGGTTACTGTCAGCAGGAGGGGATTGACTACGAAGAGACATTTGCTCCTGTTGCCAGACTCGAATCAGTTCGGATATTTTTGGCTTATGCTGCACATAAAAACTTTGATGTCTATTAAATGGATGTCAAATGTTCTTTTTTGAATGGTGATCTCGAGGAAACCGTTTTTGTTGAACAACCACCTGGTTTTGAAAGTAAAGAACATCCCAACCATTGCTATGTGCTAGACAAGGCTGTCTATGTTTTAAAACAAGCACCAAGGGCTGGTATGAGACCTTGACAAAATTTCTAAAAGAATCAAATTTCAAACAGGGTTTAGTGGATCCAACACTTTTTAGAAATAAAGTTGGATCTCATTTGATGTTAGTCCAAATCTATGTGGATGACATAATCTTCGGATCTACTGACCCCAATCTTTCAAAAGATTTTGAAAAACTCATGAAAAGCAAATTTCAGATGAGTATGATGGGAAAGATTAACTTCTTTCTTGGATTACAAATAAAACAATCTAAGGAGGGGATCTTTATTAATCAACAAAAGTATACAAAGAGTTTGCTTGAACGCTTCAGAATGACTAACTGTTCCAAAGCAAAAGTTCTCTTGCCTACAGGTACAAGGTTAAATCCTTCATTGGACAAACTGAAGACTGACATCCAGACATACTGAAGCATGATTGGATCATTGCTTTATCTCACAGCCATTCGCCCTGATATTATGTTTGCAGTCTGCGATTGTGCAAGATACCAGGCTGACCCAAGAGAACCTCATTTGGCTGCGATTAAAACAATTTTTCGATATCTTCATAACACACCTGCTTATGGCCTGTGGTACCCCACAAACTCCGACTTCTACATACAAGCTTACTCAGACTCAGCTAGCAATCTAAGAAGCAAACTTGTGTCTCTATCTCCACAGCAGAAGCAGAGTATGTGGCAGCTGCGGCATATACCTCATAAATCATTTGCATCCAAAGCCAACTGAAGGATTATGCCATCAACATGAGAAAAATACCATTGTTCTGTGATTCACAAAGTGCCATTTGTATATGCCACAATCCTGTTCAACATTCCAAGACGAAGCATATAGCTCTTCGCTATCACTTCATCAAAAGTCATGTTGAGGAGGGGAATATTGAGGTGCACTTTGTTCACACAACAGAGCAGTTGGCAGACATCTTCACAAAGGCTCTAAATGAAAAGGCATTCACAAGAATAGTTCGTGGACTTGGAATGATTGATGGATCCACCCTACAATAAATCTCAGATTTGCTCATTCTTTCCTTAATCCTTTAAATTGCAAAACAAAAATTCATAACACTCCGCAGCACTCTGAAGACCTTTTTCGCTTCGGAGCCCATCGGAGTAAAACAACCTAATGTTGCACAGCAGTACTCCAAAGCCTTTTGTCGCTTCGGAGCACCTCGGAGAAGACATTTTGGGTTAATAAAATGTCATAAATGTCAAAACCTTTTGAAACATCTCTTGCCTTTACATCTCAAGGATAAATAATCTCACAATAAAAGGTTGTTTCAAAGAAAAATCAAAAACACAAATCACTTGCAAAATCTTTAAAGTACAAAACACAATTTTGCATGCATAAATGACCAAGTTTAACCTTCTTTTGTTGAATTAACTGATTAAAGGACAAAACTTTGATTTTAGATTCTGATAATCATACCTTATTGCACTATAAGGTATTTGGGAGTCGATTTGAAATATTGGTAAGAAAACAGACTTCGGAGTGAGGTTAAGGATATTTTACAGATCGAAGCATTGTTTGATTCTAATATCCTTAACATAATGTCTATTCCTAACCTCCCCACTGAACCTGACTCGCTTCAATATCAAACTAATCATGTAGCCTCAAAACTACACAAGATGATTCAAGTGTTCCAAAGTTTTCTTCAATAGTAACACCAACATTGTCTGATAAGTAAATTTAAAATTCTTTTCATTAATATTTCAAAATTGAACTAAATGGAGTTTTTCAAACTCAAGGATTGTAGAAAACAAAACAAAAAGCACCAAAGAAAGAAACCAAATGGTGAAATTTTAACTCTTCGGATAAGAAAATCCCAAAAGGGAAAGATAACCTTCAAAATGAAAAATTGGAAAACTCAAAAAGATAAGCAGAAATCAAAGTGTCAAAAGATTCAAAGACAACAAACAAGTTAAAAGATAAACAAGAGAGTGCAAAAGAAAGATAAATTAGCACTCAAAGGCTTATTCTTCTGTTTTAAATAACAATACAAGGAACTTCTATAACATAGTTGAGTATCATGTAGAGAATATGAACATTTCAAGTAATCTATCTTAAATGGTAAAGTTGGAGTGGTGTACGAAGCTCAAAGGCTTGTCATCAGAGCATAGTATCAAAACACTTCAACTGATGAAATGGAATAAGCTTTTCAAACAAAATTCTTCAAAGTCAATCCAAACTGTAAAACACTTCTGATGCTCAATTCAAGAATGAAAGCTTTTTAAATTTTAATGCAAAGAATGTTACCATTATTTGGTATGAAAAATTTGAAACACTAAAGAACAATCAAACCTCTGATTCTAAATGCGAAATTAAGTTTACATTGGGGTGATTAGACTTATACATTCATGACTGATATTGAATCAAACAGAATTTCGAATGAAAAATGGACTTCCAACATGATCCGAATGATTCTGAACTTTAACTTGTTAAATCTTCATTTCATAATATTCAGGGAAGTCAAGGTTAAATGTCATAATGCATCTCATAAAGTTAAAACAAAATATTCAAGAAAAACAAAAAGAATACCATTGGACTTCGGTGTATTGATAAACACTTTTCAAACAAATTTTATTATCCAAAGTGTTATCAATACCCTTCAGAGTTGCTCTTAACTTTTACTCAATCTTTACACTCTGAAGGATACACATGACAGTCACAATGTCATCGTTGATCTGAAGTTAATTAAATGCTCAAATGATTTTTCCATTTTTGATAAGGACAGAGACAAACATTCGTTGAAGTAAATGACTGTTTGTTTAACAGCTGTCATTGAGAGAATAAAGGGAAATCTTAACAAAAAGATTCTATGGAAATAGCGGTTCAATTTCAAATCATCACAACTGACAGCCGGACATTTCCACTTTTGCAGGGTTAGTAGGACGCGTAGGTGCTGAGGTGTCCTGATATTACTGGACCAATTCAAACGTGCATTAATTGGCCTTGGGACCACGAACACTATATAAACCTCACACCGTTTCAGTTCATCTCTTTACGCGATCATTTCTCTCAAACTTTCTCTGCAAGAATTCTCTCAAGAACCCTAAATTCTCTTCATTTTCTTCCTACAATCATCAATGGCAACTGAAGCTTCTTTGCAAACTACTGAGGCGATTTCAATCCCTGTGCTCAAGAACCAATCTACAAACCTGGTTCTTCGCACTGATCCAAAACTCTACCCTCAACCATTCGTCGCTCTTGTCGAATGTTTGAAGGTATCTGTTCTTGGTCATGCTCTGACCCATGCCCCAACTATTCCCACAACTTTGGTACACAGGGCACACTACACCTCAAATGCCCTGTTCGACACCAACAACAATGTGAAATCGGTGTTCTACGAGGCCATTGATTTGAGGGGTAAAACAAAGAAAGTTCAACTGACAAAAGAGAAATTTGCAGAAGCCCTTCATCTTCCTATCTATAACTCCAAGGAGATGGTCATCCCAACTGCTGAACAATTAGTCGACATGTTCAATGCCATGGGATATGAACCATAGTTGGAGACCATCAGCACCTTCAAGAAGAAACAACTTCCGGATCTTTGGAGGTATTTCTTTAGCATCTTCCTTAGATGTTTGTCTCGGAGGACATCTGGTCTGGACTCTGTGAGTCAGTCCTTCCAAAGTTTGTTGTATGGTATATACTTTGATGTAAAGGTTGATTTTGCATCAATCCTTTGGGCTGATTTCTGCTCACACATCAACCACTCACTCAAGGGAACTGAGATTTCCAATACTAGATTTTGGGCAATAGTGGTTGATGCCCACTACAAACAGATAGGGTTTGTTTATGACACTAATCTTCCTGAGATGAGGTACACACACATTATAGTTCCTCCTTTGGATGAAGTTCCTGCTGATTTCTGTGCACAAATACCTCAAGTGATGATCTCTAAAATGCCAATGGAAAGTGATGAGACTAACACGTATCATAACACTCTGGAGATACCCTACCCCGTTTGAAAAATCATCCCTGCAGCATCAAGTAAAGCCCCCGTTCAAACCAAAGGAAAAAGGAAGTTAACAGCCGGTCCTAGTGGTCCGAAGAGCGTAACAAAGAAGAGGAAGTCTTCATAGCAGACCACTCCCAAACGAAGACAATCCAAAAATTCCAAGAAGATATTCGTAGTAGATGAGTCTTCGGATTCAGAGAGGACCCCTTCTGCCAACATTCTAGAAGAAGAAGAGGAGGAACATCAGTCCTCTCCAATTCACGAAACCAGACAACCAACTCCACCATATACCACTATTCTACCTCCTCCGCCTCCAACAACAGCTCCTCCAACAGCAACTATCACATCCGAACAAACAACCACCATCCATACAACCACTTCGGATGTACCTCCAACCACATCTCCTTTCACTGCCACCATTACATCTGAACAAACCACGACAATCCAAACTACCACTTCGGATGTGCCCCCAACTACAGCTCCACAAACTTCAACCATTCACACGACAGAAACTCCTCCCATATCCACTACTCAAACCACCGAACCCATAACTTCTCTTATTGAAAATCCCATCATAACCGCCTCGGAACTATTACAGAACATCTCATCATCTGGTATGGATACATCGCTTCCTGATTATCCATTTCCAGATGATATTGACTTTGAAACCTCAATCTTTTCAAAACCCACATCAAAAGAAGAAGCAGTGGCTGCCTTCCACATGGAACCACTTACAATAGAAGAGGATGAGGATGATAGTCTTGATGACTCTAACTTCATCCTTGGCAAATAATATAAAATTCTCAATCGCAAACTGGATGCTCTTCTCCAGTCCAACAATGGCTTCGATCCCACAAGAAGGACTGAGGTACGTGTTGAGGATCAAATGGCTGAAGCTCGGAAGGCCTTAACTAACAAAATAGAGGAAATGGTCAAGACTTCGAAGAAAAGAATTCTCGATCAACAGATCGCAGTCCAACGAAATTTGAAAGGAAAGTTCAACACTACGGTTGAAAAGGTTGATGAGAGGTACAGACTCCTTAAGGAGCAAATAGACAAAAGTATCAATGACCTGGTAGAGAAATTGGAGTCCTCCAACTCCGAAGTGGTGAAGGTCCTGACTGGCCTTTGTGAAGAGACCAAATCCTTCAACTCTCAGTACCAAACAAGCTTTGCAAAGCACATATCCGATGCTCACAAGCGCATTGAAGAGCTTACTGCGGAACAATCCCGTTCAGCAGTTACCGTCTTTGCAAACGAACTGAAGAAAATAAATGCTGCAATCGCTTCGGATGTCATTGAAAAACTAAGACGAACTCTCTAGCCTATGATCAACATGTCACTAAGAATGGAACGAGCAATCAGGCCGAATCCTCAGGCAATTGCTTAGGCTGAACCGATGGCTCAACCTTCACAAGGGGGAGAATCCGCAGCCTCAGGATCTCAAGCCCTGGTTACTCAAGCCTTGCTCACTGCAGCATTGAAAACTCAAGCTCCAGGTACTGCAACCACCGCACCAAAAACCACTTACCAAACCACCATTTTGGGAAGACCACCTTTCATACCAACAATCTCCACTGCTGGTCCTGTCTTCGGAACCACCACGACAACATAAGCAGGTGGTTCCAGTTCAAGATCTGAAGGCAATGTGCTGAGGACCAAACTTGGACTACGGAACTGATAACAGCCATCGGTTTCAATGACTTCATAGTCCTTAACAGGCTTCCTCTCCGAAGCTTTGAGACCAAATCCATAATCAGTCGTCAACTTGATCTTCCTTACAATCCGAAGACCTTTGCCTTTCTTCAATTTGAAAGGCATGTGCCAAAGGATCAGTTGACTGAATTCAAAAAGAGGAAGGTGGCATTCGATGCAAAGTTCATTCAAGCTCCTAACTATGTATGGAGTGAAAAGAGAATTGTAAAAATTATTTCTATCAAAGAAGGAGAGACATTTGTTGGCTTCAAGAACATTGACTTCTTTGTGCTTCGGGGTATCAACGAAGAGGATTCAAGATTCACGATAACAGAATTCCCAATCATGAATCCAAATGACTTCGTTTTGCTTCTTCACATGCTGAAGCACTCAGCTGGGAATGAAGTTGAGTCAGTGTCGGTCTTCATTGATGCTAAGAACCACATCTCCTCCTTCTTCAAGAATTAGATGTTAAGATTTGCCAGGTTTGACATAACTGTGGCAAAGCTCTTCGGACAGGCACTAGCACCCCCACCAACAACAATTGAAAATTTTGGGCATCTGAAAGCTGGGAAGATCATGGACAAGCCCTGGGGTGTTATTTTTAAAGGTTTATCCGGTGACGGTGAAACAATGGTCACAAAATTCTTTGAGATTGATTACATAGGCCTTTACCCTTCGGAATCCATTTCCCAAGTGTTAGGTCTGGTAAACAATTGTTTTGTGAACACTTCGGATGAGAAGAAGAAAGCAAAAGACTATCTCAATTGGTGGTTACAAGTGAGACATACCTTGAAGCATGTATACAAGACTCACTACAAGAAGTAGGCTTCGGATGCACTTCATACAAAAGGGGAGATTGTTGAAGTATATTTGTGATGAAGTGCCCAACCATCCGAAGTCCCAGCTCAAGACCCCGAAGTGTAAAGACAACAAATAGAATACCCCAAAGTCTGAAGACTCCGAAGGGTATAACCTGAAGGATCCGAAGACTTCTTAGCTGTAATACTTTTGAGTGCACGCATGATAGTACATTACATGGTGCATGAATCTTGTATCCTATTGGCCCGTACTCTGATAGGATATTCTCTGTAACAAATTGTACTATGCGTATCACTAATCATGTATAAATATCAGTGATACCATAACATGTCTAAGTGTGAGATTGTAATCGTCCCAATTGTAAAACCCTAAATCAATCAATCAAGCATTCGGCACAAGTTATCCAATTCACTGTGTTAATTAACTGTTCTTATCACTGTGTGATTACTTAGTACAATACCAACTGTTAGAATACTAGTCATTACTTGGTTATTTAATCGATTTCAACACCCAACAGTAGCTAAGGTTGTGGAGGATTCTGACGAAAAAACCAAAGTAAGAATCATAAATTTTCAAATCAAATGAAGATGAAGAACCTAGAGTGGATAACTTGTAAACCAATCAATTGAACCAGATGGAGAGACAAAAAACCTGCAAAATCCTTTGAACCATATTGGAGATGAAAAACCTGCAACATCAATTCAACCAGATGCGTTCGAAAATGAGATGGGTTTCACGTAGATGGTTGTGCTGGCGAGACTGGTTCGAAGGGGAGATGGATCACCAGCTTAGATGGGTAATCCGGTGAGAGGGTTTCGAAGTCTTATTTGTCGAAGTCTTAGATGGATCACCAGCTTAGATGGGTAATCCGGTGAGAGGGTTTCGAAGTCTTATTTGTCGGCGTAGATGAGAGAGATTGATAACCGAAAGTGTTTTTTTGTTATTTATGCTCCATAATTATCTTTTTTAATTTATTATTAATAAAAAACAATAATTTAATTATAAAATAATTACATAAGGATCAAGTCTGTGAAGGACCAAGCGTGTCGTGCAATAAAAACATAAAATAAGGATCATCCGAGTTTAAAAAAGACGTTAAAAAACTAAACGTGCAAATTCTCCCAAACCACATAACCATTTGTGTAATTTACTCTTAATTTTATTAATAAATGTATATGAATCTAAATATAATGTCGATAGGTTGCAATGTTGTTCCTGAGTCTATCACCCACATATTTGGTCAATGCCTAGTCGCCTCTCGAGTTAGGATTGGGGATGCAATCTCGTGGAAAATAATTTTGAAGACCTGATTTTGAAAAGGGGGCCATAAAGCATGGAAAACTTTGTCTGTTCTATTTAGTCAAGTCACAAGTGTGTCCTCCGGTTCCAAAATACATTTTATTTAAGAGTAATTGTATTGCTTCCTACCTTCTGTTCATACTCACATTCCTACTCATGTTAAATTGTGACAAGTATCATATTTAATAAAAGTAATAATATTTAAAGACACATATCATAATATAATATGAGTAGGAATATGGATAGGAATAAAAGGTAGGAAGAAATATAATTTCTCTTTATTTAATAATCAAGTATTTACAAAATTCATTATTATACTAATATACTCGTATATACATATTTGTATCATTAGTAATACCAAATATTTTTATACTTATTTAAATGAAATTTTTAATAGTTGTTACTTATGTTAGATCATTATTTTACATCAGATGTTTAATATTTAAGCATTTAATAAATTTGTGTATATCCATAAAAAAGAGATATGAGAAAACCTACGAGTGGAGTATACCATGTCCTAGATATGAGAAAACATTCATATTCTCCAAGTTATTTTAAGATTGAATAATCGATGTTTTAGATGTACCTTGTTGGGTAGGCTCTTTGTCATCAATAACTGCTCCAACTTAATCGATAGGGCAGCTGCCGAAGTCTCCTTCAAAACATGTTGCAAAACATCATTGGTTAGATGTAAGCGAATTTGAGACAAAGCCTTCAAATCGCGCATCACCTTTTCTTCATTGGTCCATGAAGCGGGCGTCTTTTCAAAACCCAAAAGTTCCTGGTGTAGATCCATCTGGATGAGAACATCCTTCATCTTAACTTGCCATAGGGGAAATCTAGTGTTTCGATCTAACAACGGAATTTCGAATTTCATTGAAGACATGATTTAACACTTGATAATTCCGAAAAACTAATATTACAACATGGATGCTCTGATACCAATTGTTGTAAAACGTGTGTAAAAACACTCCCCAAGGATCCAGGCACTAAAACACAATATTAGTCAAATGCGGAATGAAATTAAATCAAACGTAACCAAACACTAAAAATAAGACAACAAAGATAAAATGGAGACACAAGGATTTATGTGGAAAACCCAAATCACGAAAAACCACGGGCGGAGGAAGCCGAGAACAAATTCACTATGTTTTGCAGAAACCACGGGCAGAGGAAGCCGAGAACAAATTCACTATATTTTGCAGTGTTTACAGAAGTTGGAAGAAATATAAAAATACAAAGAGTTAAAACTCTTATGTATTAATAAGAAGAGAGTATATTAGATGTTTTTGTGAGGTGTTGAGATGTTTTTTGTGTGTTTTGATGTGCTGATTTCTACTCCCTTTTATAGGGAATTCTTCATGTGTGAATCAAATAAAAAATTATGGTTGCAATTGTTGAAAACAAGTATGAACAACCACAAAAATTCTAAGCTTGAGTTGCAAATGTTGAAGTAGGCAAGTTGAAGTTGAAGTTGCAATTGTTGATCAATGGAAAGAAGTAGCCTTTTGAAGGCACATTACACATTAACATTGCAAATAGTTTTATCCAAGTATCATTTTGTGTTAATTGAAATCTATATTAAAGACAATTTTCATACAGGGATTAGTTAAATTTATGTAAACCTAATCCAAGAGAGAAGGAAAATCAGTAATTTACTATCACATAAATGAACACAAGATAATATTTTTATAGAATACCTGCTTTAAAGTTTCTTTTTCAAATTAACTCACACACCCTATAAATAAATCTACGCATTCGACAAAAGTTAAACACTTAATCAATTCGATTAGAGGCACGTCTCCAACCATTTCAATACCGTACGCCAGGACACCGATAACATCCTCAAAGGGGCCAACCTTCATCTCTCATTTTTTCACTTTTCACATATGAAGTTGTAATATTTTCAGTTTTGCAATCAAATCATATTATTTCCACATTCCACAACCAAAACTCTTTTTTTCCTGTAGTTGGTCTATATCTTTAAATCTCAGTCTTTTTCCTTTGGCTCTATTAGTTGATTTTTCAGCTTTATGTTTGATTGGTTCGCCTTCACTTAAACTTACTCATGGTCTATATAATATGATGAACTTTGCATCTCCAAAAAAACCAATTAAAACATAAACCCCATTTTCATGGCTCCATACATGAATCACTTCAAGTTCTTGCAAATCATCTCCGTTCTATATGTGTTGGTCACAATGACATGCACTCGGTCCTCACTAAGCCATGATGAAGAATGCTCAGCCTTGTTTCAGTTTAAGAAAAGCATAATTCATCATGATGATGTGGATTGTGTTGCTTATGGATCTCAAGTGCTCCACTCTTGGAACACTGGTTTTGATTGTTGTTCATGGGAGGGGGTTGCATGCAGCCACGACCATGAGTATGGTCATGTGACCGGCCTTGACTTGATCGAGAGCTTTCTTTGTGCCCATATCAACTCCAGCAGCACCCTCTTCAGCCTTGTTCATCTTCAGACACTCAACCTTTCTGGAAACGACTTTGGTGAATCTCAAATCCCATCTGAAATTGCTAGTCTAAAGCAACTAAGATGCCTCGATCTCTCTTATTGCGGGTTTAGTGGCCAAATCCCGAGTGGAATCTCACTGTTGATGCAATTGTCTTCTTTAGACCTATCATTCAATTCACTAAACCTTCACAGTCCTAGCCTCAAGAAGCTAGTGCAAAACTTAACAGGACTCGAAGAGCTTCATCTCTCTAGGGTCAACATTAGTTCTTCGGTACCTCATTTCTTGGCCAACTTTTCTTCTTTAAGGTCAATCAAGCTACGTGATTGTTTGCTTTGGAATGAATTTCCTGCGGCCATTCTTAAGCTGCCAAAGTTAAAAGTTCTTAACTTGGCATTGAATACCAACCTCACTGGTTCCTTCCCCGAATTTCATAACATATATTTCACATGTTTTGATGGGATTGTACCGGAATCCACAAGCCACCTCAAGAATTTAGTAGTCTTGTCCTTTACTTGATGCACTTTCTCGGGGCGCATTCCACGTTCACTCTCTAACTTGACGCAACTCACTTACTTGGCTCTTGGTCACAATCATTTCACAGGATTAGTTCCTCCATTGGTAAGTATATCAAAACTTGATGTTTTAGAACTCACTGGTAACAAATTCGAGAAGGGACACTTTCCCAATTGGCTTGGAAAGCTGACAAAACTTAGTGGACTCTATCTATTTGATATGAACATAAACAGTGAAATCCCAATCTTTCTTGCCAACCTAACCAAACTTAGTCAGATAGAAATGGCAGAAAATTCTCTTACTGGTCGCATACCGTCTTGGTTGTTCAACCACACCCAACTAACAAATTTAGATCTTGCTTTTAATCAATTACAAGGACCAATTCCAAACACATTTTCCAAATTCAAAAGTCTTCAGTATCTTAACCTCGGAAAAAACAATTTCAATGGTAGGGTAGACCTTGACATGTTTTTAGGACTCAACAAACTCCAAACACTCTGGTTAGATAATAACAAGATATCATTAGTAGCCACCAATAACTACACCAAAACCACCTTACCGGAATTGCATGAATTAACATTGTCATCTTGCAACTTGAAGGAATTTCTTGCCTTTTTGCGCTTCGAAAATAAATTGAGTACCTTAGTTCTTGACAGCAACACAATTGATGGCCCGGTACCGGTGTGGATCTGGAACAACAGCCGGGAAACATTAGAGTTTATTGACCTTTCAGACAACTCAATCATTGGCTTTGATCAGCATCCTTATTTTCTCCTATTGAGAAATTTAGAAGTATTTATTATCGGGAATAATAAGCCACAAGGACAACTACCAATTCCACCACAGACCATATTATGTCATCTCAAATAATAATTTGACAAGAGAAATACCACCATCGATATGTGAGCTGAAATCTCTTCAAGTGTTGCATTTGTCTTTTAACAACATGAACAAAACACTTCCTTCATGTTTAGGTATCTGAAACAATTCGTTGACAGAACTTGATTTGAGTGAAAATAGATTTACTGCTCGATTGCCAAGATCATTGACAAATTGTACCAATTTAGAGTTTCTCTCTTTTCGAGATAACTCTTTTCATGATGTCTTTCCTTCTTGGCTGGGAACAATCGCCAATCTGCAAGTTCTAGTTTTGAAGAACAACAAATTTTATGGTCCAATTCAAGGTTCTGTAACTGTTTCCTCACAGATCCCTAAGTTGCGGATCATAGACCTCTCTAACAACAGTTTCAGTGGTCAGTTGCACCAAAACTACTTTCAAACATGGAATGCCATGAAATCCGACAATTTTCGCAAATCGTCTGTTATGGAATCAAAAATAACCTCCAAAAACATCATTACAAATTTTCTCTATCAGGTGATGTTAATACACAAAGGTGTTAGATTAGAGTACAAACATATTTCAACCATAGATATGTCCATTGATTTCTCTTGTAACCATTTTGCAGGAGAAATCTCACAATCACTCCAATATCTTCGAGGGCTTCAATCACTCAATCTTTCCAACAATCATTTTACTGGTCGTGTCTTGCCATTTTTAGGTGACCTAAAGAATCTTGAAGCCTTGGATCTTTCTCGAAACGAACTATCTAGGAAAATTCCTCAAGAGTTGGTGCAACTCAACTTTCTTTCCATTTTCAATGTGTCATTCAATCGTCTTGAGGGGCACATACCACAAGGAAAACAGTTTGATACATTTGATAACAACTCATACATAGGGAATCCCCAATTGTGTGGATGACCATTATCCAAGGAATATCAAGATTCAAAGGTGTCAATACATCCACCAGTAAGCAATGTGTCTGAGTCTCTATACCCAAGAGAAAGAATTGATTAAATTGGATCATCGTATTCTGTGGATTTGGAAGCGGGTTGGTTGTTGGGATTGTCATTGGGATCTTTTTACATACAAGGTATAGTGATCGGTTCACAAAGAGGAAGGGCTGATGGGTAAGGCCACTTCGTAACTACAGGAGAAACTAAGGTACACTGATTTGTTAAATAGCATGTTTACAAAAGGAATGTTAGTTTTAAAAGTTATAATAGTCATAAAGTAGTTTGGATGTATTAAATATTTTAACCATATTTCATTTTCCTATTGTGGATGTGGTATTTTCTATAGATGGAAAAAACCATTAACTTTCTAGCATTGAACCTAACTTGGCATGTATCTAAGGAGGTGGCATAACTTCAAGTTTGAAGGGTAACGAGAAGGCGTAGAAGACCTTCAAGGGATTTCATTTTATTTTATCATTGAGTATGTGTGTGTTTAGTTTAAGATTGTGTTCTTTGTGTAGAATTTCATAATAAGATTTTTCATGTGTCATTTAGTAAAACTTATGTTGTTTAAGTTAATCGTTTGTAGTGGCAGATCATAGATTGGTATGTAAGTTATTGTTATAGTCACAACCTCAGATGTTGGGTTGTGATAAAATAAGCGAATGTCATTGACACATTGTTACTTGTTAGTATAAAATATAAATATTCTTTTTACAATAAATTTATGTTATAACCAGGACTATATGAATTGATTACATTCAAATTAGCATACACCCAAAACACATACCTTTAAAATTTCTTGTTGAAAATTCAGTCACGAGAAGGAATTTCATCCATTTTCATTAGTGATTTTAAACAACTTCATGAGCCTTAACACCAAAAATGCGTTTGATTCATGTCACTGAGATCAAAATTTTCACATCAAATCAACAAAATCACGTATGACAAATAACTCCCATAATTTGACAAATTCTAGATCAATCCTTCAGTTTCATTTCAATCTCTTTTAGGTTGATTCTGATGTTTGATTCCGGTTATATCTTAAACATAAACCATACTCTTTTATCATCAATTTAAACAAAATCAAACTAATACATTGATAAAATACGCATACCTTTCTCAGTTGATCTTATGTACTCCGACCAAGATGAAGTAGTAGCACAAAACAAAAATCTATAGTGTGTTGCGAATTCTTCAAACACCAATCATTGAAGTTGAGCTTTAGTGGTAGCTGGTAGATGTCGCTTTTTTTTGTGCATAAGTGTTCGACAAAAATAGTTTTTAACTTTTAGAAGTGTAAAATAATATAAAAATCAAAGGCTAAAAGTTAAAAGCTTCCAAAAGCTACTTGATGTAGCTTTTGGATTAGAAGCTTTTTGTTTAAATAAAAGCTAAAATCTTCCGCTGTTTGTCGAACGAAGCATTTTCTTTTTTTCGAGCTTTTTCCTAAAAGCTAAAAGCTTTCAAAAACGGTATGCCGAACACGCCCTTAATCTCTTTTTTTGCTTTCTCAACTGCACGATCCATATTCAGTTGGAAAGTAGCTGGATGATCTTGTAGGATGGCCTTTGGTTCAATTTCCCTGATCTTTGCATGAGCAGCATCCAGTTTACATTGATTCGTTTTCTCCGTTTGTGTTATCTTGGTTCGTTTCTTCACGTATGTGTTTTTACTGTGTTATTCATATATGTGTTCTTGATGAATTGTGATTATAAATCCAATTGTGTTTTTCAAGTCCTTTTCAGCCTATGTCGTCTTCCCCTGTTCGCTCATAAAAATATTTAAGCATAGTTTTCATAAAAAATTTTAATATTATAAATCCAGTTGATGAATCGTGATTAGTTTGCACGTGTTTATAGCTAAATAATTCCAACCTCATTTATGAATTATGACGGTGAAATGTGCATTTGTGATTTTGTTTACATAGTTTCTCTAAAGTCCTGTTTACATAGTTTTTGTTTTTTTAATATGATAAATCTAATTGAGATTGTTAATCGTAACCATAGTATTAGTTCTATTTAATGATTTTAATGATGATTGATTGTGATGGAATTGTTAGCGAGATTGCTTTGTTTTGTTCATTGGAAGGTAGTTGGGGTTGTAAAAGGTGTTTTTTAGCAAAGAATAGATACTGAAACATTTAATTATAACTTTTAATTATATAACATTGTGAAATCCTATAAATCTGATGTATTTTGTGTCAGGGTATTTATCTCCTTTGCATTAATTTTATTCCATTCCATAGTGTATTTCTGCCTACCAAACAATGTGGATGAATATTTCATTCCATTTAAATAGACCAACCAAGCATAAAATGCAATGATAATGATCCATTCCATTATATTCTGCATTGCATTCCAGCATACCAAACAAATCCATTATCGAAAGGAACTCTTCGTAACATTGTTTTCGGTATCTGAGCATAAAAGTCAAAATCACTTTGATTCGGACTAGTTGGAACGGTGACTGTGCTAAACTCCATTCATTTTAAACTTCGGTCAGCGATGATCAAATGGTTTGCTCATGGGAATACAATGCACACACGATCAGAGCCCAGAAGCAAGGAGACGAAAGTTCTGAAGCTCACTTGGAGTGATTTCTGTAGGTCAGAAAGTCGGTCCATATGATTGAGGCATAGTCCATTGGGACATCAAAGAATATCCAAAAAAGGATTTGGAGAAAAGTTTGACCAACAGAATCAAGGACAGAGGTTCTGCCTGAAAGACTTCTGAAGAACACACTGAAGAAGAAATTCCAGAGAATTGGCAAGTTCTTTTTCTTGAATTGGCTTATAACAGACATTACCGAAACATTTTCCATTTGATTCAGTAGATTGACAAGTTCAGAAGCGGAAGGGGTTTGGAAGTTACCTTCGTATGGAAGTTTGAGTAATTTCGCAAATTGTTTCTTCGTCACTGTTGGTTTCTTTGATCCTTCAGCATTTCAATTTCAAAAGAAACGATTCCAGATGAGCAGTGTGATATGCCATATTCACCCACTTAACCAATACAAATGGACTTACCGTTACGGTGTGACTAAGAATCGAGTGATTTAGACATACAACAAGCATTTTGAGTTCAATCGGGTAAGGTAAGCCTCAGGATTGAGTTTACGAGAAAATTTGATGATTGAAGCTTGAAATCAGGGATGGAACCAACTTCATCTGGTGCAAACAAAATAGCATAATGAGAGGCCATGGGTGATCGTCTAAGGTTTTTGGATTAGCAGAGGGAAAAGGGAGATTTGAGAGAGTTCGGGGATTTGGAAGGTTTGAATGTTGGGTGGGAAAGACGTATATATAAATAAAGGGTGCTACCAAATATACACCCCAAATATATACCCTTATCAAAAAGTCAACTATTTTAACATGGAAATTTGTCCAGCACTTTTTACTATAGGAAGGGATAGGGTGTCAAATTACATACTAGCATTCTCTTTTTTCCGTATCATGTTTCTTTTTTTTCCTTTTTAATTATTATTTCATATATATATATATATATATATATATATATATATATATATATAAAGAACCAAAATAAAACAAAGAACCAATCGTGAGTGTCGGAATTCAAATGATTGACGGCCGAAAATAAGGTTGTAAATTTTTCTTAATTAAACGCGCATGTAGCGGATAATTCCAAAAAACTCACTTTGTTTTTTATTTATTTTTTATTTTTAGAGCTTATTTTTTATCGAAATAAAAAATCGAATATATCAAAATTCATAATTTTTTATTCTCTTTCGATAGACATCCATATCAATATAGTAAAACAAAAAAAATTCAAAATCTTGTTCAGATTCACAACACTTAATCAATGTGAATCTAAACTATAACAAGTTTTACAGATGATTATTCACATGTGAATGATCATTGAAATTATTTTTTTCAACAATCATTGATCATTCAATAACAACTTATGTGAATTTTAATAAACTTTTAGATTCAGACGTGAATCTCACTAAATTTTCATATTTAATTTAAGTAAATTCGTTTATATTCTTTACAATTTCAACATTTTGTAATATACAATTGAATTAACTAAGATTCACAAATTAATTTACTTAAACTTATACAAGAATGAACATAAAATTGCTAAAAAATGGGGTACAATTATCATTTATATGTGAATTAATATATCTAAAACTAGATACATACTATTTTTAAACCTTTTGATCATACACAAATGAATTAATTTAGATCCACAAATTAATTTGCTTAAAGTTCACATGTGGATGATAATTTTTTTTTGAAAAAGTCGGGTACAATTACCATTTATATGTGAATTAACATGTATAAAACAAGAAGCAGTTAAAATTCGCAATGTGAATATAAATTGTATTAAATTTGAATGGAAGATATTTCATATGTAAATCATCATCATCAATGAATTCATTTTTTCAATAATTGTTAATCATTTAATAACAACTTATGTAAACTTAAAAATATTTTTAAATTCAGATGTGATTTCAAGAAAAATCACTTATTTTTTACTATTTCAATGTTTTAATATCATATACAATTGAATTAACTGATATTCATAAATGATTTACTTAAAATTCACATGTGATTGGTAAAGAATTATTGAAAAAATTGGATAGATTTGTCATTTAGATGTGAATAAATATATTTAAAACAATGCAGTTCAGTTCAGGTTCACAAGGTGAATCTGGACGAACTTGAAGTAAAAAAACAAAAAAATTTGTATATCAATATGGATCTCTATTTATAGATGATGAAAAATTATGAATCTTGGTATAATTAGTTTTTTTTTTTTTTTCTAAGAAAGAATAAGCTTAAAAATTAAAAAAAAAACATAAGAAACGAAGTGGGTTTTTTGCTATGATCCGCTACATGCGCGTCTAATTAAGAATTTTACATCATTATCGCTAGCCGTCGATATTTTGCATTCTGGCCGTAGGATTGGTTCCTTGGTTCCTTGTTTAATTTTGGTTCTTCATTGAACCTAACCATATATATATATATATATATATATATATATATATATATATATATATATATATATATATATATATATATATATATATATATATATATATATATATATATATATATATATATATATATATATATATATATATATATATATATAAAATCTTTTTCCATATCACCTTGAGTCGTGAAATCCTAATATGTTTTTTGTTTATTTTTATTATTGTCTAACCATAAGTGTCGCAAAAAATTTCGATCCTTATCCGGCGATTTGCCGACGGTTTCCGATGATGTCGGAGACTCTCCGGCGATTTACCCTGGTTTCTAAAGCATATATGTCGGAGACTTTCCAGCAAAAAATTTTGATCATAATCCGGTGATTTGTTATGTTGCTTTATTAATGCGTTTGTTTTACATACAAACGACATTAAAATAATGTGTTTTTTCTTATTATTTGATAATTTTCCAACATAGAAACTAATTTTTAATTCTATTTAAGTTGGCAAATACTGAAACAACTTATTCATAAATTAAAGATGGTTGAATTTTTTATATAGAGAGAATATGAGGGTGAAGGTGATGGATTCTGTTCAATTTGATTAGAAGAAATCGAGTAAATATGACCATTAATCGCAATAGAAGAATTGAAATATATTAAAATCCTTTTTTTTTTGAAAAAAAACTAAGTAAATGCGACCACTAGTGACAACAATAAAAAAGATAAAAAAATAATAATAATCTAGAACTTATTTCAAAGCTTACTTGTTTATTTGAAAATCCACTAAATCTATAATATTCTAATTGTGTACTATATATTTATTATATATGTTTGTTTTCCGAACATAAAAATATATTAACATTATCATATGTAAGACTTTATAATATAAACTAGAAATAAATCAAATTTCATGTTTTATTTTTTATATTATATTTTTATATTTATGATTTCAATAATTAATTAATTATAAAATATGTGTTATTATTAAAAATAAAAAAAACTAATAAATACTTTTATTAATATGTGTTATTATTAAAAGTAAAAAGTTTAATCATTATGTAATTATCAAGAGTGTAAAGGTAATGATATGTCTAATTATTAAGGGTGTATTTTTAGTAAAAAATAATATTAAATTACCAAATAAACACTTTTATATGAAAGTCAAATATAAGGTTATATTTTTAGTGAAAATAGGCTGTATTTTAAACCCCTAAATGAATTGTTGCACTTTATTGGAAAGAGAGTATGCATTTAATGTGCATAGTAGTCACTTCTAATCAAAGTTGTACACCTCAACATGGGTTTATAGGAAACATTCCGTTAGCACCTCATGTCCACAGCATCTGCCAAAATTTTTGACTAAAAGTCTTTTTCTAACTATGTAACACCCGCAAATCTGGGTAAGATTTTTAGTATAAAAATATCAAATATTTGGTTTAATATTTTTAGAATGTTCAATTATTGATTGATTAATGGAAGCATAATGCGGGACCGAACCTCACTTGGGAAACGGAGGATGAAATTAGGAAGCGATACCCACACTTATTCGACAGTACCGCGATTCCGAGGACGGAATCTATCTTAGCGGGAGAGGATTGTAACGCCCGCGTATTTTTTTTAGTAAGTTGAAGCGCATAAATATTTACTTATTGGTATAATTGCTTATTATTTTGCATTTGACGGATAGGAATAATAATAACAATAATACGCTAGTAAAATACTAATAATAATAGTAACAGCATAATAATATATGACGATAAGCAATAAAAATAACTTGGACTAAATTGCGAGACGTTGAAAGTAAAACGACAAAAAGGAAATAAACTTTGATAGTGTAGGGGTTGCGTTGCAATTCTATAAAACTCATAATGTTAAATTATAAGACTTAGGGTGGTAATAAATTAGCATGGCTAAGTTTAGGGACTACCATTGCAATTTCACAAACTAAAACCCAAACACCAGTTTGTTTTGTCCCATTCGATCGGCCATGAAGAAGCTGTTGACTCTTGTTCTGCCTAGCTGTTACACAAGCTATTACGCTTCCCATTCCAGCCTTCGTATGATATAAACCAACCTACCATCATTGAGGGTCGGTTACTCCAAAACCCTTGAGAGATAGCACGGAAGAAGAGTGTCGAGAAGAGGAGAGAAAGTGCACCAGGTCCGGCTAGCTTTTCAGCATGTGCTTGGATCAACGAAGGCCGAAGGGCAGTTCGGTGTTGAGACTCCATCATATTCCTGGTAAGGGTCTGAACGCGACTAATATGTTCTTTTTCATGAACTTTACAGCTTGAGCTTTGTGCCTTGATCTATGAACCTTGCTTGCATGAGGACATCGCATGTTGTGTGTGGCCTTGCACCCTAATACGTTGTGGTCACTGGTATGAATTAAAGTTGCCCCATCCCCTCTGTTTTTATCAGCCATGATCGTACCTTCTTCTTAGTCTTGATTTTTTTTACCCACATGGAAATACTGCAATTCTATCATAATGGCCTTGAGACTTATTTTTGGTTTTGGGTTGAACTTCCTTGATTCCATCCTGAACTCCTGCAACAATATTTATGCATCTATGACCTTCTTATAAAACGGTGGTCAAAGATTGAAAATAATAAAAGTTGTCTACTGTTTACGTTGTACAGGTTATTTATAATTGGAAACCAACACTCAAGAAACCCTATGAATATAAACAAGTTATTATATTAAAAAGGTACTTCCATTTAAGCCCACCATTCTTAGCATGTTAGCATGCGTAGGTGTCTGTAGCATGGGGGTGGGTTGTGTGAGATGCTTAGAAAGGAAAAAATAACAAGTTTGACCTAAATACCCTTGCCAAACTATTCACAACAGAAAAGTACAGCAAGCCCCTGGTAAAATATATGTGTGCAGTAAGTTATAGATTTGATTTAGTAAAAGATAATAATAACAACAAGTGTGACCTAAATACCCTTGCCATACCTATTCTCATAGAAAAGTAAAACAAGTTCCTGTCAAATTCTAGGTGTGCAGGAAGTTGTGATTTCATTTAGTAAAAAAAGGGGAGGGGCATGGTACATTTCCTAGGTTATAAAACGGAAAAAAAAAAAAAAAAAAAAAAAAAAAAAAAAAAAAGGTTGAATAATTGTTTCTTTTAGCCAACAAAAAATGATTAGATAAAGTGCATAATTCACTAATGTTAAGCAAAGAAAAAAATACAGACAAAAATATATACAAATATATATGTGGACGTGAATAAAGGGTTTTATGAAGTTCTAAATCAACACTTTATTTTGAGATGGTAATATCAAGAAATTAATTTCTTAAAAGTGACTTAATTTGATAAAAATAAAATAAATAGATATTGGTAAATAAAAGAGGTTTATGTATAATATAAACTAAGAAAGTTATATGTTGGTTATAGGTTCTTGACGTATTAGAACCATCCCAAGAGAACAAGAAACGCAATCTGCATACGAGGTGAGTACATAGAATTTTCGAGCACACATCCCTTATAAAAATATAAGTGTTTTGTTGTATGCGCCTTATATGTTTTATGTGACTTTATGTGATTATACGTGTGTATTATGACTTATGTACATGTTCAAATGTATTTTTTTTAATGTTTGAAAAATACAATGTTTTATAATTATGCAAAAAGGGTAAAAGGGAGAAATGTGAGTGATGACTTGAGAGGTCCAAACTATAAAAAAAAATGAAAGATGTTAAGATGAATGATGTACTGGGACCTAGGTGATCCAAAAACAGACGATTGACGGACTGATACATAGGTGACTCCCCATGAAGTCGAAACATGTTAAGATGTTAAGATGTTTGAGAGGTCCGGACCATAAAGATGAAAGATGTACTTGGACCCCTCCCCCCACATGATCCAAACAGATGATTGACGGACTGATATATTCATCTCCTGTCACGTCTCCAACGATGGGTGACTCCCACTACAATGACGAAAGATGTTTATGACGTAATGACGTTAATGACGTTGGCTTGATTACCAACGATGGGGGCCACCTGTTGTGATATGGACAAGTTACGTCGGCGATGCCTTAAGACATGCTTGGACCACCACGACGCAGCCCAAATAGACGATTGGCGGACTGATACGTTCATCCCCCGCCACGTCACCAGTCATGGGTGACTCCCCCATGCAACCCATAAAGATGTGAGTTCGAGAACGGACTAAGTGGACGAGAAAGGGGGTAATAAAGCCGTATGCATATTTAAGTGTAACAATGTGTTAAGGTGTTTTGGATTATTATGTAAGGAGTCTAAACCTATGTATCTCACCAGACTTCCCAGTCTGACGTTTATTTTGATGTGTGTCTCAGGTTTAAGAAGTAAGGTACCAGAATAAAGCTCGATGATTTGCTTGATGTTTATTTCCTAGTTATAAAAATGTCTAGACTCGCACAATGTTTGCTTATGTCGTTGGGATTATTGTAAGTGGATTCATTTACCAGTGAACTGTTACATGTACGCAACTTTGTTTTGTTTTATATATGAAAATTTTCTTTAAAAATGTTGCGTTTCCCAATGACCGAAAGAGAGGGATGTTTCAAACTGTCCAATAACACAATTTGAAAATAATGATCTTTAGAAACCTTTATGTTAAAGTAACCATTGTGATAAACGTTCATAAAAAATATAGATGTTGTATAAAGAGCGTATATTCTGAAGTCACAAATTTTGATAATCTTCAATGATGTTCCAAAGTCAGAGATACTAGTGAAGAAGAAAAACATTTTCATGAAATTTTATGTTAAAAGGAGAGAAGTGAAAATTATTTTTGTAGTTTTGTTAACAGTCGATAAACAAAAGATGAAAATATTTTTGGTTTTTGAATTTTGAAATTTCTCAAGAACATAAACAAAATATTTTGGAGTTTTCTTGATTCAAATTTGTGAGAAATTCTCTATGGTGATTATTGTGCTTTGTTTCAGTCCTACCAATCATGATTCAACTTTATTTGTTAGATGTGCGAGTGCATGTCAGATTCTCTTATCCTTATATGTTAACGACATGATTATCGTCGGTGATTATCATGATGGTATATAGTCTTTGAAACATGATTTGGCTTATCGATTTGCTATGAAATACTTGGGCTTACTGTGTTATTTCTTAGGGATTGAAGTTGATCAATCTCCAAATGGTTATCTTTTGTCACATGTAAAGTATATCTCTGATCTATTTGAATAATGAAACTCTATCCATATTTTGTCTTTATTATTTATCTCAATAATGAAACTCTAACCATATTATGTCTTTATTAGTTCACACATCCGATTTCATATTTTAGTAAGTTTATAGCATATGGTATCAAAGCATGGCTCCTAGAAATCTTACCCAAAGAGTACAATGAGTGGAGGAAGGCTTAGAAGAGGTATGTATATTTTTTACGGTGATACAATATCAATTCATAAGGGAGATATCTCTCCTTAAGGGAAGATAATGAAGTTGCAAACACAGAATGAGCAGTTTCGATGGTCGATTGGGGAATTGGTATGAATCTTCGGGTTGAAAGAGACAAGGCAGGGTAGCAAAGGCCGACCACTGCCAACTCCGTCGCAAGGATTCGGAGGAAGGGATGGAGGCTCGATAGGCGTTGTACAGATGATTGGAAATTCTATTTATAGCCTTTGGAATCACCAATACCCTAGACCAATGATGATTTAGTGGTTGATGTGTAGCCAAGAAGAACCAAACATGTATGAAAACTCATCTCTCAACACTAACAGAAAATGGCCCAATCGGAATCCGATAAGACACCTCACCTTCCACCTTTATCACAACCACTACTGCCAGGATTTGAAGCAAAGGGTGGGGAAAGGATGGACTCAAATTCAAACCAGATGGGATCAGAAAATGGGAAGGGTCGCATTGACGGCACTGTTAAAAAATGCAATGAAAAATATATTTTAGGACACGTATTAAATTAGAAGGAATAGCACATACCCACTAAAGTCAACAACAACTAAACTGCAATCAACAACATATTCTCAAGAACAACACCTTAGACCAAGGAAAGTGGTCATCACTCTCTCTTCACTTTTTTACTGCCACATAGTTGTCTCGTCAAACTCCCCTCACTCTCTTAAATCTAGAAAATGGGTACCCCTCACGAGTCTTCACTTTTTAAAATTTAATTAAATAATATAACTAATTAAAATTAAAGGAAACATAGCTTAAATAAATACTAGATTTAATAAAAAAAACTACTTCCTTAATAAAAAAATTAAAAACTTACATAAAATAAAATAACAAAAACAACTAAAATAAAACAACCCTATATATATTTAGCCATGACTTTCGCCTTATATTTATCACTATTTCGAGTGCTTCCCCCTCGAGATCGTCCATTGGTGTTAGCAAAAGTTTCATGTGTTTGAATCGTTGGCGTTCCTTCCATGCCTTTTGTTTTCCTGCCCGTGCCTATTGTTCGAACTCCATTCACGTGTTAAGGTTGATATTAAGTTGTTGGAACTCCATTCACATTAGTGAAATGTCGTTACTTTTTTGTGAACCCGATGCACTAAACGAATATGTTTTCCCTTTCTGTTTCGCCTTGTCTCAAGAAACTCAAGCTCGTCTTCCTGGTCGTTCGTATCTAGGTTGGTATTAGCATCCGAAGAAGTTGTGTAGCTTGTGTCGGACGTTTTTGTATTTTTGCTATCATGGTCACCATCTCCAACTTGTTCACCTCATGCCATTTTTGGCATGGCTCAACCATCTTCCAAAACTCCACATATCGGAATGGCTTTCCGTGACACTTATCACGATATATTTCAAGAGCCCTCCAAAAAACATTTTCATCCGTTTGCCCACTTTTTCGTTGGGCTTTTAGGTTGTGGTACAACCTATTGAACTTCATCACTTGGCGGTTGAAGTCGTGATATTTAGTAGGCAACATGTGTTGCGTCCGTTAGAGGGGTTCCCAATTCCCTATGAAATCGCTCCATAACGCACCTCCAAAAATGATATGTTGCTTGAGAATTTCCAATCGTCGGGTCCTCCAAAATGTTGATCAACGAACAAGCCAACACGACTTCTTCGACTGTCATCCACTGTTTATGTTTACGATTGGTATTCCCTTTTTATGTAAGGTTCTAAGGTTCCACATCGGGTTATGTCTTTGACACTTCTTCGGGTGAGGGTTGGGTTTCCTTAGGAAAACATTTGAGGGATGATTGGCTTTCGGGAACAGTTTTTGGGCTTGTGGGACGAATTCTGGAAATGGTGTGATTTAGGTGAATAGGTTTGGAGTGGGCATCATCAGAAAAAGTTGTATATGGTGGAATTGGACTGGATTCGGTGAGTGTAAAGGTGCGTCGAATTGTGCGGTAGGTGTTGGTGTATCAATCGAAACGTGAAATGTTTAGAGTAGGTGTATTTGATCGTGGTTGGTTTCGATTTGATCTTGGGGTTGTGTTGGGGGAATTGTTTGAAAACATTTTTTAATGTGAAAGGGAGTAAAATATTAAAGAGTTGGTGTTTCTTTGTGTGTTAAAAATGTTAAATTGTGGATATATTTATGGTGCTAAAGTAAAACAATTTTATATATATATATATATATATATATATATATATATATATATATATATATATAGTCGTTATGTTGCCGTTAGAGGAGTGTTTATGTGGGAAGTGTTGCAAAGCCGGGGGATCTTGTGTGCGGTGACTACCCCAATAAAGGCAGTGTTTCCACATGGACACTGCATGGTGCGGTGTATACGCTCCGTTCGGTTTTAGCGACAACATTGATGGCCGACTCATGTACCCCTAATTCTGATATCAAACTCTACGACAAAATGCCAATCATTTATGAAGAAGGTGTGGTTGGAGACAAAGGCGAATATTTCAACTACCTTTCACTATAGTATGATTTGGTTTGGGACGCCAAACCCTTATGCTCTCAACCATAGGTATAACCATGACCGAATCATCCATAATTGCCGGCAACCGGCTAATATTGCACAAATTTTAGTTGCTTCCACTTTAATCAACACATGGGGTACATCCCTCTCAATTCTTACCTAAAAGCATATAAGCAAACGATAAGTGTTGTTACTCGAAAAGAAGGATGAACTTTTGTTCTGTTTCCTTTAGCAATTTCCAACATATGTGAATTTGTGACGCTTGGGGGTTTAACAATCAGGAATTCAATCTCAAAAAGAAGCAACCTCCATGATTGCAGATACATTGCTGGATGTTTATATTCTTGATTATCTTAACAAGAAGAATTATGGTAATTCTACCAAGCATATGAAGGTAAATCAAACTACCTGCCTATATTTGTGTCATTGATGCTCCTCGTGGTTTCGTCTTTTTTCTGAAATCTGGTTTTGGGGAAATAGAATGAAAAAAATAAATGAGCGAAAATTTGTAAACAATTAGGACTTAATGGGGAAAGCCACATTTCCATGATTTTTTTATAGTTGTTCTTTCTGTGATGGATAATAAAAGCCTTTTTACCCTTCACTATACACCTTCATCTTTATTGTCTCCTTGCTAGCACTTGGAGATAATATTTTAAATGACTTTTTTGCCCTTCCGTACCCCTCCAACCCAAAAACACAATTGATGAAATATACTTAGTCATTTTTTTACAAAATAGAGGTTATTCATTTAGATCTCATCCACCACACGAGGAGCTCAATCCACAACAATGGTTTTCAAATGATTTCAAGGCAAGATTCATGATTTGTTAGCATTGATGTATTTTGATGGCCTTGAGAATGTGGTGCCAATTTATGATTAGAGATTGATTTGCCCGTAAAAGATGATGAATGGACAATTATCCATCACAACTCCATGAAGTTGGCACTATGGTTTTTATATAACATGGTTGAACTTAGTGAAAAGCATGAGAATCATTTGCATACCTATGACAAATGTCTATTGCTTCAAATCCATCAATATTGCATTCTACAACGAAGCTTTTGCTGTTTTTAGAAAAGCTAAATGCAAGAACTAGCAATGTACTTTCATTTATTTATGAATTATAGCATCCTACTTTCATTTATTTCTGTTCCAACATTGTACTTTTTAAATTAATGGTAAAGTTCATTATTTTGAAAACTAACATGAACCTTTTTACCCATATAAAAAATTACATATTTGTGAGGGAAGTGATTTTGATCAACAAGAGTGAAGCTTATTTTAGAAATTTTACTAACAATCAAATATTTTTATCAAACTATCTAACCACTAAAATGTACTAGTCTTTCCATCCCATCTATATTATTATGCATCTAGTATTTGTTATTATTCTTCCTATTATCATATTTTACTTTTTCATTACAACCCAATCCTCTAATGGGGTATACTATTACCTAAACACACCTTTCTTCACACATTTGCCAAAGTAATATCAATATAAAACCAAGTAATTATTGTACTCGATAAACAACAAACAAGGTCCATTATGAATGTTAATTATTCTTCCTTTTCACGAAGTGAAAACAAATCAATATGGTACAAGATTAAAAAAAAAAAAAAGCACAAAAAACAAAAGAACGTTTTCGAACCATAGATTCGGTTCATTGTTCATATAAATATTTTGTAGGGATAAATGCAAGAAATACTTCATTGTCATTCCATGACATTAACTCTTTAAAAAATACTAAATTTGACAGTCAAAATCAAGAAACTACATAACAAAGAAAGAAATGATACATAGGGTTATGAATACAAACAATAAATATGAAGACATCCATAGATAAATAATAAATTAAAAAAAAAAAAGATAAAGTCTGAAGATAAAGCCACATATGCTCTCAAATGTTTTAAAAAACTATCACAACAACTTGTACAAGATTTAAACACAAGAGGATTATTGTTCCTGTGAATCAGCATTGCAATTGTCTCTCAGTTCTTTGAGTATTGATAAGCTTGTTTCCTGTCATAAAGTTGAATACAAAGATTTTTTTCAGAAATTTTATTAAAAAATGTATAATACCATAAACAATTTTTAAATTGGGATATTTAGTACTAAGGCTGCAGGGAGTGGTGGCCAATGGCCAAGGGATGGCCAAGGGGTTTTTGTGGGCCAGCCTATGATTGGCAGGCGTTGGCCATTTTGTAGGCAGTGGTGGCCAATGGCCAAGGAATTGCCAAGCAACTTAAATTTCTAGACGTTCAGGGGGTAAAATTGACATTTCTGGAAACCTTTTCCTGGCTTGGCATCTCGCCAAGCCCTTGGCGAGTTTATTTTGGCGAGCCGCTGGCGAGCTTCAATGGAGTAGTGATGGCGAGACGCCAAGGGGCTTGGCGACCCCCTTGGCGAGCTTACTCCGTGAAGCCTAACTAGTAACCGCAAAGAAAATTTTATCTTGAACAGGAAAATGAGTTTTATAGAGGTAAATGAAAGAAATAGCTATGCACTTTCATTGATTTATTTATTATAGCATCCTACTTTCATTTTTCTTCTGTTACAGCATTATTTAAAAAATGTAAAAAGGGAAGAATGCATTTATATTTTGGTTATTTCAATAAAAGGAAGAATGTAATTAAATTTGGTCTTTTATATACTAAATTTCTTGCTTTTATTGATACTTTGGTTATTTTATGTACTGAATTTCTTGCTATTTTGGTTACTATTACATTAAAATATCCTTAGTTTATTGTAAATAGGGAAGAATGTATTGATGTTTTGGTTATTTTATATACTGAATTTCTTGCTTTTAGTTATTTCAATTGATAATTTGGTCTTTCAATAAAAAGAAGAATGCAATTAAATTCAATCCACCATATCCTAGGATTAGTGAAATCCGTCAAACATGGAATTTGAAGGACTACAAAGGAATTGAATTCCATCTATGTGACAACCAAACATAACTGGAATGGAATCATGAATTCCAATTTATGTGTTTCGGATTTGCATTTATGTGATTTATGCATTTTTTGCTAATTTCGGTTTTGTTCTCTTTAATACCGTTTAGGTGCTTTCATTGGGTTTACTTCAACTTATTAATGGTGCTCTATCTTATAAGGGTAAAATGGTCATTTACTAAACGAAACGAAATCCCATAAAATAAATGTATTAAGACATTAACCCTTTACCTATTTGGCTCTCTTCGTTTTTCCTCACGTTAAAATAAATGAATGCTATTAAATTTGAATTTTAAAATATAAGGGTAAAATGGTCATTTAGTCTCATTCAGGTCTATTCAGTGTAGAATAGCCAATTGTTTGCAAATTCTAACTAGAGGATATACCACAATAATCTCATCCTCTAAAAAAATGTGTCTATCTTCACTTTTCTTATCAATTTTTACCCTACTATAACAATGTGTCTAAATGGAATCTAGTTTCTTTGTGAATATATATATATATATATATATATATATATATATATATATATATATATATATATATATAATTTAAAAAAAAAAAACTAGATTCTATTCTTCTCATCTACACATGGTTTCCTATGACCTATATAAGAGTGATTAGGAATAATTGGGACTAATTAGGTTATAAGTGACCTTAATTAGTAATTTGTGATTAATTAGTAACCGTATTACGGTTAATTACCAATTATAGGTGTTAATTAAGCTTTTGGGTGTTTAAGGAAGCATTAAAGATAACAACCATACACGAACTAATGTGAGTAAATGGTCTATACTGAGCACATACCCTTTTATGACTACATTGGTTTTATTGTGCAACAACAATGACTTAGCGAGAATTTAATTGTTCAACTTGATGGGAACTATTATATAGTTTAACTTTGATGAGAACTTGATTAATTGTGGTAAGAACTTAATTGTTCAAGATTGGTGAGAACTTAAAAATTCATTTATGGTGAACTTAATTGTACACTAGGCTTTCAAATCTAACATATTTCTTTTATATGTGATTTAGGTAACGAGTGAACACGTTAGTTTATTGTGTCTTTTTTGAAGACCTTTGATGAATTGATTGTATCAAGAATACTTAAAATTGTTCTAAGGCTACACGGAGTGGTGGCCAATGGCCAACGGATGGCCAAGAGGTTTTTGTGGGCGAGACTATGGTTGGCAGGTGTTGGCCATTTTGTAGGCAGTGGTGGCCAATGGCCAAGGAGATTAATTTAATTCTTTCAAGTTACAAAAAAAAAAAAAAAAAAAAAAAAAAAAAAAAAAAAAAATTTGGTCGTTGGCATCTCGCCAGCGGCTTGGCGATCTGGCTTGGCGAGCAGGATAGCGAGAAGGGACGGAGTGGGGATGGCGAGTGGAGGTGGCTCGCCAAGAGGGTTGGCGACCTCTTTGGCGAGCATTGCTCCGTGCAGTCTAAGTTGCATGATTAAGTTATTGTAGAAATTGGGGAAGATATTGTGATTCAATTGCTCGCCAATAATGCTAGTGTAGACAAAATAGTCAGAGCTTTGTTGATGAAGAAGAGAAAGAGCTTGTATTAGACTCTGTGTGTTGTTTATTACACCGATTTGATGTTTGAGAAAGTTGGAGACTTTCCACAACAAAAAAAATTAACAACTTCATAAATAACCATCAATGGGTCCTGAGTTTAGCACGAAATCAGGCAAAGAAATATCTTTTTCGGCTGACTGCTACAAGATTCTCCTCAGTGTTTTTGACTTGCAAAGTATGTATGAATGAAATAATTAAATAACCATTACAACAATGTTTATTTCACATGAATGGTCAATTTGGGATTCGACAAAGAAACCCAATGGAAAAGAAGTTAAGAAGATAAACATGATAGAGAGTACTTGATAGCCTAATATGGTTTATTTTATTAAAACAACAAAGCCTCTTGTTCAAGTATTAAGAGTGGTTAATGAGGCGGAAACATCGGGAAAATGGCTTTTATTACCGTTGCAGTGTATGAATGTAAAGAAAAAATTATAATAAAAAAAATTTGAATGATGATGTATGATGTATCTTCTTATAAAAGAGATACAGGATATCATAAAAAAACAAAACAAAACAAAACAAAACAGGATATTCAAATGCATCAAAATTTGCATGTAAATGCCAATAATTGAGTCAACGATTAAGATGAAATCCCAACTTTTTTTGAGCATCCAAAATTGAATGAGGATTATATAGTACATGGAAAGATTCATTAAGGATTTGTATGTACATAGCTCAATTCTCAACTTTGTTGATTCGCAGGATAATTTTGGAGATGATGTGTCGTAACTTAACTCATTCGCATTAAAGATTTTAGGTCTTACTTATTCAGCTTCAGCTTGAAGTACAATCAATCAAGTCCATACAAAGAGAAGAAACTTGGTAAGTTTACACAGTCAGTAGGGTGTAAATGGGTGTTTTTTGTGAAACAAAACTCTGATGGAAGTGTGAACCGATATAAAGCATGGTTGGTTGCTAAAGGGTTTACACAATCATACGGGGCCGATTTTGCACCGATGGCAAAATTAAATTCCATCCGCGTATTACTCCTCCTTCACTGCCAATCTTGACTAGTCGTTGCATCAACTCGATGTGAAAAACGTATTCTTAAATGGGGAACTAGAGGAAGAAGTTTACATGGACATCCCACTGAGACTCAATTCACAAGATAAAAACGTATCCTATATGGACTGAAGCAAGCAGTCGTCATGGATATGGTTTGAAAGGCTGACACAAGTAGTTAAAAGTTACGGATTCATCCACGGATAAAATACTCACACTGTGTTCACTAAACACTCCCATGATACGCGGGTTGTTAACATATGATTGTAACTTGGGTTTAAACTTCCGCATTTCTTTTTAAAAATACTTTGATTTCGTTTTAGAAATTAACAAAAAGGTAAATGATTTTTTTTTTTAAATCGGGTCATTACAAAATGGTTGTTTCAACTCGTACATATTTTCCAAAGTCGAAAATGTCGAGCAAAATCTTGTGGCAATCGGTCCGAAAAAAGCTCTTTCTTTACATGCTTTCGTGCTAAACTCAAGACCTATTTATGGTTATCGTTATAGATGAATTGCTCACTTGTTTTTGCTTTGATCAAAGTATTCCTTTTGTTGTGGCAAATCTCCAATTTTCTCAAGCATCAAATCGATGCAATAATCAAAACGAACAGTCCAATACAATCTCATCCTTTTCTTCATCAACAAGGCTCTAACCACTTTGTAAGTTTGTATGCATATAAATGACCACTTGAGTCACAATATCTTCTATCAAGCAAGTCAAAACAACTTTTTAGCATCTTGATACAATTTGATGCATCGACAGTCTTCAAAAAGCAACGTACCATATTAATTGTTTACTAAAAAGCTTATTAGACTTCTATTCCTCAAATGATCCAACCAACCATCCGATAACAATGAAACATCGATTTCCTTGCATGTTGCCTTTATGTCCTCTACAATTTTGGTTGTTGTCTTGATTTCTTCTTTTTGGATCCAAGTTTAGACTCGTGTATTATAAGATGTTTTAATCATCGACCAAAGTGTCTAGCCGAATGAAACATACTAGTAAATAAGCGACTATTTGCCACGTTAAATGGGATTCCATTCTCGTAAAAAAATTCCCAATATCTGATCAAACTTTGTTACAATGCGCTTTAACACTCTAAAGTGTCATCTTTTCACCCGCAATCAGTCCTCCTTCATCGCATCTTATAGAAGATACTTAGACATCGTTATTTCCATCTAGTTTCAATTATACGTTACTCATAGTGTACTAACTTAGTATTTAAACTCGTCTACATGATATAAAATCTCTTTAGTGGTTTTCATGATTTTCTTGTCTATGATTATGTTATAGAAAAAGGAAGGGAATTCATTATCTTAATTGGTTGTCCACACACTTTCAATATATAGCATAACGGTAAAACTTGTTTCCTAATTCATGAAATAGACAATGCATAAGACCATTTCCAACTAAATCACAAAAATTAAACATAAACTAGAATTAGGAGTAGTTGTCTTACTAGTTGTGAGCCCTCACGAACAAACATATCCTCCATGTGAAGAAAAAGTGACATCCATCGACCTGTGAGATCTGTTTCCAAATTTGATACTTTTTCAGAGTTTCCTTCCCCATATTTACCAATTACACCCTCCCTATTGTTTTGGTCTACCAAAATGCTCGCTTCTTTCTGACTCTTCTTTATTGCTATGCACAGAAAAAGAAACATGATTTAAAGTGCAAAATATTAATAAAAAAATCTTTAAAACTACAAAATACACCCTAACTCACCAGCTATTCGGCCTTTAATATCCTGGTAGTGTAGATCTGACCAAAGGTAAGCAGCTGATTTGCAATAAAGAACAAAAGAGTATAATCATATCAATGTAAAACTCTACAAACGATAATAATTTGTGCTTCTTTTATAAATATAACCGAAAAAGATTTAATAAGAAGTTTGAAAATCACCTTTCGTGCAAAAGGAACATGAACAATCTTTGATGGAGTCAATACACATGTTTGACAATCCATCACTCTTTTGACCAATGCACCTCTCTAAACCACATCTAGACTCCTGTGACTCGGGAAATTTTGAGTAATCAAGAAACTCGTCTTTGCTCGAATATAAATTATCAACACAAGCATCATCACCATCATCCATTTCCAAACTGTTTTCCACTTTTTCTTTTGATGCATTTTGTGAAACAAACACAGAATCAGTTCTTTCATCTTCTTCAGCTTCTTTTAAAGAAGAAGATGTGGTGCTTTTCTTACCATCTGGTGAACAGGGTTCGTTAATTTCACATGGGATCTTAGATTTACTAACTATGCTATTCCCCTTTAAGGAATTGGTCTCATTACAGGGGGGAGGTAGCAAAACGTACTCTGAATTCTCTTTTTGGAAGTTTTCTTTTTTGGAGTTATCTAATCTTAGACATTCTTTCTTCGCAGACTGAAATCCTTCGTCTTTTCTACAACCATCTCCAGATTTAACACTTGGAGTGGAAACGAGAGAAAACCCCCTTTTCCCGACTTGATTTGTTACATCTCCTAACGCGGATCGGGGCTTGTAAACCCCATCCGACGGTATCTCTTCACTCATAGTAGATCGAAGCAGCTAGTATTCAACTGAACCTTATTCGATTAGCAAAAGTGGGAATGGATACGAAACCCGCTTGTTAAAGTTATCGGAACCGAATGAAAATCAATATTTTGACCTAAAAAGCACAATTTTTACAATGTTACTCGAAATGCGAAACGATAAGGAGCAGAAAGTTTACGAAAATGAGAATCTAAAATTGATTGAGAGTTGAGATACTGACCTTGAAGGAGGATCTAAAGTCTAAACCCAATTTCTGTATGGAAAGTCTGAAACTTGGTTGACTGGGATGGAGTTTCGAGGGTTTTATGGGTGCGATTTCCCAAAACATCTCAAATGGAATTATTGAGGCGGGAAAGGAGTGTATACTGGAGCTGATTTTGGACTGTACTTTTAGTTTTAAGGCTGAAGGGTGTGCAAGACACCCATGACAACCCATGACAACCGCCATGTCATCGCCACGTCATAAAGACTTCCAAGACAACCACTAGGGGTGTGCAAGACTCCCATGACTACCATTTTAATTTCCACGTCACATTTATATTTTACGTTTTTTTAATTCAAACCAAACATTAAAATTTAATTAAAACCAAACATTTAAAATTAAACAAAAGACATTACATAAAAATAAAACTAAAAACGACATTGAACGAAAAAAAAAAAACATAAAAACGACGAACCCGTAAGCATACTCGTAAATGTGCAATTCGTGGAAAAGTTGTAGTTGAATTCGCCGCGGGGCGTGTTCCGATTTGACGGAGGGGTGTTCGGATCGTTCTCCATCTTGAAATGGTTGGTAAATTTGAGAGAGAAATTTGTGTTTGTGTGTGTGTAAATTGTAGATGTGTGTGTAAAATATAAGTTGTGTGTGTGGTTTGTATTTATAATATGTAAAAAAAAGTAATTTTTTTTTTATTTTTATGCAACGGCTACAAAACGGTCACTTTTTTGAAATTGAAACCGTCTTCGTCCGTTCGCCAAACGACGACCTGGGGACGCACCAACTCGAGGACGCGGGGGGGGCGCGGTGTTTGCCGCGTCGTCGTCGCCTACGTGGAGGACGCAGGGGGGGCCGCGTGCGGCATACCCCACGGCCTAAAGGTCAAAATTTTAGATGCGCGCCTTCAATATTCATGTGTTCTATAAATAGGTCTCACAGTCTCAAATAAATATTTTATACAATGTTTTAAAATTAGTTGGATGTCCTCGCGTGTTGTTGCGGATTTATTCAAATCTAAATTTTCGATACCATTTTCATAAATTACGAAGTGCGGGGACCATTTTTATAATTTATGTAAAATTGTGTATGGGACTATTTTTATAAATATTATATAGATTAGGGACTGAAAGTGTAATTAATCTAAGAAGGTTGATAATTAAAAATTCAAGGACCTAAATTGTAATTATATCAAAGTAGAATGACTAAATATACAAATAAACTTTAATCCTAAAAATTTATTAAGTAAAAGTTAAAGGACCAGAACTGTAATTATATATAAAAGTAGAGAGACTAAAAATGTAAATAAACAAAAGTTCACAGATGTGACATTGTGAACATCTAGTAAAATGTTAATATATAGAATTTGAATTTTTAGTTGATCCGGTATAGTTATCAGGTCATGGATTAATCGGTTTAACCGTTGGGTTAACCTGGTTTTTACAATTCAAAAATTACTAAATTCGATGAACTAACGGTGGACTAATTTTTAAAATTTGAGTCTTGGACTCTTTAACCAATTTTTTAAAGCCTAAATTGTAAATTTTTTGTTTCAACCGTCGGGGCACCGGTCCAATCGGTTTTTTGAGAAAACCGGTCGGTTCAATCCGAGCCAGAAATTAACAAAAACGCGGTCATAATTGATCCGCTCTCTTCATTTGGTCATGGTCCAACCAGTTCGACCGGCCGGATCAACCCAAATTTTAAAACATTGATTTTATATACTGTCGATAAATTTATTTTTTAAAAATCAAAAATGTCAAGTAGATCAAAAGAATATCGGATGACTACTTTTTAGATTAACCAAGAACGACGATACCTAAAAACTACATTGAGTTGATAATTACATAAAGCTAAATATATGAAAACGTGGAATACGTTAAATTAATGTGATATCGAAATAAATGTAGGTCTATTACAATAAGATGGTGGAAAATAGAAAACAGATTAGAAGTTATAATAAATTAGAATCTATTAAATCGGAAAAACAAAATTAGTTTTGTGATTAAATCGTTAAATTAGAAATAGGTAAATAGAAATGATATTCAGTTTTGTTATCGTGTTAAATGTTGAGAATATCATTTAAGTGTGTAATTTGTTACCATGGTATATATTTTTCGTTAAATATGTCTAATAGATTAAATAAATACATTTGGAAGTTAAAAAATAGAGTTGTAATTAAAATTTATTATATAAATAAATATGGTTTAAATGAAATTTTACTTTCGTAAATAGTGTGGTCATTGAAAGGAACTTTCATTTGGGGTTGAGAAATAAATTAAATTAAACTAGTATGAATTAAATGTCTTTTTGTGCAATTTTGGATATATGGACTAAAATTGTCAAAATGGTCATAGTTAGTGTTGACCACCTAATGATTCGATCCAGGGACTTAAGTGTCTAGGAAATAGTTTTCCTATAGTTAGAATGCAATTTCCTATACTTAGAATTAATTTATGATAAAGTTTCGGGGAAAATGAGAAAATGAAAGCTTGAGGGGGTAGATGTGTTAAGTGAGCAAACATTTAAGTATTACTAGTCATCCTCCTCCCCATTTGGGGAAAAACACAACTTGGAGAGAAAGATAGCTAGGGATTAGATATTTGTAAGGCTTGAGGATAGAATTGTATTAGCTTGATCATCTTCTAGTGATTTAGTTTCTAGCTTCATTGAGGTATAATCTTCTTTCGTCTATTCCGAATTTCGAAATCTAGGGTTTGGGTAATCCCTAAATCCAAAATATGGTTTAAAATTTTATGTTTTAGGATGAATTGAAGTGATTCCTATCATCTAATGATTCATTATTATCGTTCTTTATCTAATAAGAGTTAAACGAGTTTTTCAAGGTTTTGAAGTTCCATTAATGGTGGATTCGAATTCGAACCTCATAAATGGATACTTGTGATGTTTTAGAACTCTTTTCAATGATCCCAAACTATTTCTAAACCAATAATCAACTATTATATGATTTTTTTTAAGTTTTGAACTTATTCATGAACTTTAAGTAGTGACATGGATCCATTTGAGGTTTCTAGTCATAGCTTGAAGTGTAACGAGATAATAACCCACTAATGATCATTAATCTATGGGATACTCATTTCTAACCTATTCCAAAGTGTGTATTTGATGGTCATATACATCTAAACTGATATTGGATAAAGGAATTACTTCAAAAGTTAATATTCCTACCATTCAGAATTACATTAAATTTTATGTTTGTAAGGACATGCAAAGGGTTGATGATCCTAAGTCACGGTGGAACACCAATATCTTACTCCAAATTTTTAACTCGGGAAATAGTTAAAAAGAAGGAGAAATACATGTTTGCAGAAATTCACAAATCAATTTTTGGGAACCCATTTACAAAACTCATTTAAAATGCTAAGCCTGAAGGGTCATGCTTGAGCTATAGGACTTTGTTATTCTAGTAAATGGCATTTGATTTGAATTTAGCATTTACATATTTGAACATTGCAAGCAACAAGGTATTGTGTTGAACGAGATATATAGGGTATGATTATTCATGAATACTTATTGTGTTCTATATTAGCATGTTTAATTCTTGAAAATTTGGTCATTCTAAACGTCCATAGTCGATCATAATTATGGGAGCAACTATGAAGTAAGACTAATATGAATCGGATTGGTGGATTTTTCATGAGATGAAAATAGAAAAGTGTTGCAACCAAGTTCATAAGTACATGTTAGGGAACAAGTACTAGACATGACCCGCTTCAAGATCACTTTATGGATCATTGTCATAAGTGAGTCTTGAATCAATGTATTATCTTTGTATCCTTAGACTTTATATGCATATTCGGGGTCCAAGCGTAGTGAATGTTATGCCTTGATATGGTAAAACGTTGTTCTTTAAATAGTAGGAAACCATCAAGACCATTATCATACATAATATGATCTGTATAAGGGTCGTATATAGTCAATATGTGATTGGTTTCTCTTATGTATTCACTGTAAGACATCTAAGGCGCTTGATCAAAAGTTGAACTTCGATGAGAATGATACTGATCCATGTCTCATGTTAAACATGATGTCACAAACAAATTGATAATCGATATATAACATTATACATCAATTGAAGCCATTTTGGGCTCTTGGAAATTGGGTGTTATTGAATAGCACTATGTCATATGTTACTAGGGGCAATGAAATGTTGCATACGTTTACCACTATCTGTATCAATCATTGATGGAAGCTTGTGCAAGTGGGAGAATGTTAGACCTAGATGCCTAAGCATGATCAAATGAATGATAGTTCTATTGACATGTGATCCTAAAAGGGTCACACCAACAACAATTTAAACACCTAAATGATCATTTATCATAACGAATCGGATTCATGATGAGATAATATATTGCTTGGATTTATCATTTTATGTGATAAAATGATATGATCTCTAGAATGAATTCATATGATATGAATTAGTATAAGAGAGTTCAAATGATAATGGGATTATCTATATCATTTAAAAGGGTTTAAATGATTAAATAAGTTTTACTAAACACGTATTTATTTTAAGTGTTAAAAAAATAAGATTTGTGTATATAGGATATACAGAATTCGAAAATACATATATGTATGTATATGTGTTTAAATGTAATATTTCAAGGAGTTGAAATATGTTATAAAACTTATGATTCCATATCACTATCTTTCAAGACAGTTCCTCGTAAAAATTTTACATCTCTAACCTTCGAGGCAGTTCCTTGTTATGATTTCATATCTTTATCTTTCGAAGCAGTTCCTCGTAAAGGATTCTCAACAACAGTGTCATCGGGATAGGCCAGCCCTTCATCCCCTATGGTCTCTAATGGGAGTTTTGTCCCAATCCACCAAGGCAATTCCTTGTCATGGATGTAAAGGCACGTTGTCTTATCCTTGTAAAGGAGATCTACCTACTTACACTTTTAGACTTGATCCATTTATACATGAATCTTACTAGTTATTAACCTAGGAGTTTGGTTATAAATTCATATCATTGTAACTTGGCATTCTCTTCCCTCCTCGTATTCTACCACTACCACATACTAATTGTTATTGAAATTTAACAAGGCCGCCCATTGTCATGGATTCATGGACAACTCGTGCCTCTTTTCTCACAACGAATGTAGGTATATAGCTGCTTCCTACCCATATAATGATGCACTATTTTGGTCGAACGTTAACCCAATATATCTAGGTTCTAACACCAAGACATTATTATTTGTCATACAACCACAACATAGTATTATATTATTACAATACCACAAGCATTTCATATATGGCACATCAACATAACTATATTAATAATGACATGTATTCTAATGTATTGTATTAGCACCTTGGTGATGTCATAGTTGTCTCGAGCTCAATTCAGCTAGTCTACTTCTCCTATTGTCATAGAAGCTGTCAATATTACATATCGTTTATGAGCACCACAACACGAGTACTTTGGATTCAAAGGTATCTTTTTGCATTACTCTTATGCATGATTCGACCAATTGTAGGACTGTCTTTATGTTAGGATTTGATCATATAAACATAAACACATATGCAGCGGAAGACTAACAATATCAAATCACAAAAAATCTCTATTAACATAGTTCAGGATCATGCAGTTCATATCAGTTATAGCAACAAAACTTAATAGAATGTACCTCAGGATCATCTCCTTCAATGAATATGACGAACGACACTTGCAAAGGATGAAAAGGATCTAAAGTGTGAATCTCTCTAATGACTCATACCTAGGAACACCAGAAAACTAGACAGATCAGAACTTACACTAGGGAAGGAAACAGAAGATCAAAACCCTAGAGAGGGATTGAAATTCGCCAAGAATGGAGGAAGGGAGGAAGCTGGCGGCTCCTTTTGAGGACGGGATGCCTAAGGGTTGAACCCCAAGACCTCTATTTATAGTGCAAGGCTCCTAGGGTTTCAAACTTAAGAGCCTTTTGGCGGCCGCACCCCCTAGACTTTGTTCCCATTGATTAAACCTTTAATCAATTACAATTCAGTCCCTATAATTGATTCTAAATTAATTTATCAATTAATTTATTGATCTAGTTTCTAATTAATTTATTTCTCAATAAATTAATAAACTAATCATTCCCTTTTACATTTTCTGACTCTATATGTTTTAATGGGTCATGAGGGCAACCAAAAGGACTCTGCCATTATTAGAATATTACCACAAGTTGATGACCTTAGACATTATTCCAACAGTCTCCCACTTGGACAAGTTGTAAGACCCTAACCCGAAAGGTTCAAGTTCAACGCGAAAAAGGAAGCAAAATATGAGATTTTGGGAAATTCTGACATTAGCACCGCTAATATTAATGTTAGCACCGCTAATAAGCTATGCAGTTATCGCGGTCATAAACCTAATAGCGGTCACCTAACGATATTTGATTTAGCGGTTATCCCGGTGGTATAGCGATGGTATAGCGAGCTTTTTTGTATTGTTACTTTTAGACTATTAGTACTGCGTACAATTAATATCACAAAAAGTTACATAAAAAATGTCACTTAAAACATGGATAATGTTCTAATATGAAAAGTGTCAAAGTGTCAAACATGGATAGTTACATAAAAATGTCGTATAAAACCCTTCTCCTAACAATCTCGGACAATCTCAGCCTCCAATCTCGGATAATCTAGGCGCTAATCTCGCCAGCAAGATCACTAACCAAGATTTCCATTTCTGTCTCGGTCTAACTCCGAGAACCGCTATCTCGGCGCTGTACCAACGAGATAGCGCAAGATTGATTGCCCAGCTAATAAGTTAGTTTCGCTAATGTTAACATTAGAGTCGCTAATGTTCGCAGGGTCTGGAAGTGGGTTTGCACGATCATTATTAGCGACCCTAACCTTAGGATTAGCGGCACTAATGCATGATTTTGGGCCAAAACCCTAGATTTTCATGCTTGGGACACATATAAGGGTGGGGAACCCTAGGGCAGCTGCCATTTGAGTCCTTTCAGCCCCCAAGTCGTCAACTTATCTCTCTAGATCTTCTTGGTTGGGTTTTTGGCAATTTTTGGTGTGTTTGGATTAATTTTTGAAGCCTTGTTGATGCTAGAAGGAAGGTGGTGATGCTACAAGTTGTTTTTTAGTGAAGCTTCAAAGATCTGCATTTTCTTAACCATTGTGAGTCAAGTACTCACCTTTATGCATTTTTATGGTTTTTCTTATGATTTAAGTATGTTCTTATGGATTGATTTAGTGTAATGGCCCCTTTTGGTGTTTGTCCATGTTTGTCAAGGATAAAGTCAAGAACTTTATGCCTTAAAGCCATGATTTAGAACCTTTGGGATGGGTTAGAGAGTAAGCCAGACTCTCTTTGGTGACTTTTGATTAGTTTGGACCATTTTAGACTTAGATCTTGTTCTTGATCTACACTACTAGAAAAATAGCCTTTAATGACTGACATTGTCGGTCATTAAAGGGTATAGATGACAGACAAATGTCTGTCATTAAAAGCCCAGTCATAAATATAGATGACAGACATTTATCTGTCATAAATTTATGACACGCATTTACGACTTACGTTTACGACATACAATTTGTATGTCATGAATTTAGGTGTTTTAAAAAAGATATATTTTTCTAGATTTACTATTATTCTAGTGAAATAAGATATAATGCCTCATAATATATATATATATATATATATATATATATATATATATATATATATATATATATATATATATATATATATATATAATCTATTTCACACAATAACATCGTATCAAAGAATAATTAAGAAACGTTTCATATTAGTTTATCAAAAATATCATAAAACATTACAATAGTATTTCAGATTACAAAAGTCATGAATGATTCCACTACACCTAAGACAACTTAAGGAACTCCACTGCACCTACCACCAATAGCATATCCGCGCAAGCTCCACCACAATCCTTAGAAACTCCAATATCAAGTAAAATTCAGGAGGAGACCGACCAAAATAAAACCTTCAGTTGTAATCCGCTGTATAGCATGAACAAAACTAACCAGGGGTATATTTGTCCAAAGCCATGAAACCCTGTATATAATCTGATTTCCAGAACAATTAGGGACACAATTCACAACATGTGAACCAACTAAAACTAACACCACTTTCTCCTTAACCTGTCCATCTATCCATGGGTAAATCTGTCCAAAATCGCATTGCACCACCATGTCTAGACTAGAATGCACTGCCAAGCTTAGAATGATACAAAACTGTTAAGCAAGGTGGAGGGAATCAAAACATGGATGAAACAAGTAACTTCTTCTAGAAAGCCTTCTTAATCGAGCTCGCCACAATCCGACACCAAAATAACTAACAGCCCACCAGGAAATTGAATTGTAGCTAGGCGAATTCGTCCTTCAAAATCTGCCAGCCTGAACAGAGGAAAATTGTGTACAGGTACTTGAATAATGGACTACTCCATTTTTATATAGCTCTTCATGAGGGAAATACAAACCTGCACTTGTCTTTATAACACAACACACACCTGAAACAAACACACACCAACACCGAATGGACTTTTTAATGATTTGCTAATAAATCAAACCCATAATTTAACTGAAAAACATTTATTATTTTAATTAAAATATGTAGAAATTAAATTTTTCAAACACCAACCAATAATGAAGCTCGACTTCTGCAATTTGACTGATCCGTTCTTGGAAGAGACATCCGTTGTATAAATATCCAGCCTCTTTAAGTTATGCCTTCAGCACTTTACAGGTTTACTTGTGCAGCAAAATGTGTTATTTCTTCCTCTTTTATCTTCTCATCGTAAGCAAACTGCAAAACATCAACCCTACAAGGTTTAGGCTCTTTTGTACCCGAATCAAAAGAAAACAAACGAAGTTTTGGAGCCTAGATCTTTATAAACTTAACAACACAGCAATGAAGCTCGATTTCCATTAAGGTTTTGCTCGAAACCCTGATGTCTCTTAAGATTTAACATGATGTTAGAGAAAAAGTCATCAAAGAAGGACAAGCTAGAATTAGTTTACAGACTACAACAACTAATGTTTCACCATTACAAAGAGCACATAAGAACGTGTGGATACCTTTGCTCGGATTACCGTCGATTAACAATGAGCACCTAAGAACTTAGGGTTTTGAAATCAAAGTCCTTACGTGATTCTGATGGGTAAGCAGCAGTCAAGAGATTGTGGTGGTGATGTGCGAGCAAGCATTGTGGCGACGGTTCGAGATGACTGAGGCAGTGTTCCGATTTGAACAGATCTTCAAGAAGACGGAGGAGACATGATGCAATCGGTACCTGAAAAGGATGAAGATGTCCGGTGTAGTTTGAACACCGGTTCCCTTACCCTTCAATTTTGTCGGTAGATTTGATTCAGAAACCCTAGATCGTTCATTTCGTGAGAGGCAAATGGAGAGAAGCGTGAAAGAGAATAGATGAGAAAAATATGAAAATGCGTTAACAGGGGAAGGAAAGAGGGACCATATTTCAATTTTTTTGGAATCCCTCTTACCCGCCTTCATTTTTAACCGGTTTTGAATTTTTTTGGGAATCCTTCTTACCCGCGTTCCTTTTTTTGACGTTAATTTACGACATACGTTTTTGTATGTCGTAAATTTTTATAAATATGACAGTATTTTATGACACACATTTATGCATGTCGTAAATTATAAAAATGACATATTTTTATGACATACATTTTTGTGTGTCATGGTTCGTAAGTCATTAAAGACCATTTTTCTAGTAGTGCTAGTATGGTGATGTTTGAAAGGATAAAGTTAAGATCTTTATGGATTCTGGACTGTTTGGAAGGTCCCTAGATGGATTAAGACCTTAGCTGAATGGATTAAGATCTTAATGGACTTTTAGACCTGTTCATAGTTAGCTACGCTAAGTTGGGGAGTTAGCGGGGCTAACTATGCCTGTTGACTTTTGTTGACGTTGACCTTTGACCGTTGACTTTTTGACGAGTTTGACTTTTGGTCAAACATTGTAAGTCCCAATCGAATCACTAGATCACAAGGTATCAATCAAACACTCAATGGTGCGGAAACCCAATGAGTGAATCGAATAAAAACAATAAGAACATGAGATTATCAACCTTCAATGCACACTATATTGATTATAGTCTAGTACATAAGGTTCTTGATTGATTGAATGCAAGAACTTTCTCTCTCTAGCTTAGCACACACTTCAAGGCAACCAACTAGCCTAATGACAGCTACAACAAGGTATAAATACCCTATGAATCACCTAGCTAAACCCTAAGCCCATCTGATACGAAGCCCACCGAAAACAGACTCAGCCTAACCGAAATCCAATGGGATTTCGATCATTACAACCGAAATCATAGAAGGATTTCGGTACAGACCAAAATCACTCAAACAGCCCACATTTTCTATTTTAAGCCCATAAATGTAAAGATTAAACCACATTAAATTAGTCCTAACAATCTACCCCTGGTTTAATGCTTTCATTTGTCTTCATGCTCCATCTTAATCTTGACATTCAGTTGAATACTGCAGCAACATTCTAACAATCTCCCCTATATACGAGACGGGTGTAGATGTTAATGGCTTTTAGCATGTTGCAGAGAGAACTTCGTATTCGGATTGGACGGTCTTCAAATTTAGCTTTGAACGCGTATTGGATGAGCAGGCTTCAGCATAGGTCTTGAATTAGCACATCCATCCTTTGATTTGTCTTTGACTGGAACTGGAGTCTGAATCTTCAAATCTCTTCTTTATCACATAAGGTGCAAATGTAGCAACAGAAGTTATTTAAAGAGGAATTCAACGCAGCTTGTCACATGGAATTAAGCTTCACCTTTCTCCTGGGGATAAGATGTCTGTGTCGAAACTCTCGAACTTCACTTTTGTTGGCGCTTCAAGATGGGAACGACGAAAACAAATCATGTAGGTCATAGAGTTATAAAGCTCTCACCATAGTTGTTCAAGGACCCAGCCTTGGCTCAAGACGAGACTTCTCGCAGTATATGTGTGAACCTGGAGGAACGCACTGCGATTGTTTGAGTATCGGAGAACTACTCGTGGCCGTTTTGATTTTGGCCCCTGCATATCCTTAATCAAGGATCTCAATGCAGTTATCAAGTCAACAAGTTGACTTGGCTCTTGGCAAGACATTCAATGGTATCCAAACTCTGCGGAGTGTACCATCCTAGTGCCAATTTTGAATCCGGTGAAGTGTCGGGGTCTTACAGCTATTGTGGTAGTCAACAGCGATCATTGACCCAGAGTTTTGATTTTTCATCAATGCGAGGTAAAATCACATTGAATCACAAACATCTTCATTAGAAGAAAATTTAGGGTCAATAGTGGTATGAGTGTGTAATATATATTGGTTACTAGATATACCCATCGGCTAGACTTTCGAATTGTCATCAATGTATGGTTTATTACACTGAATCATCCAACTCTTATATTAGAAGATTTGTAGGTAAGAATGGTTATTGATGCCTCTCATATACTACTGGTGTTGTAGCAGAGATCACTGACATAGAGTTTCGAAATATCATCACCACTTGGTTTAAAGTGATGAGTCGTCTATTTCTTGCAACAGAAAGATAGAGATGGTTGAGAATGGATTGGTGCGTGTGATAGATTACGGTATGTAATCTAACCATCGGCACAGAATTTTTTAACTCTCGACTCTGAGTGGCTTTACTCAAAGTGTCTAGAAGTTCGTGTTGCAGAAAGAAACTTTAGGTTGGTAACAGAGAAAAGTTGTTAGTGCTTCATACTCATTGTGGTGTACCAATGAGAATCATTAGCACAAGTATTTGTCTCAGCAGTGAGTGGTATAACTCAGTACGCCATCGACTGGTAAGGAATGTCTTAGCGAGTCACGGTAATAGTGAGTCACATCTTTGACAGGAAATTTGATCTGTATTCTTGATCGGTATTTATCAGGAACATTGACTGTAACGCCCCAATTTCACAATTATAAAATTTCCTTTATTACCAAGGTTCCAACAAAATCTTTATTTCAAAAAGTAAAATTGTTCAACATATTTATTAAACCAATAGCGGAAACATTTGAAAATCATAACATAGTTCATTAAAATAAATCTCTTGTATGCGATGCGCTGCAGTCAAGCCTTACCCTTCCCTCTGTCATTTGAAATTCCTGAAATGTTATAAAATCAACGGGTAAGCTTAAAGCTTAGTGAGTCCACAAATTACCATACTTGCCCACACATTAAACAACCCGTCCTCGAGAACGACCCGACCCTACCCGCTATACAACAGCTACGGGCGTCCATCATACAACAGCTATGGACACGGGGCGGTTCTACCCATCATACAACAGCTATGGGTTCCCGGTTATGGCCTAGCCCATCATACAACAGCTATGGGACAAGGCAATTGTCCAACTCGCCATACAACAGCTACGAGGGGACACGCATCAGTACTGAGCCCAACAACAAATAATCAAAGATATAGAGCAAATCATATAACTGTAAATAACATACAAGATGCCTAACATGCAACATCATATAATAAGGTGAGGATACTCACCTGATTCGTAACCGTGTAGATATTCTCTAATATCCCAACTTAGCTCGTCCAAACACCTAAATCCCACATACACAACATATTAATCACTAACCAAACTCCCATAGACTTGCCTAAAGGTCAGACCCAACATTTGCTAACAAACAAGGGTCGAAAGTAAGCTTTTGGTTAAACAGTGGCTCGCCGCGGCGCGACCTCTCCCTTACGCGTCGCAGACTATCATTACACTTACGGGGTTTTACTCGAACTCGCGTCGCCGACATAGCCTGTCCGTGTCGCGGACTCATAATAGTCTGAAATCCTCTTTTGCTCTTAACCAGTACAACCATCGATTAGGGTTCCTCTCTACACCCTTCCTGGGATCAGAAACTACCCTAAGGTCACTCTCTTATGGACATGCAAGTCCATGCATGTCCATGGTCCAAAACCCTAAGTATTACAAGTCATCTAAGACTATTAACCAAGGGATAACACCATATGACGGGATAAAATGAAATATAAGCAAGGTAGATCATCTTACATTGCTTCTGGAAAACGGAGGAATGCACACGATCGGCTACAAGCCTTCCCCCACGTTGTAACCTCTTATTCCAATCTCTCAAAACCTTCAAAGCCTTGGAACCGAAGAGCCTCTGCTGAAACCAGTCGACTCTACTCCCGAAAACTTCCAAAAACACGGACCCTAGGGCTGGGACCCTTTATATAGGCGTTTAAATCCAAATTAGGGTTTTTCATAACTGCGGCGCACCGCGCTGCAGATTTTCCATAGCCGTGCCATGAATACAAATCATGCGCGAATCCAGAATCTTCCCAAGCCGCGTCGCGGATCCATCCGGGCAGCGCCTCGGCGGAACGGGTCTTACAATTCTCCCCACTTGACTGGATTTCGTCCCCGAAATCCGTGCCTGTAAACAACTCCGGGTAATTCCTCCGCATTTCCTCCTCCGGTTCCTAAGTCCACTCGGACCTTTTACGATGTTGCAACTGCACCTTAACTAATCCTATCGTTTTATTTCATAAAGTCTTTATTTTCCTTTCAATGATGACAATCGGTCGCTCCACATAATTCAGGCGTTCGTCTACTAGAATATCCTCCAAAGGCACTATTGAAGTTTCATCTGTAATACACTTCCTGAGTTGCGAAACGTGGAACGTGTCGTGAATCTGGCTAAGCTGCTCGGGCAGCTCCAACCGATAAGCTACCTTACCTACTCGTGCGATGATTCGATATGGTCCAATGCACCTAGGGCCAATCTTTCCTCGCTTCCTAAATCGAATAACTCCCTTACAAGGCGACACTTTTAGAAGAACAAAGTCCCCAATCTAAAGCTCGAGATCGGACCGTCGCCTCGCAATTTCTCTCCAAATTGCACGCTACAGAACATGTCGAATTGCACAGCCTAATCTAAGAAATCTAGAAGTTGCAACGAGTCTGACTAAACCATAGACTCCATTTACTACACTAACAATGATCCGGTACACTCGGGGTCCAACTTTCCTGTACCTCGGTACCTTAACGTCAAAACTCCGACCGATAAGCTCAATCCTAACACTGCATATTATCATGATTCTTCTTCCGGCTCAAAAACGGTCTACAATCTCTTTCTGAACACACAAAAGTCCTGACACCTTCTCCCGTACAACTTCTTGCACAAGAGACCATTTCTCGTGTGATACCATTATCATAAAGGACTCTACCAACGTTACATAGGAGACTACAACTCCCACCACACTAAGAACGTAATCCTGAAGAAACTCCTTCAAGCGTCTATATTGATCTCTCCATTCCGCCATCCTTCTAAAGGTGATGCACAATACTGAAACAAAGCTGAGTTTCGAAAACTTTACGAACTTTCTCCTAAACTCCTAAGTGAGCTGCACCTCCCTATCTGATATCACCATCCAGAGCACCACATCGGGGTACCTTCTCCCAAGCCTTAACATCATCCCCCTTTCGGTGACCGACATACATTAATAGACTAAAAGTGAGCACTCCTGCTCCTTCGGTCTACGACATCCTAGATTTCATCAATACACTGAGGGGTTCCTTAGTACGACCACAGTGAACCCATATAGGCTTACCTCCAAATTCCACCTCAGAAATATTCGGAGACCAAATTAGCTACAAGTCTTTTGGTGACTGGCCTTGACCTTCCCACCGATCAAACACCTCTCCACTTCACCATTCCCACTTCTTTACCGGCCAGATCACCAATAATCCTCTCAAATATCATACGCATCCATGTCACCCCTCGGGCGAATGAAAGACTTGACACAAACTCTTCGTTCATTACCGCACCAAATGCCCCATCCATAATTGACGTCCAAAGCGACCATAATGAGTTAGCCAACCTCCGCTAACCCCACTCTCCACTCTTCATCTACCCGAACTAACTCACCTTAAGACGCTCCCTTCCACAGTTCCCCATCTAAAACCCTTTTCTTGAATCCGATCCGTCTGGCTTTCGGGTCATCCTGATCCGCCCCTGGATTTCATTCTTATCAGCTAAACAGCCAACAACAACATCAAGGTAACCTTCACCTCAACTAGTCTGACAAATGTGATCATGGAGGGGTCCATAATTATCTCCCATCCTATTGAACAATCTAAGGGTACTAATCCTCGACACCCAAATAACCATTAACTCCTCCCGAACAGAAATCATCTGCCCCACAAACCAATCTAACCAATCAGCCTGCTATAACCGTATCTCGTACTTGTGGGAACATGGCGCAAAATTTCTACAATAAAGGACCCAATACTCCCGACCAGCACGAAGTACTCACCAGAACACAGCACTGCACCACCGCAACATAGTATTCTCCATTCGACAACACCCTACCTCTCACCGAGGCACGATGCTGCACAACCTTGGACAAGGCACAGTACCTCGGTACTCACCTGAGATACCAATCCTCCACGACGTAGAAACCTTGATTGATCACTAACAAATAAGACCCAATGCTCCTGGCCAACGCTTATCCTAGTTCCTAGCATCCCTTATATTTTCTGAATAACATATCCCTCTTCATGCCTTTATCTCGTCGTTGCTTAATATGTTGTTTCCGTGTTGATCCTTCCCGATTGATACACCATCTCACCAACACGTTTCCTTAAAACCTCGCTCCGACCCCTTCCTTACTTCCGCCCAGCCTTTCCTGCCTTGGAAGGCTTCTCAGCTCGCGATCCTTTCCTTCCTTGAAACTATTGACTAGCGCTCCTGAGATGAGCTGTCACATACGACACATCTCTTACTTCGAAGACTTTTATCCTACAAGCATAACTCTTGTTGAAGCCTGAAGTAGATTCCCGGTCTCTGAATAATTCCTCTGCGTCAATCCTTCTGAGTATCAGTCCATGCAAGCAGAACCCTGGTGTTCCAAGTCACCATAGCTTGCGCAATCTTGTGGTCGAACCAACAGGTCGCGTTGTCTCCTTAGTCTGGCGTCTCACCTTCCATGCTCTACCATTTTTATACCAAAACTTGACTCTCTCGTTCCAACTGCTGTCAAGTTCTTGAATTGAAACGAAATACAATCGCCCGACATTCTCCACGCCTTGACGAGAATAATCAAAACTTCTAAAGAGGTGACCATGCTTCCCTCGTGTGGCCAAGATCCATGCCTTTTAGCACTGCATACAACTTCCAACCGCTTCCTTGAATTCGCAGAATTTCCTTTACTTAAAGCTATTACAAACACCTTTACCCTGAGGTGAAAAGCTGCTGGATGCACCAATAACCACTTGCTAGCCCCAGCACGCAATAACACTCCCATCTTCCTCCTCCAAGCTACAACTTTCCCTCTTCAAAGGCCTTCGTCCCTGCCGGCGAGCTCCCTGCCTCGTCAGGTCGCGGGTATCCATCCCCACGTCGTCTCCCTCATCGCCATGAGACCTCCATTCTCAATGGCCAATTATGTCATACTGGGAACCCTTCTTCCCTTTCAGCTTCAACCCTCTATTTGTGGCTATCTGTCCAAGGAGCCATCTTTTGTGGGTCTTCATCCCATACGTCACACACTACACGCATTCTTCGCCATACCTTGTACGTAGTCTCCAATTACTTTAACTTCAGCTGGGTAACAGAACCAAGGTCCATCAGCTTTAGCAGCTGGGCGGGCCATTCCTGCTCTTCGAGTGACACAAGTTGACATAATGTCGGCACTTAAATTAATCTGGATTCTCGTCCATTCCCTAAAGGAGTACCTAGTAATTCTCTGGAACCTATCTGCAGATTCCCAAGCCACAGTTTCCAACAAACTGTCAATCCCTTTTCCCTCTATCATCATAACCCAAGCTAACGCTTGATAATTCGTAATGCAAGTACTCCCATATTCCAGTAGCTGAGCTATACACGCATTAAGCTTTATTTATTCTCTTAGAACACCAACTCTCCCCTACTTAGAGTCCGTACTAATACCTAGTGCTGATCGCGATCGATCAGCGCCTCGAGCCTTTGCAACCAATCAAATCCTCATATCATGCCGTTTTAGTCCATTGGAAATGGATAAGGTCTATCGGGATTCGCATCCATAGACCTTCAAAACATCGACATGCAAAACCCAGATGCATCGACTAGCAACCCGAATGCATTGCCTAACCCATTGCTGTCAATCATAGCCCTCGTTGATATCTCAACGGTGATCAATTTCTGCACCTTATGATCTATCTCGATCTAACTCCATTGGTCACACCCGAAGCTCTTCTTGATCCATTCTTCATGACCGATCATCGCCACGGTGAATATGTGTACTTCCTTTTCGCCACTAATCCATAATGTGAATCATACCTGATTCTATACCCTACCCGGTTCCTTAGAATTTTGGGTAACTCTTCCTGACTCAAGTAGGAATCCTGTGCTTTCGGTAGTACGGGCCCAGTACTACCTTCCACACCTATTCGTACTTGTTCCAGAATTCGTCCCCCAATACTCTAATTCACCACTCACTCATTTATTCGACATCGGTATTCATACTGTCTCGCACCCAAGTGCCTAACACTCATCCTAGGCTACCTAGGATCTCACACCCCACCCGTGCCTAAAAGAACTTCTGCTAACACCATCAGGTCGCCTCACGAACACATGTTCGTACACAATCAAGGATAAGATAGACGTTAAAATAAATGATCCTACTCTAAAGTCACAACCAAACAAGGAACAGCCAGTTAGCATAGATCCTAAAGCAGCACAAATAATAAATAACAGGCAGAAGGCATCCTAATCCAAGCATCTCTAGCATGCATTTCCTAACTAGGTTCCATGCCTACTTTCTAGCATATCACATATTATCACATAGCACAAACTTGGCATGGGTAATTGGGAATCACAAAAACTTACTTGAGCTCGGTTGACGGTTCGCATCACATATTCTCCTGTTTAATTTAACTTTCTAAAAAATCATTTTCTTATGAACATCACTCAGTCCTAAGTTTGAGTTTGGATTCCCAATACAGATCGTCCAAATCCCTCAAACCAAGGCTCTGATACCAATTTGTAACGCCCCAATTTCACAATTATAAAATTTCCTTTATTACCAAGGTTCCAACAAAATATTTATTTCAAAAAGTAAAACTGTTCAACATATTTATTAAACCAATAGCGGAAACATTTGAAAATCATAACATAGTTCATTAAAATAAATCTCTTGTATACGATGCGCTGCCGTCAAGCCTTGCCCTTCACTTTGTCATTTGAAATTCCTGAAATGTTATAAAATCAACGGGTAAGCTTAAGGCTTAGTGAGTCCACAAATTACCATACATGCCCACACATTAAACAACCCGTCCTCGAGAACGACCCGACCCTACCCGGTATACAACAGCCACGGGCATCCATCATACAACAGCTATGGACACGGGGCGGTTGTACCCATCATACAACAGCTATGGGTTCCCGGTTATGGCCTAGCCCATCATACAACAGCTATGGGACAAGGAAATTGTCCAACTCGCCATACAACAGCTACGAGGGGACACGCATCAGTACTGAGCCCAACAACAAATAATCACAGATATAGAGCAAATCATATAACTGTAAATAACATACAAGATGCCTAACATGCAACATCATATAATAAGGTGAGGATACTCACCTGATTCGTAACCGTGTAGATATTCTCTAATATCCCAACTTAGCTCGTCCAAACACCTAAATCCCACATACACAACATATTAATCACTAACCAAACTCCCATAGACTTGCCTAAAGGTCAGACCCAACATTTGCTAACAAACAAGGGTCGAACGTAAGCTTTTGGTTAAACAGTGGCTCGCCGCGGCGCGACCTCTCCCTTACGCGTCGCGGACTATCATTACACTTACGGGGTTTTACTCGAACTCGCGTCGCCGACATAGCCTGTCCGCGTCGCGGACTCGTAATAGTCCGAAATCCTCTTTTTGCTCTTAACCAGTACAGCCATCGATTAGGGTTCCTTTCTACACCCTTCCTGGGATCAGAAACTACCCTAAGGTCACTCTCTTATGGACATGAAAGTCCATGCATGTCCATGGTCCAAAACCCTAAGTATTACAAGTCATCTAAGACTATTAACCAAGGGATAACACCATATGACGGGATAAAATGAAATATAAGCAAGGTAGATCCTCCTACCTTGCTTCTGGAAAACGGAGGAATGCACACGATCGGCTACAAGCCTTCCCCCACGTTGTAACCCCTTATTCCAATCTCTCAAAACCTTCAAAGCCTTGGAACCGAAGAGCCTCTGCTGAAACCAGTCGACTCTACTCCCGAAAACTTCCAAAAACACGGACCCTAGGGCTGGGACCCTTTAAATAGGCGTTCAAATCCGAATTAGGGTTTTTCATAACTGCGGCGCACCGCGCCGTGGATTTTCCCTAGCCGAGCCGCGCGTACAAATCATACGCGAATCCAGAATCTTCCCAAGTCGCGTCGCGGATCCATCTGGGCCGCGCCTCGGCGGAACGGTCTTACATTGACGATCGTGCAAATTGTGTAAGGGAAAAATATTTTTGGATTTTTTTTTTAATTTTGAAAATGAAAAACATAAAATAAGACACATTTTTATAATTTTTGAATTTTATAATTTTTTGAAAATGAAAAACATAAAAGTAAGATATATTTTTGTAATTTTTGAATTTTATAATTTTTTGAAAATGAAAAACATAAATGTAAGACATATTTTTGTAATTTTTGAATTTTATAATTTTTGTTGTTTTTAATTCTCCCCCTAAATTTGTGCATGTAAGAAAATTCTCAAAAATAAAACATGAACAAATTTAACTAAAAATTGTACAAAATTTACAGGAACTGATTTAACAGTTATCGAAGCGAATCATTTTCAAGTTCGGAACGAAGTTACCTTTTCAAACACACCATTAGGTACAATCCTCACGTGATCTTTCCTCTCTCTTCTACCATAAAGGACACACACTCTCCATCAATGATTTGAATGTTGTGTAGTTGAGAGATGTCTCATGTCATGTGCGTGGAACAGCCACTATCAACAGACCAAGATCTGATGATATTCCTCCATAGCTGCTCCTACACAAGATGCAGGATTAATTGGTATTGGGAACCCAGTCCATCTTGAAACTGGGTTTACCGTTATCATCCACACACTCTATTCTTTCCCATGACATGTCCTGTTGATTAGATAGGAGTGAAGAATTAGCAGAACAATTAGATGAATTGGAAACGAGGCCTTTGGGTTCCCATCAGTAGTTTGGCTTGAGTCTCTTGTAGTTTAACCAGATAGGCGCATCAACGCTTGATTTCGAAATAGGACTCCCCCTGATTTGTGCTTATGATGAGGGTGTAAGCTCGAGGACGATCCTTGAGATGAGTTCGACCTAACCGATTTCAATTTGGTGGAACCATCTCTAGATTCAGTCCTATTGTCCTTGGGGGCCTGCTTCTTGGCCTTGGCTTCATTCCAATCACCATCTCTTGATCGTGACCTTGAGGGCTTTCTTTTCGAAGACCTCCCTCTTGGCACATTCTGCCAGCATTGTGCATAGTAGGGGACATAAGGACGATGTGGACAATTTCGAGCAATATGACCTGCAATCCCACAATTAAAGCATGTTTTTCTTTTTAAGTAAATGAGATTGTGACTTGGTCCTTGTCCTATTGGATTTTTCAAGGAGTTACCACAAGTACAAGCACAATCACATTTACAGGGACTTGGTCTTGGTCCACAGGGAATGTCACCCTCTTTCACAAACTTTTGTGGTTTGAATTTTTTAACATTTTGATTTTTAGAATTCAAAGCAACACCACAAGTTTTTGGACGATCAGAAGTTGAAGTGTCTTGGTCCACACGTTCATTAGAGTCAACTATAAGTGATATGTTAGGTTTTGGCGAATTTTCCACAGAACTAGACTCTTTGGCATCTTCCATAACTTTATCTGCACAAAGAACAGAAGCATCAGGAGCGTCCACCTTAACATCAACTTTAGCTTCCTCGGTTGTTCCTAACTGAGCAGCCTTAGGTTGAGCAATTATGAGTCGGTCAAGATCATTAAGCTTCGCTTTTTCTCGTTCTGCTTTATCACGGGCAAGTAAGATCTGATCATAGTCTAAGGCTGGGGTATAATTGTCATTAAACGGTGGTGGAACAAATTTGTACCCCAGACCCTCACCGTGTTTGTTTATCCACTTCAGCTGGTGCTCAATCATTTATTCAACTACCGCACTTGAGGCATCGAACATTTTGATATTAAAATCCGCATCTTTGAATTTAGCTTTTAATGCGTCAAGTTCGGCTGTCAACTCAGCGATTTTCTCTTTCGCGAACCGATAGTGGCAGCTCTTTTCACTGTATTCTGCTTGTAATTTGTTAAAATTTGATGTCTTTGCTTCCAACTATTATTGAAGGAGCTTTAGTTTTTTTAGCGTTGTAAACATCATTCGTAACGTCAAATACTTCTCTAACCAGACGGTCATTGTGTTCACGATATTTGTTGATTTTAATTTCACATTCTGGAGAGCATGAATTTTCGCAAACGTTTTTTGAAGTGAGAGCCATTTTTAAAAGTTCAAGTTGACCGATAAGCCTTCAAATGCCAAAATGTTGATCGAAAACTCGAAAATTTTTCACCAAAAACCCAAATTTTGACCAAGAAAACCTTCGAATTTTTTTACCTTAATTTTGATCGAAAACTCAGACAAACCGAAGACACCTTAACCGAAAACCTCACCGGACCGAAAACCAAATATTTATGCCGAAATCTCAAGACTTGACCGAAAACCTCCACAAACCCTAGAACTTGCACCGAACTCAAGTTGGGCTGACCGAAATCACAATTGGGCTGACCGAAAACGTCAAACCCTAACCGAAAACGAAGCCGCCGCCACCGAAAACGTCGACAATAGACCAAAAACCACCAGATCAGATCTGAAAACGCCATTCAGATCTAAAAAACGCCGTTTTTGCGAAAAATATGAATTTTATGGATCAAAACTTGATTTTTTTCAAGAAAAATGATGAACACGAAGAACATCAAATACCGAAATCTTCAAAATCGGTCCAAAACACCAAAAATTGTCCAAAATCTCCAAGAATACCAAGATCCAAGCAAAGGTTTTGAAAAGATTGATACCAAAACACCTAAAAACACAAGGTTTTGAGGCTCTGATACCAATTGTAAGTCCCAATGGAATCACTAGATCACAAGGTATCAATCAAACACTCAATAGTACGGAAACCCAATGAGTGAATCGAATCAAAAGAATAAGAACAGGAGATTATCAACCTTCAATGCACACTATATTGATTATAGTCTAGTACATAAGGTTCTTGATTGCTTGAATGCAAGAACTTTCTCTCTCTAGCTTAGCACACACTTCAAGGCAACCAACAAGCCTAATGACGGCTGCAACAAGGTATAAATACCCTACGCATCACCTAGCTAAACCCTAAGCCCATCTGATGCAAAGCCCACCGAAAACAGACTCAGCCCAACCGAAATCCAAGGGGATTTCGGTCATTACAACCGAAATCATAGAAGGATTTCGGTCCAGACCGAAATCACTCAAATAACCCACATTTTCTATTTTAAGCCCAGGAATGTAAAGATTAAACCACATTCAATTAGTCCTAACAAACATGAGGGTTTTGGACACCGATTTTATAGGATTATCCTGTTTGGGATTTAGGAAGTTCTGAGTAGAGTTTATCTTGTTAGGACGTTCGCGTTATCGGATCCGTGGATGCGCGTGAGGAGTGCTGTTTGGCCTTGCAGATCAGGTGAGTCTTCTCACTATACTATGGGTGATGTTGCATGTATAGGTAGCTTTATTACTTTGTGTAATAATATGATGTAAGTGCCTTACGTGTTTACCGACAATATCGGGGAGAGCCCGTGAGTCAAAGATGAAAGGTTTTATGCAAATCTATGAACTAAAACCCTAAGTTCACATGCAACCTAGATTGGATCTATGTTTTCTTACTTTGAACATGTAACTAATTCCTAAAGGCCAAACAAAATTAACTAAAAGAATAAATCAGGAAAACTAACCTTTAGTTATTTCTTGCAAGCTAAGCAGCACAACTGTCCTGCCTCAAATGAGATCACACCCAAGCTAGAGAGGTAGGTCATGAAATTTAGAGAGAAAATAGAGTCAAAAGTCGTGCCAAATGGTGTGCATGGGGCTCCCTATTTATAGGTTCCAACCGATAACCAGATAAGCCTTTAGAGATAAACCTTTTCGAATTCAAATAAGATAAGCCTTTATCTTACAATTCAAATCTATTTATCCTAACTTATTATCATTGAAATTATGTATTATCCCATACATAATTTCGTGGTCACTTGGTTTACTATAACTGTCACTTACTCAACTATTGAATAATTACAGTTTCAGTCCATACACCTTTAATTAATTAAATTAATCACCAAATTAAATCCAATTAATTCCAGATTAATTTCTAATTAATTAATATAGTTTCTAATTAATATATTATCACTTTAATATATTAACAAACCATATATTTAATTCATGTTGATTTATTAATCACATAATAAATCAACCTTTCTCTCTACCGTACTTTCTACCAAACCTCCGGCTATGAGGGCAACCCAAATGGACTTTGCTACTATTAATTAGGTAAATACAAATTATTAATCATGGCTTAGACACCTAATCCAACAGTCTCCCACTTGGATAAGTCTATGACTATAATTACCTATTTAACCTCTAATTAATCAACAAACTGTAGCTTCCTAGAAACTGCTGCCGAACTCTGACCTAGTCAGTTTTGTCCATAGATAAGTGATCAGATGATCCTTCGTCCAACACGATATTTTCAGACATGAGACATGGATTGAGATCAATCTCTGTCTGACACACTGTTTCCCGATTTCCGATTTTGCATATGACATAAGACTTCTAATTGAATATATCAATTCAGTCCTGGCTGGCCAGCACTTTAGTCAACTTCAAAATCATCGAGAGGCCTACATATATCTGTTTCCCGTCAGGGTCAAGGGACGAATAAGCTTCGACTCATATGCTTATATCTTTTACCAGACAAATCATTCACAACAGCATGTTTTATAACACCGAGTTACCGATGCGTTTTCGTACTATCAATGAACAACTGCCCCGTAAATTATAACTCATATCTCTCCACTTCAAGACCATAAGATATTATCGTCTCAACATTGCTCGTGATGTAATACTATTGAGCATGGGTTTATCCAATACTCAAATCTCCATTTCCAAGTACTCATGAACGTTGCAGCAATCTTATTGCTATGTCTAACTCCTTAGACAATCTACAAACCAATTCATGACAGTCTTCCTTCATACTTACTCCCTAAAAGTATGAGCGACTGTGGATATTTGAAAAATCCAATTATTCAGGAAGTAAAACATGCGAAAGCGAAACATAAAATCTGACTGGCAGCTACTCCTGCTTATTACCTCCACGAGGTAATCACCAAGTCGGATTTATCATAACTATTATCAGTTTCTTATTCTCTTTTAAACTTTCAATTCAAGCCTTTTATATCTATATCTATTTTAACTCAATGACCTTTTCACTCTTTCTATGTATCCAAGTGTCTAACACTTATACACTTTATTGTAGATAATCCAATCGGATACTCTTCCAATAATATCTTAATTTGTCATTTTGTCTTTCTCTCTCACAACTCCATTCCGGTGATGTGCACCGTGACTGCCTATGGTTCTCGGGGTCTTTAGTTTACATGTCTAGACCCTAAGACTATTTTGAGGCATAATGATGTGCCGATGAACCATACGTGCTCCATCAAAAACCAACGAAACTCTTTAACCATGAAGTACCACGTCCTGGTGTAAACAATTACTGATTTGAAACTCTTTTCAAAACATTCACCCTAATCATTACCCAATGATTTCTCACGCGTGTTCAAAAACCATTTAGTATTCTCAGCCAAGTCATATCCTGAATCCAACTTACTATGCTCTAAGCATCAAGTCATCAGGATATGTTCATAACACTTCTGATCGGTCCTGGAATCTCGTGGAACCTGATGTAATCTCATCCCAAACCCTTTCGGAATCCAAAGATTACTAATAATCCTTGTGTCATGACTTCCGGAAACCATTTCCCTTCGGAGACTCTTTCTTATGCATCTTGAACCTCATCAAGACCATATTCTCAATGGCTAAGTCTATACTGTCAGTTTCATCTATCCGATAGATGTCTGTGAACTATGTGAGTATGTTGCACCTTCTTTATTTCTTTCATGCCAAGTCATCACACTTTGCAATGATGGGAAACTCTTTTTCTAGGTTTATGCATCTTGAATCTTATCAAGATCATATTGGCAAAATTTCAATCTATCTAATAGATGTTCACGACTACCTAAGTATGTTGTATCTCTTAAAGTCTTTCATAGCGAACCGTTTCTTAACACCAAGTAATTACACTTTGTAATGATAAGAGACGTTTCCTAGAACCAGTATGTAACCCACATACATGTGATAGCAGATAACAACGATACTCCCACTGGCTTTGATACGGTTATATGACTTTTTCAGACTATTCACAAAATCCAGAACTTTTGGCACATTTTGTGAAATCTAAATCCAAACCTTTCCGACATATTAAAGGAAATCTTCCAGGCTATCCAAACCTTTTGGCCTATTTTGAGAATACGAATATCCTTTCTTGCGAGATGCCCATGGGGCGAATCCCGGGGCCATGTACCTTTTGTAATGACATGCTCTATGTGAGTCCCTATTAGTGTGCCAGTAAACCACACACGCTCCACTAACGACTCACACTATGCCACGCAGAATCCTCTCGGATTTCATCTTCTATTGAGAGTGCCTTTCTCGGAATCAATTGCTTGACCCCAGGTGATGACTCATTCAACTAGATGTTCTGTAAGTACATTTCTATGTTCCCTTCTTTTGATGATTCAATTACTCCTACTGGTTCCTAGACCAGTTGTAAAATCAATCAAACTGTCACATAGACTGTGTCTCGCACTAAGGTTCTCTTATTTGGCAGCAACCGGGCTCACTAATGCTTCCTAGTAGTCAGATTACTTATCCGTGCCATCTTTAGTGTTTTACCACTAATCAGTATGTCACCCAGATCATAACTCCTTATGACGGTGACCAAAACTACAGGTCAAGCGAAGAGAGGGTATGTCAGGTTTAACAGGAATCCGATTCCTGGTCAAGGCCCAGTGGTGACTAAAGGTTCTTTCACTTGGCTAATCCTTGAACTCCTTCAGGATTATTCTTACTTCCACTGTTTCCTTAGAACATGAGCTCTTTCTAAAAGGACTCTTCTTTCAAAGGATAACCGGGATGGCCAATGAAACGACATCGCTGATCAGTTTCAGGCTTGTCATGAGATTCAGACAAATGATACATGACCCTGGACTTTCTATGTACTAGTGGGACGATCCCAGCTTTACATTTCAGACAGTGTCGGCATAACCTACTTAGTTTAAGATATGGTCAGAATATGGTTTCTGCGGTCTGACTGGTTGAATATTTAATTCATTGAAATACTAATCGGAAATGTATCTTATACATTGAGGATCAAAACTATTTTGATCAATGCTCCATAGTCTTCCCTAAGACACATTATAACCATTAATGTTCTTGGAAGAGGATAAACTATGAAACATGTTCTCAGTCTATGTTGTCACTCAGGTTCTGTTGATCTTATACTTCCTTTGAAATCCTTGAACACTTCAAGGTTCCAATCAATCGCTTATTCCGATAAGCGAAGCCATATTTGTCAAACTATTTGGCAAATATCATGAAGTATAACTAATCGTGTTCTGTTCGAAGATTCGAGCAATACACAGTAACTTATGTGTCTGTTGCTCAAAATCTTAAGGTCTTTTACATCTCTATGTAAATTTATGACTTTGTTAATACTGTTCAAGACATGCAATCATCACCTGACTCCAAGTCAATTGATTCCAAAATCCTATCCATTGGATCTTTGGGTGATGCATTTCTTGCAACAACTGATTTTATTGAGAACTCAATTCATCATGTGACTCTAAGTCAAATGATTCCAAACTCCTGTCCAACATGACCTTTGGTTGAAGTGATTCTCATAAAATTCACTTTAACAATCATAAGGAACACAATTCATAAATCCAATCCCATTGGATGTATCAACATTCAAGTTATTACCATTTACGTCATCAACACATTCACACAACATTTCGAGGACAATTAAAACAATCATGTTTTAAAAGAAAAATATTTTATTAAACCAGAATTATCCTCAGAACAATGTACTATGCGAATCCATGTCATATGTATCTATAAACTAATAACAAGAATAAATATCTAGCCTAACTCCAAAAATGCACGAGCTCCACATCCAATCTGAATATGTTCCTGTGCGACAACATCCCGCATCCTACAGAGTCCGTGCATACAGAGCAAATGTGAGTTTTAAGATATTACTGAGTTTGCCAAACGGTTTGGCTTTGGAGCATTTTTCCAATCTTTCTGTGATTGTGTCCCACCTTATGGATTCCCAGTTTGAAACATCGAACAATCGGTCCAGACGATTTGGATCATTTCTTGATGCACCTTAATACTGGACTTAATCCTGAAGCAGCTGAATCAATGGAACTATACTCCTCCATGAACGACTCATACAGAGTCGACATTGAATGCATTTCCACGATTGTCTTATCCGGTTACCCTTTCTGTTCATCTGGATGAACAGATCAGCGAGTCGAGCTAATGCTTAACTCCCGACCAAAAAGGGAAACCAGCTTTATACTGTTCGCCTATGTATCCCTCAATCTCGGGAACACGCAAACTGGTGCTACTTCCTTCTAGCTTGCAACTTCAAGCTCTTTGAAGATCCTAGTTCGTTCCCTTTATTCAACCAGTTCTCGGAACCTTTCCTCAACCAGCTGCGCTAACTTATCTGACCCCAGGAATTCTAAATCCCTGCGGAATTCGGGGTCAATGATCAATAGCATAAGGCAACGAACTTCCTTGGACTCAATAGTCAAGGAGTCATGCTCATCACAAGCTGCTGTGTGATGCCATGTTTGGGAGCAGACACTCAGTCGGATATGGTTCGCTAGCAAAACTAAGAACTATTCTCTAATTGCAAAACCATATCACACAGTCAAGGCCAGTCAGCCTTACCATATTTAACAGGTTCTTTCTGAAGCTTTCAGAAATGGGTGAAGGAGGGGAAGGAGGAGAATGACACTTTCTTCAGACATATATAAAATTTCAATTTATTAGTTTAATTAATCCTTTTAAATAATTACCCAATTTATTATTTAACAAGGCCAGGATCCAAAATACCCCAACTATGCTGTGAAGAGGGATGCCGTAATCACAACACAGTGGTCATTAAGGTAGATAACATTTATCAATTTCAGTCTTATGAAATTCCTAGATCTGTGAGATTCATTGAACTGTTCAATGGCATGTTTAATCTCGGATATGCCCCACCGTTAGTGACTGGGATGCCGAGGATCACAAACCGGGTATGAATAACCATGCAAATTAGCTTGGTACTCTCGGGGTCAATTACAATCTCTAATTGATGTGCCGGTAACCACACACGCTCCATCAACAATGATAACACCCGAGAAACCCATTGCTACTCTTTATGAACCCCTATTGGTGTGCTGGTAAACCACACACGCTCCACCAACGTTTCATAAAGTGCAATGTACAATTTCATATATTAGCATCAAATTCACATTTTTCCTGAAGTAACTAGATTGGGAATTTTTGTAAAGTGTTCTAGTACTTTGATCATTATACTTTTAATGATTAAGCGGTCTTATCAAATCCGTTCGGCTAACGACCCTCCACTGATCAGGCGAGCGGTGGGTGAGAGTGTACACCCATTAGACCGCCATTTTATAGGTAGTCTCCTTATACCCACTTTATAGATCAGCTTTGTGAATGAGGCCTACTAATGATTTGACTAACCAACTTATCTTATACATATAGTATTAACTTTTAATAATATATATATATATATATATATATATATATATATATAAGATGTATTTTAAACCTTTTAAAATATTCCAGGTTTATCTTTTAATTTTTCCAAATTTAACTATTAAATTTAAAATTAAATTAAACCTTTAAAAATAGATTTAATTATCCTTTAATTAACAATTAATTAAATTAACTAAATCTAGATATTTTAAACATTTTAAAATATTTTAGGATTTATCCTTTAATTTTTTCGAAATTTAACAATTATATTAAAATTAAATTAAATCCATTGAATTATCTTTTAATTAAACAATTAATTAAATTAATTCAAATGTAGATATGTTTCACAAATTAATCAAATTAATTTAAACCTATTTAAACCCCTATTTTTCGAATTCAAACAAATGGGTTTAATGTTATCCATTTAATTAAACAATCAAAGTTACCAAAAATATAAAACCTCCTAAAACCCTAACCAAGAAAATCGAAAAAAGAGGGGGGAGAGGCTAGGGTTTCAAAAACCCTAAACCCTAAAATCTAAATTAGGCCAATTACAGTTTATAAGCTTTAAACCCTAATTTTAGGAAACTATTACAGCATTTAACAAGAAAACAAACAAAAGCTCTGATACCACTGAAAGGTTTTATGCAAATCTATGAACTAAAACCCTAAGTTCACATGCAACCTAGATTAGATCTATGTTTTCTTACTTTGAACATGTAACTAATTCCTAAAGGCCAACCAAAATTAACTAAATGAATAAATCAGAAAAACTAACCTTTAGTTATTTCTCGCAAGCTAAGCAGCACAAGTGTCCTGCCTCAAATGAGATCACACCCAAGCTAGAGAGATAGGTCACGAAATTTAGAGAGAAAATAGAGTCAAAAGTCATGCCAAATGGTGTGCATGGGGCTCCCTATTTATAGGTTCCAACCGATAACCAGATAAGCCTTTAGAGATAAACCTTTTCGAATTCAAATAAGATAAGCCTTTATCTTACAATTCAAATCTATTTATCCTAACTTATTATCATCGAAATTATGTATTATCCCATACATAATTTCGTGGTCACTTGGTTTACTATAACTGTCACTTACTCAACTATTGAATAATTACAGTTTCAGTCCCTGCACCTTTAATTAATTAAATTAATCACCAAATTAAATCCAATTAATTCCAGATTAATTTCTAATTAATTAATATAGTTTCTAATTAATATATTATCACTTTAATATATTAACAAACCATATATTTAATTCCTGTTGATTTATTAATCACATAATAAATCAACCTTTCTCTCTACCGTACTTTCTACCAAACCTCCAGCTATGAGGGCAACCCAAATGGACTTTGCTACTATTAATTAGGTAAATACAAATTATTAGTCATGGCTTAGATACCTAATCCAACAAAAGAATGAGTTGATTAGACAAGATCGGGGCGAGCCCATGAGTTTAGACAAGATCGGGGAGAGCCCATGAGTCAAAGAATTAGTTGATTCGGTGACGGATAGAACGGGACGAGCTCGTGAGTCTTTAGCCGAGGGGGATCAGGGTGAGCCCAAGAGCCAGGTCGATCAGGGCGAGCCCGATGACCTTTCGTGATTGTGTTTATGTGATGGATCGTATGGTATTTTGGGGAACTCACTAAACTTTGTGCTTACTCTTTCACCCTTACTATTTTTCAGGGCTTGAGCTTGGAGCACGACGTGACTGTACCGCATCTAAGGTTTTTATAATCAAGTCTTCCGTTGGATAATGTTTATAAATGTTCTTGTTAAATATGATTTAAATGTTTTAAATACAAGTTTTAATTTGGATGGTTTTTATGAAGGGTTTTATGCAACTATGAACTAAAATAACCTAAGTTCACATGCAACCTATAAGGATCTATGTTTTCTTCTAATTAAACATATAACAAATTCCTAAAGGCCAGAAGAAATTAACTAAAAGAATAAAACCAGAAAAACTAACATTTTAGGATTTCTTGGAAACCAAGCAGCACAAGTGTCCTGCCTCAAATGAGATCACACCCAGGGAGCAGGAAGGAGTGGACGAAAATCCAGAGAGTCTAGGCAAGAATGGCCCAGAAAATAGGTACCCCAGGGTCTCTATTTATAGTCCCAAGCAGATGACCAGATAAGCCTTTAGAGATAAACCTTTTAAATTCAAATCAAGATAAACCATTATCTTATTAATTCAAACCTATTTATCCACACATATTAAAATTGAATATATATATGTATATATATATATATATATATATATATATATATATATATATATATATATATATATATATATATATATATATATATATATATATATATATATATATATATATATATATATATATATATATATATATATTTCTATATATATTTTCTCTGGTCACATACTCACTTAAAACTGTCACTTACTCAACTATTAAATAATTACAGTTTTAGTCCCTACACCTTTAATTAATTAATTTAATCATCAAATTAATTCCAATTAATTTTAGATTAATTTCGAATTAATTAATATAGTTTCTAATTAATATATTATCACTTTAATATATCAATAAACCATATATTTAATTTCTATTGACTTATTATTCAGATAATAAATTAATCTTTCTCTCTACCGAACTTTCTACCAAACCTCCTGCTATGAGGGCAACCCAAATGGACTATGCTACTATTAATTAGATAAATACTAATTATTAGTAATGGCTTAGACACCTAATCCAACATTTTAATGGTTAACCCGTTTTTAAAACGAAAAATTTATTACAAAATTTGGGACGTTACACAAGTTGTCAACTTGTGTGGTCTCAATATTATCTGATAATTAGGAGAGCAAGTCATCCTAATTTCAAGGATAGCAGTTATAGCAATTTAACAAGAAAACAACCAAAAAGCTATGATACCACTGAAGGGTTTTATGCAACTATGAACTAAAATAACCTAAGTTCACATGCAACCTATAAGGATCTATGTTTTCTTCTAATTAAACATATAACAAATTCCTAAAGGCCAGAAGAAATTAACTAAAAGAATAAAACCAGAAAAACTAACCTTTTAGGATTTCTTGGAAACCAAGCAGCACAAGTGTCCTGCCTCAAATGAGATCACACCCAGGGAGCAGGAAGGAGTGGACGAAAATTCCAGAGAGTCTAGGCAAGAATGGCGCAGAAAATAGGTACCCCAGGGTCCCTATTTATAGTCCCAAGCAGATGACCAGATAAGCCTTTAGAGATAAACCTTTTGAATTCAAATCAAGATAAACCATTATCTTATTAATTCAAACCTGTTTATCCCCACATATTAAAATCGAAAATATATATATATTTCTATATATAATTTCGCTGGTCACATACTCACTTAAAACTGTCACTTACTCAACTATTGAATAATTACAGTTTTAGTCCCTGCACCTTTAATTAATTAATTTAATCATCAAATTAATTCCAATTAATTCTAGATTAATTTCTAATTAATTAATATAGTTTCTAATATATTATCACTTTAATATATCAGTAAACCATATATTTAATTTATATTGACTTATTATTCAGATAATAAATCAATCTTTCTCTTTACCGAACTTTCTACCAAACCTCCTGCTATGAGGGCAACCCAAATGGACTATGCTACTATTAATTAGATAAATACTAATTATTAGTCATGGCTTAGACACCTAATCCAACAGTCTCCCACTTGGATAAGTCTATGACTATAATTACTAATTTACCCTCTAATTAATCAGCAAACTGTAGCTTCCTAGAAACTGCTGCCGAACTCTAACCCAGTCAGTTCTGTCCATAGATAAGTGATCATATGATCCTTCATCCAACAAGATATTTTCAGACACAAGACATGGATTGAGATCAATCTCGATCCGATACTCTATTTCCCAATTTTCGATTTTGCTTATGACTTTAGAACTTCTAATTGAACACATCAATTTAGTCCAGGCTGGCCAGCACTTTAGTCAACTTCAAAATCATCGAGAGGCCTACAGATATCTGTTTCCCATCAGGGTCAAGGAACGAATAAGTTTCGACTCATATGCTTATATCTTTTACCAGTCAAATCATTCACAACAACACGTTTTATAACATCGAGTTACCGATGCGTTTTCGTACTATCAATGAACAACTGCCTTTGTAAATTATAACTCATATCTCTCCACTTCAAGATCATAGGATATTATCGTCTCAACATTGCTTGTTATATAATCCATGAAGCAATCTATTGAGCATGGGTTTATCCAATACTCAAATCTCTATTTCTAAGTACTCATGAATGTTGTAGCAATCCTATTGTTATATCTAACTCCTTAGACAGTCTACAAACCAATTCATGATAGTCTTGATTCAATACTTACTTCCCAAAGTATGAACGACTGTGGACCTTTCTGAATAATTAAATTATTCGGGAAGTAAAACATGCGAAAGCGAAACATAAAGATCTGACTGGCAGCTACTCTTGCTTATTACCAAGTCTCCACAAGGTAATCACCAAGTCGGACTTTTGTCATAAACTATTATCGGTTTCAAAATTTCTTTTAAACTTTCTATTCTAATTTTACAGCTATGTCTTTATGAACCTTACACTCTTCCTGTGTATGCAAAGTATATTATACTTATACACTTTATTGCACATGATCTAGTCGGATGCTCATCCGATAACATCTCAATATGTTATCCTATCAATTTCTCTCCTAACTCCATTCTGGTAATGTGTACTGTGACTTCCTATGGTTCTAGGGTCTTTAGTCTACTTGACTGCACCCTAAGACTATTTCGATGTGTTATGATGTGCCGGTGAACCACACGCGCTCCATCAGAATACCAACGAGACTCTTTAACCATGAAGTCCTTTAACATCATGTCCTGATGTTTAATAATTACCACTTTGAAAATCTTTCAAATTAATACTATCACTTTCACCCTAATCATTTCCTAATGAATTCTCACTTGAGTTCAACTAATCCATCCAGGCAATGTCCTGAATCCAACTTACTATGCCCTAAGCATTAAGTCATCAGGACATGTTCATGACATTATGATCGATCCAAAACTTGTGAAACCCGATCTAATCCTATTCCAAACCCTTTCGGAATCCAAGGATTATTTATAATCCGTGTGTCATGATTTTCGAAAAACTATTTCCTTTCGGAGACTCTTCTCATGCATCTTGAATCTTATCAATATCATGCTGGCTAGGTCTATGCTGGCGATTTCATCTATCCAATAGATGACTGTGAATTACGAGAGTATGTTGCACCTTCTTAATTTCTTTCATGCCAAGTCATCACACTTTGCAATGATAAGAGAACCCTTTCTTGAGTCTATGCATATTGAATCTCATCAAGATCACCTTGGCAGAGTCTGGATCTATCTCATAGACGTTTACAACCACCTGAGTATGCCGTATTTCTATTAAGGCTTTCATAGCGATCCGTCTCTTAACACCAAGTCATTACACTTCGTAATGAAAAAAGACGTTTCCTAGAAACAGTATGTATCCAACATATGGAGATAGTAGATAACGGCGAATCCCACTGGCTTTGACACGGCTATGGACTATTCACAAAATCCAGGACTTTTGGCACATTTTGAGAATCCAAACCTTTCTGACATTTTGATGGAAATCTTTCAGCCCTTTCTCAAAATCCAATCCTTTGGCATATTTTTGAGAATCTGAATATTCTTTCTTGCGAGATGCCCGTGGGGAAATCTCGGGCCTATTTACCTTTGTACTATGACACTCTTTGTGAGTCCCTATTAGTGTGCCGGTTAACCACACGCGCTCCACTAACGATTCACAATGTGCCATACAGTATCCTTTCGGATTTCATCTTCTATTGAAAGTGCTTCTCTTAGAATCAATTACTTGACTCTAAGTATCGCCTCACTCAATCAGATGTTCTGAAGGTATGTATCTGTCTATGTTGCTTTCTTTTGATGATTCAGTTACTCCCACTGGTTTTTAGACCAGGTGTAAAATCAATCAAAATTTCACCTAGACTGTGTCTCGCCCTAAGGTTCTTTTGTTTGGCAGCAACCGGGCTCACCAATGCTTCCAAGTAGTCGGATTATAAATCCGTACCAACTATAGTGTTTTACCACAAATCGTTATGTCACCCTGATCATAACTACTTATGATGATGATCAATACTACTGGCCAAGAGGAGATTATGTCAGTTGTAAAGCAGAAATCTGATTTCTGCTCCAAGCCTAGTGATGACTAAAGGTTCTTTCATTTGGCTAATCCTAAACTCATTTAGGATTGTCCAACTCCCACTGTTTCCTTAGACCATGAGTTCTTTCTAAAAGAGCTCTTCTTTTACAGTTACAGTGGGATAGCAAATGAAACGACAATGCTGATCATGTTCAGGCTGGTCATGAGGTTCAGATGAACACTATAAGACCCTGGACTTTCTATGTACAAGAGGGATAATCCCAGCTTTACATTTCAGACAATGTCTGCAAGACCTACTTAGTCTAGGATGTGGTCGGAATATGGTTTATATGGACCGACTGGTATAGTATTCAACTTATTGGAAACTAATTGGCAATGTATCTCATACATCGAGGTTCGAACTATTTCGACCAATGCTCCATTATCTTCCCTAAGACATATTATGACTATCAATGCTCTTGGAAGAGAATGAACTGTGAAACCTTTTTCTCAGTTTATGTTATCGCTCAGGTTCTGTGGAACTTGTACTTCCTTTGAAGTCCTTGAACTGTTCAAGGTTTCAATTCAATTGCTTATCCCGATAAACAATGTCATATTCGTCATACCGAATGATGAATATTGTGAAGTACAGATAATTGTGTTCTATATCAAGATTCGAGCAATACACAACAACAGGTGCGTCCGTTGCTCTTAATCTCAATGTCTTTTACATATCTATATAAACTTATGACTTTGTTAACTTTGTTCAAGACTTGCAATCTACAGTTGACTCTAAGTCAACTGATTCCAAAATCCTATCCTCTGGATCTTTGGGTGATTCATCTCTTGCCACATGTGCTTTATAAAGAACTTAATCATCATCTGACTCTAAGTCAGATGATTCCAAAGTCTTGTCCAACTAGACCTTTGGTTGATTCATTGCTTGACACATTAAGAACTCAATTCATCAAGAGACTCTAAGTCAAATGATTCCAAGGTCCTGTCCAACTGGACCTTTGGTTGAATTGATTCTTATGACATTTGTATTAACAATCATAAATGACACAATTCTTGAATCCAAACATTTCGGATCATCATTCAAGTTATTACTAAACATACATTCAACACATTCATATAACATTTCAAGGACAATTTCAGACAACAGGTGTTAAAAGAAAATTGGCAATTTTATTAAAACAAAATCCTTGAACAATGTAATAGACAATGTCAAAACGCATCTAAAGACTAATTACAATATTTAATATCTATCTAAACTTCAAAACTGCACGAGCTGGAGATTCAATCCAAATGTGCTCCTATGCGCCAGAGTTTCGAGCCTTCTTGATTTCCTGCATACTAACCAAAATGTGACTATCACATTATGTATCAAGAAATCTTGGAACAGGAGTTTTGAGGTTTTTAGATATACCTGAGTTTTTAAAGGATTTGGAGCGTCTTCTAATCTTTCCGTGACTGTATCCGATTTAGTGGATTCCCAGCTTGAGACATGTTCAGTCGATCTCGACAGTTTCTTGTTACGTCTCTTCACTGGACTTAATCCAGAAGTAGTTGAGCCATTGGAGCTATGCCTGTCCAAGAGTGACTCGTATAAAGTCAACAGTGGACGCATTTCCATGAGGGTCCTTTTCTGGTCTTCCTTTCTATACGTCTGAATGAACAGATCGTACGCACTGGTCAGCGAAGCGAGTAGAATGTTAACACTCTTTTCCTGACTCATGGAATAACCAAGTTTGTACAATTCGCCTATGTACGCTTCAATCTGAGAACATGCGAATTGATGCTACTTCCTTCTTTTAGCTTGCACTCTGCAAGTCTTTTGAAGATCCTAGCTCATTCCTCTTCAACTGGCTTTTGGAACCTTTCTTCAACCAGTTGCATTAACTCATATGGCCCCAAGGATTCAAAATCCTTGCGGAACTCGGGGCCAATGGTTAATAGCATGAGGTCACGAATTTCTTCGGATTCATCAACTAAGAGGTTATGCTTATCATAAGAACCTTTTATGATGACTTGTTCCGGTGAGACCGGGATCGGATATTCGGTGAGATGTAGCTTGCCAGCAATGATGAGAACCATTCTCCAATTGCGAAGCCATTCTTTACAGTTGAGGCCAGTCAGCCTTTCCATATTTGGCAGGTGCATTCTGATGCTTTCAGAAATGGGTGAAGGAGGAGAATTGACACTTGACATCTATAAAAAAACAGAATCTATTAGTTTAATTGATCCTTTTAAATAATTACCCAATATGTGATTTAATAAGGCTAGGATCCAAAATACCCCAACTATGGTGTGAAGAGGGATGCCGTAATCACAACATAATGGTCATTAAGGTAGATAATTCACTTATCAATTTCATCATATGAAATTCCTAGTTCTGTTGAGATTCATTGAACTATTCAATGGCATGTTTAATCTCGGATGTGTCCCACTGTTTGTGACTGGGATGCCGAGGATCACAAACTGGATGTGAATAACCATGCAAATTAGCTTGGTACTCTCGGGGTCAATTACCATCTCTAATTGATGTGCCGGTAAACCACACACGCTTCATCAACAATGATAACACCCGGGAAACCCATTGTAACTCTTTATGAACCCCTATTAGTATGCCGGTAAACCACACACGCTCCACTAATGTTTCATAAAGTGCAATGTGCAATTTCATGGATTAGAACCAATTCACATTTTTCCTAAAGTAACTAGATTTGGGTTTTATTAAGCTGTTCCAGTACTTTGAATAATATCATTATACTTTTAATGAGATTAGGCGGTCCTATCAAACCCGTTCGGCTAACGACCCTCCACTGATCAGGCGAGCGGTGGGTGAGAGTGTTCACCCATTAGACCGCCATTTTATAGGCAGTCTCCTTATACCCACTTTATAGATCAGCTTCGTGAATGAGGCCTACTAATGACTTGACTAACCATTTTAATATTATACATATAATAATAACTTCCTAATTATAATATATATAAGATGTAATTTTTTTTAAACCTTTAAAAATTGTTTATGGTTTATCTTTTAATTTATTTTCGATTTAAACTATTAAATTTTAAATTAAATTAAACATTTAAAATCGATTTAATTATCTTTTAATTAACCAATTAATTAAATTTGATATTTTAAACCTTTTAAAATATTTTAGGATTTATCTCTTAATTTTTTTTCGCCAATTTAAAACAATTAAATTAAATCCTTGAATTATCTTTTAATTACTAATAAATTAAATTAATTCAAATGTAGATAGGTTTTACCAAATTAATCAAATTAATTTAAACCTATCTTAAACCCTCTAATTTTCGATTTCAAATAATGGGTTTAAGGTTATCCATTTAATTAATCAAATTAAAGTTACCAAAAGTAGAATACTTTCTAAACCCTAATCACAAAAATCGCCAATTAGGAGGGGAGGGGCTAGGGTTTTCAAAACCCTAACCCTAAATGTCGATTTGGCCTAATTAGGGTTTAAAGACATTAAACCCTAATTTCAAGGATAGCAGTTATAGCAATTTAACAAGAAAACAACCAAAAAGCTCTATACCACTGAAGGGTTTTATGCAACTATGAACTAAAATAACCTAAGTTCACATGCAACCTATAAGGATCTATGTTTTCTTCTAATTAAACATATAACAAATTCCTAAAGGCCAGAAGAAATTACCTAAAAGAATAAAACCAGAAAACTAACCTTTTAGGATTTCTTGGAAACCAAGCAGCACAAGTGTCCTGCCTCAAATGAGATCACACCCAGGGAGCAGGAAGGAGTGGACGAAAATCCAGAGAGTCTAGGCAAGAATGGCACAGAAAATAGGTACCCTAGGGTCCCTATTTATAGTCCCAAGCAGATGACCAGATAAACATTTTAAATTCAAATCAAGATAAACCATTATCTTATTAATTCAAACCTGTTTATCCCCACATATTAAAATTGAATATATATATATATATATATATATATATATATATATATATATATATATATATATATATATATATATATATATATATATATATATATATATATATATATATATATATTTCTATATATAATTTCTCTGGTCACATACTCACTTAAAACTGTCACTTACTCAACTATTAAATAATTACAGTTTTAGTCCCTACACCTTTAATTAATTAATTTAATCATCAAATTAATTCCAATTAATTTTAGATTAATTTCTAATTAATTAATATAGTTTCTAATTAATATATTATCACTTTAATATATCAATAAACCATATATTTAATTTCTATTGACTTATTATTCAGATAATAAATCAATCTTTCTCTCTACCGAACTTTCTATCAAACCTCCTGCTATGAGGGCAACCCAAATGGACTATGCTACTATTAATTAGATAAATACTAATTATTAGTCATGGCTTAGACACCTAATCCAACATTTTAATGGTTAACCCGTTTTTAAAACGAAAAATTTATTACAAAATTTGGGACGTTACACAAGTTGTCAACTTGTGTGTTCTCAATATTATCTGATAATTAGGAGAGCATGTCATCCTATGCAACTGTCGAACTCTGATTCAAGAAAAGAGACGACACCTAGATAATTGATCAATTATTCCTCTGTTCTACAAGTAATAGTATAGCATCACTACCAATAGGCTTGGCTTCGCAACCGTTGAACCAAACTTTGTTCTAGTTCATTTTAGCTTGATCCACACCTCATTAAGACAACTTTTAAGTCATTTCTAGTCACAATGGCCAGGTTTTCAAACCTTACGACCATAAAATCCGGTTCCATCTACCTTTAACATGTTTTCAACATGAATCTACCAAGAGGAATTAGGGGTTTACCTTTGAATCCCGCAATACGGGTAAATCCCTTGTAATCACCCTTGTTTATCTTCTATTCCAACTCACACGAACTAAGAGGATCATCTCCCTTTTTTGTTCTTCGTAACTTTTATGCAAGAATGCCTCAAATGGTCGGTCTAGGGCATTCAATCTCGACTGATGTGCAATCGTCTCATCGCGAGAGTCTAATGATCCCATTGTGAACCATGAAGTCATCACGTCGCTATCCTTGTACTCATCACATCACGATCTCTTTAATTTCCTTGGCAAAACACTTAGTTTTATTTTTGGTTTTGCACACTTTCCATTTTTACTACTTCCAACAAATATTATATTTCCCTTCTCGGTCTCTCGAACCCTTAAAATCTATCACACATTATCAATCATTGGTTAGTGATGAAACGGTCGTCACAATATATGTACATATATGATCTGTTTCTGTTGATACACACACGAGTATGCATATGTAATGTGATTAACAAGAAAACTATGATTGTATATATTATTTGTTTATGATGATACACACATGCATTATATTAGTATATGTGTCTATGTGCATTATATGTGTAACTATTCATATAACTAAAAAAGGAAAAGTAACAACTGAGCCATGACTCGATATTGGTTTTGATACACTTGAAGTTAGGATACAATTCTATGTTGAAGATGCATAGAAAGCATGTTTTGATGTTAGGTTGGGATCTGAGAAGAAATGGCATGGAATCCTCTGTTATAATAATTTTTTGTAGCTTAGCTGGATCACGAGATACATGTAATGTTGACTCGCTAAACGAATAAACACTGAAGAAAAAGAAAACGACTAAGCCAAATGCAATATTGTCCAGTAAATATTGGTTTTAAAATTGTAGATGGTTCTAAAAGATATTTCATTAAGACATTTGATAATACTCATAGTCATCAATTGTATAAACGTGCACATGTTCGCGACATCGTAGACAACTCAATTTATATGACAAACATATTATTCAACAATTAAACACATCTAATATTGGAGCAACAAAGGCTCATGTTATGATGACTCATTTGAAAGGTGGATATGATAAACAAAGACCACACAAAATTGACTACAATAACTATTCGAAAAACTTTAATTTCCATATAGGAGATAGTGATGCAAACACAGTGGTAAACCTACTAACGCATCAAATCAAAAATATTCCTACATTATCATTTTATTATCTGCTGGAAAATGATGAACTTAGGGCTTTATTTTGGGTTGATGGGATTGCAAAGCTGAATTATAATGAATTTTGTGATGTGATATCATTTGATACTACATTTTGTACAAGCAAGTTAGGCTACTTCATGTTTCTGTTAAATAGTTATTTTTATATTTTTATATGTAACTAAACATGAAATTTGATGTAGGTATAGCATGGTTTTTGTTTCGTTTGCTGGGATTGACAACACAAAGATGTGTTGCTTTGGTGCGGGCTTACTAGCAAAAGAAACATCAAAATATTATATATATATATATATATATATATATATATATATATATATATATATATATATATATATATATATATATATATATATATATATATATATATATATATATATATATATATATAACTATTGAAAGCTTTTATTTCTCCGTTTGGAAAGCAATCGGTGGAACATGTTTACCCAAATCCACACACCGTCTTTATATGTGGCATATTGGCAAGAAATTAACAGATAAGGTAACTCTAAATAGTTTAAATTGGTGAATTGTGCAATGAATATTTATCATATATTTTAAGTAGTAACATTTAAAATGTTATTGTAAATTTTAGGAATCTATAAAAATAATATACAAAACAGATTTCCACAAAAGATTATAATATCTGGTTTGGAATTCTTGTATTAGTCCAGATGTATTTGAATAAAATTGGTTATCATTGATAGAGGAATACCACTTATAAGATAGCAAATGGTTAAAAGAAATGTATAACATGAGGGAGCAGATTCGTGCTTATTTTAAGTATACACCATTAACTGGTTTGATGTATACCACATCTAGATCCTTAAGTAAGAATTTGTTTTTCCAAAGTTTCATGTCTAGAAAATCAAATTTATTGGTGTTCATGCGTAAGTTCGATGCAACTATGGATAAAAAAGGAACATTCAATCAAATAGCGAGTTTAATTCTATATCGAAAAAAGCTCCACTCAAGACAATACTACCGTTAGAAGCACAAGAATCAAAGTTTTATACTAATAAGATCTTTAACATTTTCTAGAAGGAAGTACATGATGTAGATAATGAAAATGAAGAGAAAAAGAATTAAATCGGAAAAAGAGAATTGATTTTATGTACTACAGAGAATTCACTTGAGAAATATGTCCGAAAATCAATGCTCTTGTGGTGGTAGTGACGATAATGGTGGTAGATGGTGGGTAGTGGCAGTGGTGGTGGGTAACGGTGCATGTGGTGGTGGTGGTTGGTGGTGATGGTGGAGGTGGTTGTGGGTGGTAGCAATGGCGGTGGGTGGTAGCGGTAATGATGGGTAGTGGCAGATGGTGGGTGGCGGTGATGGTGGATGGTGGGTGGTAGCGATGGTGATGGGTGGTGCGACGGTGGTGGTAGGTGACAGTGGTGGGTAATTGTGTAGGTGGTTGTGGGTGATGGTGGTTGTGGTGGCGATGGGTGGTGGTTGTGATGAGTGGTGGCGGCGGCAGCGGTACTCGGTGACTGTGGTGGTGGGTGGTGGCTTCGGGAAAAAGAAACAGATTTCTTCATTCTCCTTTTTTTTCTTTTGTTTGTCCATTAGCAATTTCTCACTCAGGGTTGTTCCAAACAAATTCTAGGCCTGGGGCGAGAATAAATAAATGGGCCTATCAAAGTAAGTCACATGTATAATAAAATTCAAAAATAAACAAGTTAAAAATCTTATAGTGTAAAATCAATAATTTTAGAACATAAATAATCAAGTCATTCAAGTTAGAAAAAATCAAGTTACAAACAAATATTACCTTATCGAAATCAGATATCTATTATTCTATTTCAAAAATTAGAAACCTGAACAAAGAACATTCAGGTCATAGAAAAGCATTCTAGATTTCAAGTCAGATAAAAACATCCAAGTCAAAGAAAAACATACATATTTGATATTACCTTATCAAAATAAAAAACTAATCATTTTAATTTGTTTTAGAAATAAAAAAGTAAACCTATTTGAGAATCAAATTCAAAATCAGAAATATATTTCAGAAATCAGAACTGTAACTCTGTAAGCAAAATACAATCAGGTTTAATTTCAATTTTCTAACCTCATATTTCAATTTTCTAACCTCATATTATTGGAGTTGAAATAGAACTGTGATGACTAAGGACTAGATAACAGAACTATGAGTCGTTAGTCGTGGTCCTCATGGATTGTCTATGGATAGATAATAAAAGCGTGTTGAGGGTCGAGGGCTCGAGGCGTGAATATGTCTTTGAACTATGGTCTGTGAACGTGAAGGAGTCGAAAATTAGAGAGATTTCATATTTAGAAGGACATTATTAAGATTCAAGAGACGTCAAACAAGAGTGATTATGATGGAGTCAAGAGAGTAAAGAGATTTAGGAGTAGTCTGATTATCATTACTACATGAATGATTGAATTAAGCATTCACAAATTGATTATTCACATCAGACGAGGTGATCATTGCAGTTCTTGACGTGGAACGATTTGAAAAAAAGGCAAATATTTTCCGCTTCCAGCTTTCTAGAATCCGCATGTGACTAACATCGGTCACATACCTCTTAACCTAGCTTCCTTCTCATTTTTTGGGCTTATATGTTGTTGGGCTACTTTGCTAATTCAATTTTATACACACACACACACACACACACACACATATATATATATATATATATATATATATATATATATATATATATATATATATATATATATATATATATATATATACACACACACACACACACACACACACACACACACACACACACACAATATGGCCCATAAATTTTGATTCCCAATGAAACATGTGCACTGGACGATCGCCCACCGTGGCTGTTATCACTATTTCTCCACTAAAGGTAGAGAATTAAAAACATGAAAAGAGAATTAGATTTTTCCTCTATTTCTTATTCTTAAAATTAGATAACCAGAAAAAATAAAATCAATATCATTTCTCTGGTTCCATTTCTCAGGATCAAATATGTTGGAGTAAAATTTGTTGAACAATGCGCACCGGTGCTGAACCATATCTAGAGAAAATATTTTTAGAGTATTATTTCTTTCATCGAGAGAGATACATATTATACAATACAATAACATAACCAAAATAAAAACTTCTATCAAGTTAAAGTTTTAGTAACATATTCGATTATATTCATTTATGATCGTATTGAAGGGATGTACACGGAGACAATATCGTTTAAATTTACTTACACATCGACATCATATCGTAAATGTACATTACTCGGCTCAAACATAACATTAGAAAATGACGGTGTGGACACATCACTTGGATGTAGTATTTATTTTAGAACAACAAATGATTTATTAGAGAAATCTAATGAGGAGTTAGAATAACAAAAACATGTTAATCGAATTAAATTCCAACTAAAAATGTTGATTTTGGAAACATTTTACGGTTCGAGTCGAGGCAAAAAGTATTGGAGAAAATCTTGATAAAAAGAGATCTCAGATCCACAAATCCAACCAGAAACAAATGTGTTCCCCGAGCAGCCAATCGTCCTACAAAAATTAATAGAATTGAAGTGTTATGGAATTTTATCCAACTCAAACAGAATGTAGTTATATCAAAATCCTAAGGCTAATCCTACTTAATTAGCCGTATGATTTTGGTATAATATTACCCTATTTACTTTCTGTTTGAGCTGGATAAAATCCTTCCCTAAACAGATTTCCTATGTAGCAGTAGTGTATATTGCAAATTCCATAAAGTACTATACAATTGCAACAAAAACAAGAAAAGTAAATAGCTGCTTATGGTAATAGATCATAAACTACATTCACTATTGTCAATCCTATCGTGTGGCAATGTCTACGGTGTGTTGTGTTCCATAAACTACTGTTAGCTCTATTGTGTTGCACTGCTTACGAAGTGTTGTCTTCAAATAGTAAAAAGAGACAGGGTCCTATAGAGAAAAATATCTATATAAGGCCAACGAAATCGGCTATATTTTTTCAGAAAGTAATCAACTCTGTTGGAACTCAAATGTTCTTTTATTCAATACTCAAACTGAAATACAAGAAAAGAACAACTCTCGCTAACTATCTAAACACTCTCTTCTATGTTTTTGTGGTGGTTAACAAATGAAGCTAAAACCTCTATTTATAGCCAAGCAAAGACTAAAAACAACAACTACGTTCAATGAATTTAAACAAGAGAAAACAAAGTTTGCCACCTTCTTCAACAATGGTGGGTTGGTTCTTCAACAATGGTGGGTAAGTGGGTTGGTGGCTGCAATGGTTGGTGAGACCAAGTTTGTGTTTACACTCACAAACTCTCTCTTGTAAAGCAGTTATTTTAGGGTCGTGGAATTAAACACGAGATGGCTTTATCTGGTAAATTAATTGGTCACGTAAAGATCAGTAAGAAGGGGGATTTCTTCCATGATCTCTTTAGGCACAACCCACAAAAGATGATTGCAACATACCCCGATAAGGTTCATGACTACGAGCTGCATAATGGTGAGAGGGGGGTCGTTGGATCTGTCATCTCTTGGCACTACACTCTTGGTACATAATAGGAGATACCATATTTCTGTTTATTTGTTTTTACGTACTTAATGTTTCATCCAGAATCTGGTCTCTTTGATGGATTTATATTTTTGTATATAGTATATCATCATCAGTTGAAAACTATGCATCATATTGAATAAAGATATTTTTTTGCATGAAAAACAGATGGAACGAAGAAAATTTCTAAACAGATAATTGAAGCAGTCAACGAGGAAAACCACATGATTGTGTTCAAGGTTATTGGAGGAGATCTGGTAGAGGAGCTATACAAGACCTTTAGAATCATATTTCATGTTGAACAAAAGGGTGATATACAGGTGGCTACTTGGACCTTTGAGTTTGAGAAGCTAGATAAAAGTGTACCCTGGCCAACTTCATTGATGAACTACGCTTGCGATCTTGTGAAGGACTTGGATGCCCAAAGCAGTACTTAGTAGTTCTGCAACTTCTAATTAATCAAAGAGGGAAATGGAGGATATGAACGTTTGTTTCTAGATTCAAAGAATAAATGAAGATGGTGAATAAAGTGATCAACATAAATGCATGCTTGTGTACTTCGTATACATGAAGCTTTGTGATATGATGTAATATCGTGATCTATGTATATATAATGTATGCATAATTATTGTCTTTTCCCAAAAGAGTTTATCAAGAGGCCTCGCCGTGTCAGTTGTCTTAATACCCACAACGATATGAGGCATCAAAGGTACACCATGTCGTCCTGCATGTCGATCTATCTCTCAACCTACGTACCACATATCATGACTTTTCTATCAACTTAAATAAACATCTTCAAACCAATTCTGGACTTTCATTTAAAAGATTCTTAGGCTCTTAGCTAATAAATGTAATAGCTTTTAAAAATATAGACTTGGTACAATTGACTTTTTAGGGGTCTATTCACTTTGTAACAACAACCCACATATTCGAGTATTTCTACATTAAATCTCTAGTTATTTTTTTTTATCATTATGATTTTCTGGATATTTCTTCTTGTTAACACACCCACAATATCTATTATATCACAAACATTTAATAACTTGTTTATTAGATGCACAAGATTGTTTATTGCACTCATTTAAATCAACACAATAATTGGGTACATATTCGATGTTCTCCGGATCCATAATTTCCATTTTTCATAGACACATTCATCCTCTAAATAACATTTTCAAACCTATATCCAAATGGTCTCCATATGAAACTCATTCGATGGTCTCCATATCATACCTTTTAATTTTTTTCAAAAAAACAAAAAAAATTCTTAATACACTACATCGGATATACTTAAAACCTTTCGTCAAAAATAATTTTAAAATCAAATGTGGTTTTTTTTTTGAAAATGCACAAAAATTTAGATATGCATATTTAAAAAAAATTAATGAAAAAATCTTAAATACAAACGACTTAGTGTATTCTTTTTTAAATTTTTGTCTGCAAGTTATCAAATTCTCATTAATAAATGAGTTCTCAAAAAATCTTGAATATATATATATATATATATATATATATATATATATATATATATATATATATATATATATATATATATATATATATATATATATATATATATATATATATATATATATATATATATATATATATATACTAGTTGTAAGACCCGTGTATTACACGGGATGATACAAAATAATTATTAAATAAAAAAACCTAAACACTAATAATTATGTATAACAAATTCTCGACAATATATAATGAAATTTTTGGATATATACATTATTAAATTAAACACTACAACATAATGTTGATAAACTTTGAACAATTATAACAAATTACAACTTTTGAAAGACTTCTTTGAATACAACATTTGTTGTTCTATTGCTAAGTTTACCGTCGTCTAAAATTAACATTTTTAATCTATCTTTACTTTTAACTCTTGAAAATATAACATACAACTTGTCGTGTGTGAAGACTGGTTGTCTCAGAAACAAACACACCTTTGATAGCGATTGCCGTTGACTATTATTTATTGTCATTGCAAAACATACAGTCAATGAAAATTGTTTTCTTTGAAAATTGAAAGAAATTTTTCTATCTGAAGGCGTCAAAGACATTTTTGGAATAAACGTACGATTTCCAATATTATTTCAAGATATAATCTCTATTTCTATAACACGATTACCCAATAATATTGCTTCACTGCTAGGTGTGTACCCGCGCAATGCGACGACGACATTAGTATGTTGATGTTTTCAATTAAAATTAAAGTATGTAGTTTTCAATTAGAATATATTGTGTACTTATTATAATATATCGTTTCATAAAATATTTTAGAATTTTTGTATTCATTTATGAATATAACATGTTTCATTTTAGAATATATATTTATACGAAACTGATCAATAATAGTGAATAGTAAAAAATGAGCCATCAATAAAACTTTTTAACAATGGAATTTGTAAAGGTTTACCGATGCATTTTCCATCACTAATATATTAAACGTAAATTTTTTACGTTCATGCATTTTGAATACCCTTAAGGCCGACCCTGGTGCGTGCGTGCATGCGCGTGTGTGCCGTGTTTTTTTTTTATTATTATGTTAAATATTTTAATTCTATTATGGAAAATAGTTATTATATTTTTAATAGACATAATAAATCAAAGGTTATCCAAACTTAGTAAACTATATAAGATATATTAATTATAAAATTAGTATAATAAAATTTTTAAACGTAAATGTAGTTTTATGTTTGTTTTTGGACCTGCATTAAAGATCTATGGCATTCGAAAAAAAATCCATTAATCATCATGCTACCTTTCCGAAATTATTGACATATGTATCATCGATGAGAAGAAAATAACAATATGATGCATTCTCTTGTCATTTCATTTAAGTGATAATTAAATTGTTAGAATCATTAATTAAATTGCTAGGTTCCTAATTTATTGCTTAAGTTATAAATTATTGGAATTAAATACATTCAATTCAAACAATTTTTTTAAGAAATTCAAAATTATGAGAAAATGACATGTGTCAAAATCAATGAGGAGATGACATGTGGCTTTGAGTTACTTATTTATTAGGATAGGATATATAATCGAGATCAAATAAGAAGAATTTTTTTTGTAAGAAGGTAAGAAGGAATCTCATCTATTGATCTAATCATATCAATGACTATTAAGATTCAATCGTGTGTGTGAGTGTGTGTGTGTATATATATATATATATATATATATATATATATATATATATATATATATATATATATATATATATATATATATATATATATATATATATTCATGGTTTTTTACAAACCAAATAAATGAATAATTAGATAAACAAAAAAAACATGATTCACAAAAAAAATATCCTCGAGAAAATGCCTCGATAATTCATTTTTTGATGGTTTAATAAAATTGTGTGAAAAATGAATCAAAAATTATTTCTGTAAAAAATGAATCATCAAGTTGTATTCGGGTTTTTTTACGAATCATATTTCTTTGGCATAATTTAATGATTGTTTTTGTTAGTTCGTCAAAAAGATACAAATGAAACACTTCTTACTCGTAATACCAAAAAAAATCGTATTTGATTTCATATATATATATATATATAATATATATATATATATATATATATATATATATATATATATATATATATATATATATATATATATATATATATATATATATATATAAGCTTATGTGCTGGTAATTGAAATACCTAGTTTTCGAGTCTTTCTACAAATGTATATTTGTAGTTCGATCCTTAGAAAGGACAGTGTGCTCTAGCCCATTTATATTTCCAGTGCAAAAAATTTATTTGCTGTCGGAGGGTGTGTACGGTAGGTCTCATCTTCTCTATAGAAGCAAAACTCGAGCGGATTTAACAAATATCAAATCAGATTCTTAAATTAAGCAAGTAAATCCAAACATAATATCAAATTGAAATTTTCTATGATTCATTCCATTTGATATCTCCTAATCAACGGCGACTGTGAAGATCACATTCTTCATCTTCAAGGCTGCTGAAGAGCTAACGCATGTTAGAAAATTAGTTTAAAATATCAATAAACTACTTCGATAATTCAAGGATCATGTATGAAAACACTTTCCAAAATGTGTGATTTTGACCGTATAGCCTGGGGTGTCACAAAATCAGATTTGGGATAATTTAAGAACGTACATAATATTGATTTCAGTCCAAATCAAAGATTCAAAACACAGAATACAATCTCGTGTTTTTAGAGACAGTTTCAGATAAAAAGAATAAGAAATAGTTTTCTTTTCCGTTTCACGCTTATAAATTTCTGACAATGTCTAATCTTTTATATAGACGATACCCAAACGATAGTAAATATGACCACTTCACTTTTGACGCAAAATTGGGATTTTAGCAGGGAAAAGCATTAGGGCTGGGCCTTTTCTTCCATATAAAATAGTTGTTGTTTCAGGGCGCTGCCTCGCTAGGGGCTCTTCCCTTGAACCCCTCTAGGAGCGTTACCCCTTGGAACCCCATCCCTTGGGGCATTGCCTCCGGGACCCTTGTGTTCCCGAGTCTACATTTATCTATCTAAGTGTACATCCTGCACCTCCAGTCTCGGAGCCTATAACTAAACTTAACATGTCTCGATATTAATCCTGACTACACCAAAATCTGTTGATAACACTAAAATCACCAACAATGCATCCCTCTAGTATCACCCTCGGCCACAATGGAGTTCTTTTCCCTATCATCGTCTTTGTGTTGATCCAGTTATCTACATCTAAATCTCATGGCTAACTATTTTCTTTTTCCAATCGATTGAAAGGGTTTTAAATCTCCAACTAGTTCTCTCATTTCTCATTAATTGATCATCCTAATTTCTGCTCTTCTTTTAGCAACTTCCTCACCCGATGGTTCCCTAAAAACAGGAGCCAAAGTTACTTCTCACCAACAAATGTAAGTTCTTCCTTTAAATCTCCTTTTATAAATCTTTGAATTTTTTGTCCATATTATTCCATTATATGATCATCACTTCTAGAAAAATCAAAGTGATTTGTGAAGACATGTGCACATGTTTATAAATACACATGTGCAGATGCCATTTGTGTAAAACTGCATAAATAAATATATGCATATGTGAAAATGTACATATGTGCATATATGTATGTGCACATTTTCATAAATACATATGTGTATCTATGAGTATATGTCGATTTTTTATGCACATGTTTGTGTATATTCCCGTTCAAATGTGAATTACGAAGGTGCTAGTTCTATCGTATTCTGGTAACTTAGGTGCAACTTTTTGCTAACCAAGTCCCTTGGTTTGAGTCCCAACTCATATGGCATGATAGTTTGGAGAGTTGATATCAACTGGGGAGTTATAAATTTTCTTATTTTGGCAGTTTAAACTTTTTTTCATGACCCAATGGTAAATGCTTACCTAATCTAATCAGGTTTGTTTAAATTTTTGTGTACTAGTCATCTCAGTCATATCCCTTCAGTAATATGTTAATTTTTTTTCTTCAGATTTAGAGTTTTGGGTAGTACTCTTGTATATTTTTTATGCTTAGATTCTAAAGATAAATTTGTAATTGTATTTTTTATTTATTTTATAATTTACATGTGAATTGGTTTTGTTGAAATTAACCAATATTGTGAATTACGAAGGTGCTAATTCTGTCGTTTTCTGTATGCATAAATGTATATGTACACAAATGCATATACACATACATCACATGAGCACATATACATAAATGTATATTGTATGTGGTTAGGGTTATTAATTAGTGCATTTGTTTGAGCCAGGTTATATTGACATGGTTGCTATTTATAGCTTATGGATTAGACTCTTCTATAACTCATATGGTACATCTGAAAGTGAAAAACCCAATCCCTCTTTAAGAGAAGTGTCAATCCACCAACCAGATCAATGTTACACTCTCCCTGAAAACAAGGTTGAACTCTTTGTCTCTTTCTCTTCACTACAACATCGCCAATGCAATATGCTTTTCAAGCGCTGGTTGGACAAGAAAAAAGGCAGGATACAGTGTTAGGGGTTGGTAAATCTTTTTAGTACATATGCATAGTGCACCAAGTAATTTGCTTAAGGTGGGATACAATGTAGCGGTTCAAGTAAGATGCAGTTGTTGGAATAATGTCCAAGGTTATCAACTTGTGGTAATGTTTTTGACAATGACATAAGTCCTTTTGGGTTGCCCTCAGGACCTGGAAAAAAATACAGAGTCAAAAGGAATTAAAGAATAGTTTATTAATTTATTGAGAAATAAATTAATTATAATTAGATCAATAAAGTAATTGATAAATTAATCTAAAATTAATTTAGAATCAATTAAAGGGATTGGATTGTAATTGATTGAAAGTTCAATCAAAGAAAACAAGTCTAGGGATGCGGCCGCCAAAAGGCTTCTAAGTTTGAAACCTTAGGAGCCCATGCACTATAAATAAAGGCCTTGGGGTTCAAACCTAAGGCATCCCAAGCCTCAAAGAGTGCCGCCAACTCCCACCCTCCTTTCCCTTTTGTAAAATCTCTTCCCTCTCTACGGTTAGAGTTCATTGCTTCTATCTGTCTGGTTTTCTGGTGATCTCTGGGTGTGAATCACGAGAGGGGTTCTATTTTGGATTCTTGTTCATCCTTGCAATCGTGGCCTTGACTAGAGCACAAAGAAGGAGACTTGTTGAGGTATATTCTGTTTAAGTTTTAAGTTGTAATGATTGCTATGAACTGCATGATCCTAAACAATGTTCATGGAATTTCTGTGATTTGATTTTATCTGTCTTCTGCTGCATGTGTTTATGTGATCAAATCCCAACAGTAGTTTTCTTTTTTAATTTAAATTCAAGTAATTTTTTAAGCTTTAGTTGGTTTTTTTAGTACATTCCTATGCATATATACGTATATTGTTTGCTCAAATATGTAGGCACATATGCATAAATACATGTGCATATGCACATAGACATATTGTAACGCCATGTTACTTTTCGGTAAGTGTTAATGTGTTAATCTTAGTGTAATTAAGTTGTGCGGTTATAAACCCTTTTGGATGAAGTTTTAGCTTGAAAAATGCCAAAAGGAGGTCACAAGGGTCGTGTAAGGGAAGCAAAAACTCATCCAGGCTCACACCGGTTGTGTGGACCCAAACGGGTCGTGTAGAAAATGCATTGGGGGCAAGCAGTGGGTCACATGGGGCGTGTAAGGCCATATGAGGAGTGCAGCCTTAGTTGTCGTCACTAACTGTATGGTTTAGCAATGCTAAGTCGCACAGGTGGGTTTTGAAATTATGGGTTTTGTTTATTTTGGGGAGAAAGAAAAAGGTAAAACCTCTTTCTAAACCTTAAAAAAACCCCAGAAGATTCATAGATCGAATTGAAGCTTAGGAATTCAAGGATTTGAAGTAAATATTGAAATCTTGCATCTAAGAGGTAAAAATTCTTGTTCTAGCTTCAAAATTGAGAATTGTTTAGCTTGGAAAGGGTTAGTTCTAGGTGGTGATGGTAAACCACATACAGTTAACAGAGATTGATGCAAGTAGTACTTGAATTATGTGTATGAAAGGGTTCTAATCCCAAACCCTAACTATAGTGAATAAGTTATAAGTTATAGTTGTGTAGATACAAAAAATTTACATATATGTGGTATGTGTGTGGTGATGTAGGTGTTGGAAAGTGCTAAGGAACACTTTGTACCTACTAGTTGTGTTAGCTAGAATTATGCAGGACTACAAAACCATGTGAGTAATCTATACTATATCTCATGTGATATATGTTGATTGAGTCCTTATAACATGGAGTGATTTCACATGACCCTTTGTGGCTTGGAGATTGGGTTTAATCACCCGATATATATTGTAGGAACCTTTGTAGTTCATATTGGTCTTAGTGGTCGAGAGATTGGGTTACCCGATACTTATTATAGGAACATATATGGTTCATATCGGCCTTTGTGGCTAGAAGGTTGGGCTTAATGGCCCAACATATGTAGTTGGAGCTTTTGTGGTTCACCTAATGCAAGGGGTGCGACAAGACTTTATGTCTCGAGACCGTGGGGGTTGAGGTAGAAGGGGATTGAAGAGTAGAGATCATGAAGAGTTGTAGATTTGTGTTGTACTGAGATTAATTATTATATTTTTCTCTATCTATGTTGAATTACATATTTGATTACTCATTAAGCTTTGTAGCTCATAGTGTGTGTGACCCCCTGCAGGTGAGTGTGACCCTAGTAAGGGTAAGGAGATAGACCATGGATAGGAGGCATAGGGCATGTAGATGTAGATAGTAGCAGACCGGCTTAGAGGGAGTTTTATTATGTTTTGTACTCCCTTGATACACTTGGATACTTCTTGTATGTAACTTATACACCTACTTATGTTTTATGTGATAAACTATGTTTTCAAAAGTGACTTTTTCTAGGTGTATTTGTTTCTATGAGCTGTGTGTTACATATATATACGCATACTTGCATATATGCATAAATAGATGTGCTAATATGCAAATGTGCATACGTACATATATGTTAATTTGTATGAATCTATGTTTGTGTATACAAGTGTATACATGAATATGTGTATATGTACATATGTGCATAAATGTATACACACATAAATGCAATTTTCAAAAGGTACATATATGCATAAATGTATGTATGCATGTGCATAAATGTATGTGCACATATGTATAAATACATATTTGCATAAATGTATGTGTACATGTGCATAAATGGATGGATATATACATCATATATGTCAATTTGTCTATGCATATACACATTTAAATGTGAATACATCTGCTAAACGTATGTGTATATGTATATAAACGTATGTGCATATTTGTATAAACGTATGTACACATATTCATATATGTCAATTTGTTCATGTACACATGTGTGTGTACTTGCATACATGTGTACTTGCATATATGTATAAATATACATGCCTATGTGCATATGTGTATATGTATGTATGTATGTATTTTTATTTTTTAGTATTTTTAATATGTATTTTTATTAATGTTTTTACGGATTTAGAATTTATTGAGCAAATTGAAGAAATGAAAAGTGATAAATTGAAGAAAGATGGCAGTCAAAAGAATTAACAACAAAGATATTTTTAACTTTTGTTGTATTTTTTATATATTATGAATGTATCGTTCAAAATAATTGTACGTTAATGTTTTAATAAATTGGTTTGTTTATTATTTGTATTCAGTTCTTATAAATCAGAATATGTATACATGAATAATGAAAATATGCATATATGTACCTACACGTAAATACATGAATTTATATGTTTTTAGTTCCAAAATACAATTTTTTTAGAATTTTAGTTTGTATGTTTTTTAATTATTGAAATTTCTAATATATGAAAAACAAAAATCTAATTATTTTTTAAATTTGAAATCTTTTAGTCTTATTTTTAGGAATTTATTAGCCTTATATATATATATATATATATATATATATATATATATATATATATATATATATATATATATATATATATATATATATATATATATATATATATATATATATATATATATATTGAAAATTATAAATTCAATCCTTCTTTTATACTTTGTTTTGGTTTAGTTAAAAAAAGTCCAATTTACAAACATGTGAGACTCGTATACTTCTAATCAGAAAAGAAGATGTTTTATTTTTCTAATCATAAAAATTATGTATGAATTTCGTATAGGGAACTTGTGGATACCTTTGTAAAATATGTTTTCATAAAATATGATAAAGTTAAAGCTTTTTATTGATAAAAAGTTAAGAAAAAACATATAATTATATAATACTTTCAATTCCTTTTAGGAAACATAAATCTATAATATTTTTTTATCAAGATATGCATGTTCACAACAATCATATTAAAAATATTGCTAAGTGGAGCCCAAAATCTTAAGCATAGAATTCGTGATAAATGAAGATTGAAAGAATGATCGAGTGTGGGTAATACTTGTGATTGTGGTAAGGGACAACATGGGACATTGATGATATTTTTTTGGAAACGGCAAACAAATTAGTGGAAGTCTCACCCGAATATTTCACATGTGATCCCGAGTTCGAGCTCCGCAAATAGTACCAATGATTCTTACATTCATAATTTAGTCATTGATTATCATAAGCTTGACTAATTGGGACTTTATTTTGAAATTTTTGATTATTTAACATTTTGAACGGCTTGGACCACCTAGACCGTCTAGGACTGCCCATGACTGCTTCAAGGCTAATATATATATATATATATATATATATATATATATATATATATAGACACACACATAGGATCAAATACAAACCATTAATATTCTGTGAATGTAAGATCAACTGTGGTCCACTCATTTATAAAGGGTATAGTAAGTTACATAATAATAAATTATTTATATTTTTAATTTATCCATTATTTTTAGATAACTACATAATTATCTCATTCTTTCTCCCTCACACACACACACTCACACACACACACACACACACACACTCTCTCTCTCTCTCTCCCTCTCGTTATTTCTTCTTCCTCTTCCTTTTGTTGTTGTTCTTCTTCTTATACGAGATCCTCCCATCAAACCCTAAGTAGTCAAAGTATTTAGGGTAAATCTAAATTTAAAATTTAGTTTTAGATCGTGGATGGAAAGATGATACATGAGAAGAGATTAACAACTGGGATTTGGTTGGACATTGAAGTTGAAGAGCATTATTGGAGCAAAGTGGATGGGTTGTGCTAACCTGCACTGTCGTCGAGTTTTTAAATATCGTCGTCGGAAGTGAAGATGGTCGGAAGGGCTGGTGGTGTCAGATGAGGGATGCTTACGAAGAAAAGGGGAGATAATTTGGGGGGGGGGGGGTTTGGTTGATGTGAAAGACGAGACGAAACGATGTGCAAAGAGAGTTCTTGAAAGAAAGGCGGATGCCATTTTATCAAACCCTGTATTTTGAGTTTTTGTTACAAATGCTTTCTTTTTAGAGTAAACTATTCTTTAAAAACGGCCAAAATGAAGTGTATTTTTTGAGAATAATAGTGTGGTTTATGTGAACATTCTTTCAGAATTTACGTTGTTATGCCTAGAATGATTGTATTCTTTGAAAATGGTAGTGCGATATATCAAGAATAAAATGTATTTTTTTTAGAATGGTAGTGTATTATGCAAAAAATAAAGTGTGTTCTTTGAAAATGGGAGTGTGTCGATGTAATCGTACGTAACTGCAAATAGTGTTAGTATCTACGATGGTTTTTTTAATGTGTTTATTGGTAATGGTTTTTTTAACTGAGAATAAGATCATGTACGTGATCCTAGCTTTTATTGTTTAAAACATAATTCATTCCTAATTTATGGGTACAACAATTTGACGTTTATACCCTTATTCCCCCATTTTTTTCAGTGAATTATATATTCTTTCATTTTATTTAAAAAATGTCATCATCATTAAAGCTACTTATTTTTCCAATCAAATGGTCCAAAAATGGTTTTACAATCACATAATAAATAGCATTCTTATTTAATACTAACTCTTTCTCACTCAATCACTCACACACACATTATATATATATATATATATATATATATATATATATATATATATATATATATATATATATATATATATATATATATATATATATATATATATATATATATATATATATATGTGTGTGTGTGTGTGTGTAGGATCATATGTGAACAGTTAATGTTGTGTGAATGTATATATATATCCCTAGAATTATGGAAACTAAATTAATTCTTATCTTAATTAAATTTCTAAAAATATGGAAACTAATTAATGATTGAAGCCTATAATTAAGGCAACTGCCTTTCTTCCTTTATTCTTCCCTCTCTTCAGTTGAACCACCACTTTTCTGCCCTCACCACTCATCACATATTATCACTACCACCGCATTCCACCACTTCTCCTTCACCCCGGTGCTAACCGCCTCTACTCCCTTAATCTACTCTCCTGTTCTCCGATCTACACCACCCAAACTAGAAACCACAACCACCAACACCCTAATACCAATATAGCTCCACCATTACCTCTCGGATGGAAACCACCACAAATCCGCCGCACCACAAGGTACCATCTCCTCTTTGCAACCAATCTTTGCCTTATCTGATCTGCTAATCGCCAAACGCTACATTCTCCTTCACCACACCTCCTTATTTCTTATGGGTTACATGATTTGCAGGTTATGTTCGTTGGTAGGTAATGAATAGTAGTTTTCAAATTCTAGGCATTCATCTCAAATCAACCTATGTTCTTGGACCTGCAACTCGATTTCAAGAATGAATGATTGTAACACCCGGCTTTTAAACAAAAACACCCCTGAAAAATTTTTCATTTTAAACAAAGGTTTCTATACATAAAACCATAACAAAGGGGTATATTTTAACAAAAACGGGTACAAGCGTATCAAGGAGAGTATAAAAATACCATGTCTCATTTAAAGCCGGGCTGCTACTAACAGCATCTATGAGTCCCACTTCAAAGTCACGGACTCTATCTTGTCCCCTATCAGTATCATGCTAACCTGCAGGGACAGTAACAAATATCGTGAGCTATAAAGCTTAGTGAGTAATCAAATATGCAAATAACATGTATCAAAATACAATCATATAACTGTCTGGATTTCGAATCCAAACTCCTAGCCTTACTGGCTGACCATATATACTCTAGGATTTCACATCCTATTATGTAGCCCTACAGGCTGAATCATAGTGACCTGTAATTAACAAGCCACGTTAGTTATTTGCATCTATAATCATGTCTAACCATTTCTGTCCCATATTTCTTAGTCACAATAGACTACATCATATATCATGGCTAAATAAGCCGCACCCTGTGTCGTAGCTATATAAGCTGCACCAAAACAATATCAATATATGAAACATAGCCCGCAGGCCGCACCATCTGGGTTCAATAACCCGATATCATAGCCAAAGGCCGCACCATGTACCTGTAACAATATCATAGCCATATAGGCTGCACCGGTTAGATATGGCTCACGGGTTAGCCCGCTGTTGCCTGAAATATGTGGCTCACAGGAAAATCCCGCTGTTGCCTAGACTCACGGCTGGTTCCGGTCTTGTCTATATAAGTTTCATTGACTCACGGCTGGTTCCGGTCTTGTCATTTCATTTTATTGACTCACGGCTGGTTCCGGTCTTGTCATTTCATAGTGTAAATAGATATGTGTTGACTCACAGCTCCGTTCTTGTCATCGCAATGACTCACGGCTTATCTGGTATTGTCTTTTACATATATTTTACACTTGTCATTTTCGTCCCCCGAAGCCGTTTCAACCTGTAACAAATCAATCATCATATATCACATATGATATCAGTGAGATTACTCACCTGGATACTAGCTGCGTTTCAATTTTGGTTGTTTCTTGCCTTTGCATGCACCACAACCATTTTGTCCCATACATATTTATCCATTTATATTTCAAATGATAATAGGTTAATAATCATTCTACATTGACTCTAATACACTAGAGTTCAATACAATATCGTTATAAATAATGCCTAGTTAATAAACTTTCCGTTTACTAACTTTATATGAATTTTACTATTCACCGAGGCATTCGGATCGGTCTACAGTGCCCCCGAGGGGTCGGAAACTCAATCTAAAAATTTTCCCAAACTTTTCAGACCATAACGAGCCTATGGTCAAAATTTGAGCTAAAACGGACAAGCCAAGCAAAAGTTAGCATTTTAAAGTCCCTGCCTGAGGGGCGCACCCCGCCCAGACATGGGCGCACTGCGCCTGGGCGCACCCCGCCAGGGGTTTGGGCGCACCGCGCCTATCGCCTGCAGATGTCTCCTGTCCAGCCGCGATTTGTGCACTGTAGCACGCAGTTTTGGCTCATTAAGTCCTTAATCCAGTCCTTAATCGATTGGGGTTTGTTTCTAGGCTAAAACCTTATACTTTAACAAGGTTTTCAACCATCCAAAACAACCAAATCAATCAAAATGAAGAATTAGGGTTCTTAGTTCCAAAACCCCAAAACTTCAATTTCATCAAAAATAACAACCTACTTCCATTTTCTTGAACTAAGTCCTTATTAACATGACTTGATGGAAGTATTACATCAATTAAACCACATAATCACAACTGAAATGTACAAATTTCAGTTTCTATAAAACCAAACCAAGAATACTTCAAGAACTTGGTTAAAACTAACCTTAATTGCTTGGAAATCACCCATTCCAACAATTGTTCCTAGTTCTTGCTTCAATTTCATGATCTCCTGCAGAAATCGCACCTTCAAACCTTCTCCCGTTGCTGCACAATTGGCTAGTCAAAGAGGAGAGTCAAACTCTCTATTTATACTCCAAAAATTTACATTTTTGGTCCTAAAGTTCCATTTCTTGAACTTTGACCACCAAAATCAAGTTTTATTACAATAAAACTTTCATTTCTTACATTTTTGCCACAACCAACAATATTTTTCATATTTGGTCTTTCACATGGTCAAATGACCAAAATACCCTTTTTCGGTAAAACGACTCAAATTCAGTTTTTATAACATTTTAAGTCCAAAACTCAAAATATTATTTCAACTAAATACTTTTTCTGTCCAAAAGACCAAATTACCCTTCTAAGGTAAAATGACCATTTTGCCCTTTTATTATAATTATATAATAAAACATGTCTTGACGTTACAAATTCTCCCCTCCTTTAAAAGATTTCGTCCCCGAAATCATACTATCAAGCGAGGGTATTTCTTTCTCGTTACAATTCCGGTTTCCCATATCATATGGAAACCTTTATGGTATTGCCTAAGCACTTAACCATACTAGTCTTCTTATCTCGTGGTTATATCACCACTCGCATATTACTCATCCGGTTGTCCCGGGCACCTTAATCACTTATCTTCCTCATTTCAACATGAGGGATTCGTTAGAATTTATCACTCTATGTTCTCAAAACCATGAGACCCATAGAAAACTTTACAATCATCTTGAAGTTCATCAAGGATCTTCAATCAATACACCGCAATTCTTGCTTTTGGGATATACGGAAAGGTCCAATCAACAAGGACTCAACTTTCCTTTTTGTCCCACATCAATTTCTAGTCCTTCCGGAGGGTCACTTTGAGTTCCACTATCTTCCCTTACTTGGGGTTTCAATGGTTTTACTCGACAATCCGCATACTACTCTTGTCGATCTTGGTCTATTCCCAAGCTTTTTCGACCTTGCCAAATCTTTTCTTCTGTTTGAGATACAATCTCAGGTTTAGTCAACGGCTTCTCCCCAACTTCTGTCTGGAAATTCGGCGTGCAACACGGTAGTCTAAACAATACTTCCTACGAGTCAATAAAACACTAGTACAATACCTATACTTATCTACAACTTCTACCTAGGATAGACGGTCGTCTAGTTTCCGCTAGGGTCTGTTATGCAGATTTCAGGCATATCTTCTGGAGTCTGCATCATTATCTCGCCTCTTCTATCAATCTGAAAATCATATACAGTACTTACTAGTACTTTTGAGCTAATAATTCTAAAAATTAATGCTAAATTCAGCAAATAATTCTAGTATCTCGATCCGATACAGTCGTCACCTGTAGTGCACGTCAACAATTTTCTTTATCTTTGTAGTTTTTCACTATTTTTCCACTCTTAATTTCTTCTTAGTCAGTATAAATCTACACTGATTTCATCAATCAACCTGCAATTCACCCATATGGTGTCATACCCATACGGTATTTGCAAAGACTTTACTACAAAGTCTATGATATTTTTCGTCCCATTTCTTCTTTTGGACGTACAACCTTATGTTTCTAATGATTTGACTGTAGTTACCCACAAGTCAAACACTTTTCACATGTCTTTCAATGTCTTTCTTCAGCCCCGGCCACCAACACATAGGTTTTATCGACCTATACAGTTTGGTATTGCCTCGGTTATGCTGCATATCTGATACAAAATGCATCTTCTCAAGATGATTTTTATATTTCGTTTGACTTTGGAATTCACATTCACAACCGCCAAGGGTGTTAAATCACTGTGATATTCCAACTAACTTCCGCTACTTTTCAATAATTTATTCACTTTTCACAATTTCAGACTTGCACACGTCTTTCTGTGCTACCCGAATCAACTCAGGAAATCAATTTGCCACATTCATACATGTGGATGTAACCCTCAAAGGTTACTCTTTCTAATTTAAGGCATCTTTAATCACATACGCCTTTCTGTGATGGTACAAGATTTCATACCCGAAATCTCTAAGTAACCCATCTATCTTTGCTATCTCATCTTCAGCTTCTTTTGATCAATTAAGTATTTCAACTTTTATGATCTTATCGCAATAAGCTTTACACCATACAAGTAGTGTTTCTAAAGCTTAAATGCCACGTTCATAATTGCTACCGCAATATCATGCATCCACAGTCAACGTTGGATACATTTCAATGATCCAATCCATCTTCTCTACTTAGCATCATTGCTAATGTTAGAGGTTCACACAAGGTTTATTCCAAACTTTTACAACCTATCTATGGTCTTTCTACCACTCAGACTTTACACTTTTCTTGGTCAACTTTAGTCAGCTAACCAGCAATCAAGGAGCAGTTTTCTACAACTCTCCTATAGTAACCCGCCAAATCCAAGGAACTACAATGTCAGTCGGATTCCTCAGGCGGTTCCAGTTTTATCACATCATCTATCCCACTGGATTTATTTTATCATCTTTGGCAGTATTATCATGCCCAAAGAGTTGAAACTTCTTTTAGCCAAATTTTTCATACTTGGAGAATTTAACATATCACTTAACTCAGTGAAGTAACTCCAGTATCTGGTACAATGTACCTCATATTCAATCTGGTTTCGAGAATATCATATTCTCAGTAGTCAATGTACATACACATTAACTTATCTTTCTTCTTTTCAAACAAGATAGGGCTCCATCTGATGACACCTACAGTCATATGAGATCCCAATTTAAAAACAATTTCTTCCAATTGTTTTACCACTCTGCCATCTCTGCAGAGGCCAATCAACACAGAGCCTAGATAACAGGGACGGCTACCAATACTAGCTTAATCATAAGCTCTTCTTGCCAATCTGGCAAAAATCCTGGAAGTTCTTTTCAAAAGGAACATCCGAGAATTTATCTAAAGTAGTACACTACTAGCACTGCTTTATTTAGCTTGGCCCATACCACGTATGCCAACTACAAAATCATTCATTTACTAACTCTTTTCCGAGTTTAAGCAAAAGAAAATAACCAGTATTCTCAACAACGGTCATTCACCATGGATTTTCATCCGCTCATTTCTGTTTCAAGAACCATACTGTTCTTATTTCTACAATTCACATTAGCATAATTCATTGCTAACCAATTCATAAGCACAACTGCTTCAATTTCACTGGTAGTCATCGGCTTCAGATTCATAGGGAAAAGGGTCCCGTAAATCCTAGGCAGACTACCTTCCAGGTATTCAATATCTAGAACATATTTGCTATTTACTATAGCTACTTCCAAAATTTCATCCATAATCGTTGATGAAATATCCAATCACGACATCAGTGTCACCGATCCAAAGCATAGCTTCATGGATCAAATATAACATACACGAAGTTATATTCAAAACATTTACATCAGAGATCATATCTGTCTCCTCACGAGTTTCTTCCACAATCTGCTGGAAAGATCAAGGCACCACTGGTCCTTTTTAACCATCTATTTCTTCTTTCTTTCCTGGGTTCACCACCCGTTACTCCACCTTTAGCATGTGAGTATGTCATAAGGAAGTGATCTATAGTTCCTCGTTGGAACCACTTCCGTCCCATACAACAAGCTCGAGCAATCTGCTCCTATCATCTGCAATTTCAGCATGTCAACGGTAGAGTCTCAACTCTACAATTTTCCTTCGTGCCTTTCCTGCACTGATCACAATGCATAACTGCTCTGTTTTGGTCCCTTTCTTTTAAGGTTGGACCCAGTCCGTGGTAACTTCTCCCGAAGCGTCCACTGCTTTTCACGTAGTCTCAACTACTGTTCTTTCACCTTGAATATCAACCAAGGTAAGCAAACGATTTCTTTTTCTGACCACATCAGCTAATATTGTCCAACATGTGGATTTCTGCTATTCGTCCCCTTTTTGTTCCTCATCCAACGGAGTCTCAAGAATGAGCTGGTCCATTTCCTAGAGCTTCGCTCCCTAAATTTCTCCCAGTAATACTCGCTGCTCGTACTTCTTATACATTAGAAGTCAGCAATAGTTAGGTTAAATATGTATAATAAAAATTTATATACACCTAACAGTTCATCATGTCTACTGTCTCAGGGTTTAAGTCCAGGAATCTACTCTATAGACACCTAGTTCACTTAAACCACGGCTCTGATACCAACTTGTAACACCCGCTTTTAAACAAAAACACCCCTGAAAAATTTTTCATTTTAAACAAAGGTTTCTATACATAAAACCATAACAAAGGGGTATATTTTAACAAAAACGGGTACAAGCGTATCAAGGAGAGTATAAAAATACCATGTCTCATTTAAAGCCGGGCTGCTACTAACAGCATCTATGAGTCCCACTTCAAAGTCACGGACTCTATCTTGTCCCCTATCAGTATCATGCTAACATGCAGGGACAGTAACAAATATCGTGAGCTATAAAGCTTAGTGAGTAATCAAATCTGCAAATAACATGTATCAAAATACAATCATATAACTGTCTGGATTTCGAATCCAAACTCCTAGCCTTACTGGCTGACCATATATACTCTAGGATTTCACATCCTATTATGTAGCCCTACAGGCTGAATCATAGTGACCTGTAATTAACAAGCCACGTTAGTTATTTGCATCTATAATCATGTCTAACCATTTCTGTCCCATATTTCTTAGTCACAATAGACTACATCATATATCATGGCTAAATAAGCCGCACCCTGTGTCGTAGCTATATAAGCTGCACCAAAACAATATCAATATATGAAACATAGCCCGCAGGCCGCACCATCTGGGTTCAATAACCCGATATCATAGCCAAAGGCCGCACCATGTACCTGTAACAATATCATAGCCATATAGGCTGCACCGGTTAGATATGGCTCACGGGTTAGCCCGCTGTTGCCTGAAATATGTGGCTCACAGGAAAATCCCGCTGTTGCCTAGACTCACGGCTGGTTCCGGTCTTGTCTATATAAGTTTCATTGACTCACGGCTGGTTCCGGTCTTGTCATTTCATTTTATTGACTCACGGCTGGTTCCGGTCTTGTCATTTCATAGTGTAAATAGATATGTGTTGACTCACAGCTCCGTTCTTGTCATCGCAATGACTCACGGCTTATCTGGTATTGTCTTTTACATATATTTTACACTTGTCATTTTCGTCCCCCGAAGCCGTTTCAACCTGTAACAAATCAATCATCATATATCACATATGATATCAGTGAGATTACTCACCTGGATACTAGCTGCGTTTCAATTTTGGTTGTTTCTTGCCTTTGCGTGCACCACAACCATTTTGTCCCATACATATTTATCCATTTATATTTCAAATGATAATAGGTTAATAATCATTCTACATTGACTCTAATACACTAGAGTTCAATACAATATCGTTATAAATAATGCCTAGTTAATAAACTTTCCGTTTACTAACTTTATATGAATTTTACTATTCACCGAGGCATTCGGATCGGTCTACAGTGCCCCCGAGGGGTCGGAAACTCAATCTAAAAATTTTCCCAAACTTTTCAGACCATAACGAGCCTATGGTCAAAATTTGAGCTAAAACGGACAAGCCAAGCAAAAGTTAGCATTTTAAAGTCCCTGCCTGAGGGGCGCACCCCGCCCAGACATGGGCGCACTGCGCCTGGGCGCACCCCGCCAGGGGTTTGGGCGCACCGCGCCTATCGCCTGCAGATGTCTCCTGTCCAGCCGCGATTTGTGCACTGTAGCACGCAGTTTTGGCTCATTAAGTCCTTAATCCAGTCCTTAATCGATTGGGGTTTGTTTCTAGGCTAAAACCTTATACTTTAACAAGGTTTTCAACCATCCAAAACAACCAAATCAATCAAAATGAAGAATTAGGGTTCTTAGTTCCAAAACCCCAAAACTTCAATTTCATCAAAAATAACAACCTACTTCCATTTTCTTGAACTAAGTCCTTATTAACATGACTTGATGGAAGTATTACATCAATTAAACCACATAATCACAACTGAAATGTACAAATTTCAGTTTCTATAAAACCAAACCAAGAATACTTCAAGAACTTGGTTAAAACTAACCTTAATTGCTTGGAAATCACCCATTCCAACAATTGTTCCTAGTTCTTGCTTCAATTTCATGATCTCCTGCAGAAATCGCACCTTCAAACCTTCTCCCGTTGCTGCACAATTGGCTAGTCAAAGAGGAGAGTCAAACTCTCTATTTATACTCCAAAAATTCACATTTTTGGTCCTAAAGTTCCATTTCTTGAACTTTGACCACCAAAATCAAGTTTTATTACAATAAAACTTTCATTTCTTACATTTTTGCCACAACCAACAATATTTTTCATATTTGGTCTTTCACATGGTCAAATGACCAAAATACCCTTTTTCGGTAAAACGACTCAAATTCAGTTTTTATAACATTTTAAGTCCAAAACTCAAAATATTATTTCAACTAAATACTTTTTCTGTCCAAAAGACCAAATTACCCTTCTAAGGTAAAATGACCATTTTGCCCTTTTATTATAATTATATAATAAAACATGTCTTGGCGTTACAATGATGTGATAGATTCATCTTACTCTGACAGAATGTTATTTATGTTCATCCCATTTTAGTAGAATATTATTTTAGAATAAATTATCTTAGAATAAATGGTTTGAGAATACATTATCTAAGAATACATTCTCTGTTTTTTATTTCAGAATATAATCTTTGATGATTCTTTCAGAATATATAGGCTCATGATCATAAATAATTATAATATAATTATTTCAATCCTATATATGTGTCTATTATTCTTATAGAGTATTTAATATTTTGATGTATTTGTCTATTTTTTTAAGAATGCTTATTCTCATGTCTTAATGTATTTTGTCCATTTTTAAGAATGCTTATTCAAGAATATCTTCATGTATTTGTCCATTATATTCAGTCGTATTCTTTAAGAATGAAGTCTAACATTCATAATGTATATTCTATTATTTAATAATGTACTTATCATTATATTTATTATATATATATATATATATATATATATATATATATATATATGTATATATATATATATATGTATATATATATATATATATATATATATATATATATATATATATATATATATATAAACACATACATACATACATACATACATACATACATACATACATACATACATACATACATATATATATATATATATATATATATATATATATATATATATATATATATATACTAGTTTTGTACCCGTACAATGCGGCAGACGCTAATGCAGAAGGAGGGGGAGCTAGGTTTGGAGGTCCATCATTACCACATTGATTTTTAGACTTGAGCAATAATCGAAAACCTTGTGAAATCTACATAACAACAACAAAAGAAAACCCCACCATAACTTTCCACACACATCATCTTTTTAATGAATAATATAAACCTTAACTTGCTAAATGATTGTCGTTGTTATGACCCACCAAGAGTTTGTATAAACTCAATGTTACACAAGTCCCAACAAAATCCTAGATATATTATATAAATGTGCAAAAAAATTGAAGAAAAGAGTTGTGAATTTGCAGATAGTTTCTAGAGAGATTCTACATTTGTTGGTTTCGTTTGAGACCCTAAGCTACTACTCAGACCAGTATGGCAGCTTTAATGATATTTCAAAAAATTTGGTAAGTTCTGGTTTTTGTAACTCTTCTACACAAAAAGCACATAAACATCAGACACAAAACATCAGAAACAACATTGATTATCAACAAGGTGTTGAAAAATGTTTTTTGTATGTGAACATCACTGAAATAAGATGAATTGTTTTTATTTTATCTGACAAATATTATTAGTTTATTTCAGGTTACGTGGATTCGAGATTAAACGAGAAAATAAGAATATTTTTTAGACAAAAATATTGGAGTTAAATTTATCGTTTATTAAACTTGATTATTAAGGAATAATTATTTTAATTATTTTATAAATAATTGATTTTAATAAATGATGAAATTTACTTGAAAAATATTTTTTAAAGCAAAAACAAATAAAAATTATAAAAAGAATTAAAATTAAATATATTTAAAATGAATTATTGGAAATATAGCTTCTAAATAATTTATTTTAATAGTTTTAATTATTTTAATAAATTAAAAATGAATTTTAATAATTTATTTAAATTATTTCCAGAATTTTAATAAAAGGAAATTAGAAAAAAAAGAAAAGAAGCAGCCCAGCCCAAGAATCCGGCCCAGCCCAAGCTCCTGATCCAGCTCCGCCGGACCCCTGCTCCGGATCCGATCCGCCCGCTCCGAACCGGGGACCCGCCTCCCTCACAAAGCAACGCGGACCCTGTCTGACCCGAACCCGACTCGTCATCGCTCCGTTTCCTCTCACAGAAGACCCGACCTCGGCCCGATTCCGACCCATCCGACCCGCGTGTTTCTAAATAGAAAAATTGCAGTTTAGCCCCTGAACTTTGAAAAATTATCAAAAATCACCCAACACCAAAAAAAACCATCAACCTTATACCTCATCTTGCCGCAAAGAACAATAATTGACACGTCAAGAACAACACCATCTTCTTCCGTTGTCGATTGCAAACGTAAAAACCCACGGGAAGTTCTTTTGAAATTTTCATTTCAATTTTATTTTAAATATTTTAAATGTTTAAATATAAAATGAATGATTAATTTCTTGTGCTATTTATTTAAAGATCACATTTTCGTTATTATTTCGACTAAATTTATTTGTGCCGTTATTTGTTTATTTATACTTATTATTAATCAATTGTGCCAAAACTCCAGGACATCAAAATTGAAACATGAATTAAAAATTGTCAAATATCTGTACATTCACGACAAAGACAAAAACCAAGACAATACTAATTTCTAACTTTTTATTTATTGTTTTTTATTTTGAATTTTTTGTCGAAAACTTTTGTGTAGCGTTTTTTTAAACCACCAATAAGTTTTCTTTAAAAATTTCATTTTAATATCACTTGTTCTAAAAAAGGGGATATTTTAAAAAAAATTATTAAAAAATTATTTGTGTTATTTATTCTGAAATTTTTGTTGAAAACTTTTGTGTAGCGTTTTTATAAACCACCAATAAGTTTTCTTTAAAAATTTCATTTTAACATCACTTGTTCGTAAAAAAACAAAAAAAAAAAACCAAAAATGTATTCCACAAACTACTCAAACATGAATTCTGTATCGATTGCTAACAGCATAAGTTCAGGTACTCGAGCACCCATTCTTATTCCTGAAGGATATAACTCATGGGTAGGTCGTATGAATCTTCATCTTAACTCCATAAGTGAAGATGTCTGGAAATGTGTAGACGGATCTCTACCAGAAAACATGACCTCTCTTACGAGTAACTTAGATATACTGAATGAAAGAAAGAAACTTGAACTTCAAGCCAAAAAGGAACTTGTGTCTGGAATACCCCACAGTATTCTAAGTCAAATGAATGATATTCTAAGCCAAATGAATGATATAATCCTTTTAACTGCAAACCAAATTTGGCAAACTTTGAAAAATCGTTTTGAAGGAAATGAGAGAATCATTGGAAATAAGAAAACATCTGTTTTAAACGAATTTGACAACTTCAAAATGCTTTCACATGAGACCATCCATGATGTTCATGACAGGTTCAATCTCATTACCTTCAAAATGAATAACTTGGGCATAAAAAAGACACAACATGAGATAAACATCAAGTTTTTAAACAACCTTTTTGAAAAAGCTGGAAAATGGTCAAACTCATCTTTCAGGGAAATCCAGCAATTCATACTGAATCTTTGTATGATCTCAGACTGTATCATGACACAATAGTCAATTCTGACATCTGCAAATCTGAATTACAAACCTTGCAACTCAGATTTGGAGAATCAACAAGGACTAGAGACAAACTAAAAAGATACATTGAACGAAAATCAGAAGAATATAATCACGTCTTAGAACAATTAATGAAGCTCTAAAACAAAAAAAAGGACTTAAAATAAAAAATCAATCTGTTTTTCCATCTAAAATAAAAGATACCTTAGAAACAGAAGTCCTTCAGTTAAAACAAAAAATTCAAGATTTAACTGACAGAAACACTAGTTTGATTCTAAAACTAGATGATTCTTCAAAACAAATCAAACTTCTTGAATCCGAGAATCAAAGATTTCAAGGAAAACTGGATTCTATCAATATTGCTGGAAAATTGAGTGATGATATTTTCACTAAAGCAAACAACTTATGAACTTGCAAAATTGATACGAATTATAAACCAGAAATTGGAAGAGAATCCTTTGAAAATGAAAATACTGAAAAGAAAAATGGGACAATTTGTGAAAACTCTAAATCGCCTCTACTAGATCTTTTCATATATGCCAATGAGGAAGATTCAGATGATGAAACAGTTATCAACTACAGCCCAGATGATACTATTTTCAACAAGTCATTCAAAAGAGTTGTAAATTCTGAATCAGACTCTGCTAGTTCAGTAACTCATCAATTGAGATCTACTAAACTAACAAAGAATGATGGCACAATCAAACTTGAAAATTTCTTAAATGGAGAAAATTCTGTTCATCAGAATGGTAATACTTCTGCTCCAATTGTCTTTCCCTCTTTAAACTCAACCTTTATTGGAAAGAACACCCTGGGACAAAAGTATTAAAAAAAAAACAGCAGACAAATAAACAACCCATTCAAGCTGTCTTTAAACCAAAAAACCAAAGCAAGCCCAAAGTTTTCAAAGAAACCTTCGAAACCAGTCTCTATGCCACAAAACCAAACTTTCAAACCAAAACCAAAACCTTTTCAAGAACCATCATTTCACCAAGTTCCTCTCCATCATCATAAAGTTTTTCAAAACTGTCCAAATCCCAGATACAAAGAAATATTTTCAAACAGATCTTCACATATAGGATACCTTTCACAAAATCAGAGATCATTTCAAATTACAGGTTTTCAAAAACAAATCTTACTTTGGGAAAATCTGATAAGTCAACTTAAACCTCAACCATTTTGTCCAATCAACAAATACCATAATGATTTTAAATTATTAAAAATCATTAACAAATTAGGACCCACCAAAGGTTTGGGTACCTAAACTTTCTGTCTAATTGCAGACACTTTGTGCTGGAGAGTCCAAGGATGGCACATGGTATATCGATAGTGGCTGCTCCAAGCATATGACAGGAAACCAGAGCTTTCTACGAGACTTCATACCCACAGAATCCAAACAAGATGTTACTTTTAGAAATAACATGACTGTAATAATCAAAGGTTATGGAAACATAACAAATGGTCACTTCACCATCAAGAAAGTAGCCTACGTTGACTGCCTGAAACACAACCTGATCAGCGTATCACAACTTTATGACAACAATCATGAAGTTCTTTTCACCAAACAACGAAGCATAATCATGGATGCCAAGACCAAAACCATTCTAGTTAATTCTAATCGTATAGGCAACAAGTATCAACTAGATATGGACCTTATCTATGGAAAACCAAACATCTGTCTCTTATCCAAAGCTTTAGCTGATACTAGTTGGTTGTGGCATCGTCGTCTTTCCCATCTCAACTTTGGCTACATCAACAAGTTGATCGCAAATTGTTCGCAGACTACCACTTCTAAAACTTGATAATGAAACTCTTTATGCAGCTTGTGAAGGAGGAAAACTGTCCAAATCCTCTCACAAAAGCATTCCTGAATCTAGTGTATCCGAACCACTAGAATTAATGCACATTGATCTTTGTGGCCCTACAAAAACCCAAAGCATAAAAGGGAAGAAATACATCCTTGTTATTATTGATGGATATTCACGCTTTACTTGGGTTTTTTTTAAGGCTAACGTCAGAAGCACCTGAAGAAATGATCAAATTCATCAAATAGATTGAATTAAAGCTCAAACAACTTGTTCGTAAAGCATTCCTGAATCTAGTTTCGTTTCTCAGAAACAAGGGAATTCAACACAACCTGTCAGCTCCATACACTCCATAACAGAACGGAGTTGTTGAAAGAAGGAACAAAACTCTGTGTGAAGCTACAAGATCAATGCTTATCTTTGCTGATCTACCACAATACTTCCGGGCAGAAGCAATAGCCACAACTTGCTACACTCAAAATTGTTCCTTAATCCATAAACATCTTCATAAAACACCATATGAAGTCATTAACAACCGAAAACCAAACATCAAATTCTTTCATATTTTTGGTTGTCGATGCTTCATAAAGAATAACAAATATCACCTTTCAAAATTTGAATCAAGATCGGACGAAGGAATTTTCCTTGGTTACTCTTTTACCTCAGCTGCTTATCGAGTACTAAACAAACGTACCAGAGTAATTGAAGAAAATACCGATGTTCATTTCGATGAATTTTATGTCAGGAAACTGGATCGTGAACATTTTGGTTCTAAAATGATTGATAAAATTTTTCAAAATCCAATTCAACAAATGCCTTCTACGGACATAGAAAACGATCTTGATTTACTATTTGAACAACCCAAAACCGCTTATAATTCTGAGTTTCTAACCTCTTCTACCATTCCTATAGGTACCTCCGATGCAGAAACTTCACAATAAAACCAAGAAAATGCAGATCAAATCGAGGGGGAACCACCAACACTAAATCCCTCTTTGAACACTCCCAATCCACCTGTCCAAAATGATCCCAGTGCATTATCTATGGGGGAACTTTCATTACCCCATTCTCACCCTACAATCCAAAAGGACATGTTTGACAACACCCAAAATCTATTCCCAACAGAATCACCTGACCAAGAAGAACAATGGGACATAGAAACACTAATCGAAATAGCTGAAAAAATTCGCCTGATCAAATGGACCAGAAATCATCCTACAAAATAAATCATAGGAGATCCCAATTCTGGTATTCAAACAAGAGCCGCTACCTCAAATGAATATTTACACGGAGCATTCTTATCCATGACTGAACCCAAAACCATCCATTCAGCTCTCAAAGATCCAGACTGGGTCAAAGCCATGCAAGAAGAACTAGCTGAATTCGAAAGAAACCAAGTATGGGATCTTGTTCCTACTCCTCCCGATGTTACTGTAGTAGGTTCAAGACCCGACCTCGACCCGACTCCGACCCATCCGACCCGCAAGTTTCTAAATAGAAAAATTATAGTTTAGTCCCTGAACTTTGAAAAATTGTCAAAAATCACCCAAAATCAACTTTCCAGCCAAGAACACATAAAAATATTCCAACTTTTCTATTTTTTAACTCATTTCTTCATCCTTTTCAACCAAATCTTCCACACAATTAATTATTTTCATTTAGATCTTAGATCTAATCTGAAAAGATCAATATTCCTTACTTTACATCATATGTTTTGTTATTAAAATCATCCATTTTACACTATAAATACCAACCCAAACTTCCCATTTTAATCACACAAAAACCTACAAACACTACACACCAATACTACACCAATACACACCAAAACCTACAACCATCACACAAAAACCTAAAAACACTACACACCAATACACACCAAAACCTACAACCATCACACAAAAAAAACCCTACAAACACTACACACCAATACTACACCAATACACACCAAAACCTACAACCATCACACCAAAACCTACAACCAACACCACACCAAAAACTCATTACACCCAACACCAAAAAAAAACCATCAACCTTATACCTCATCTTGCCGCAAAGAACAATAATTGACACGTCAAGAACAACACCATCTTCTTCCGTTGTCGATTGCAACCGTAAAAACCCACGTGAAGTTCTTTTGAAATTTTCATTTCAATTTTATTTTAAATATTTTAAATGTTTAAATATAAAATGAATGATTAATTTCTTGTGCTATTTATTTAAAGATCACATTTTCGTTATTATTTCGACTAATTTTATTTGTGCCGTTATTTGTTTATTTAGACTTATTATAAATCAATTGTGCCAAAACTCCAAGACATCAAAATTGAAACGTGAATTAAAAATTGTCAAATATCTGTAGATTCATGACAAAGACAAAACCAAGACAATACTAATTTATAACTTTTTATTTATAATAAAAACCATTTATCGTTGATAATGTCGTTGATTAAATCTAACTTCTAACATAACTCTAACTTCTAACATTTATTTTATTTACTGTTTTCTGTCTATTTAAATACTGTCTAGTTTAAATTTACCGCTTCATTTTTTATAGCTTTCAGTAATTTAATTTTCGTCTAGTTTAATTATTATTTGTGCTTTATTTTTTTGTATTTCAGATTCTTTTAAATCGCTTTCCCATCTCCCCAAATATAATTGATAAAATTAAATTTTCAATGTTAATCCAAGGACCGTCAGTTTTTCAACACAATGAATGTATTATAATGGTCCATGTCCAAAAAAAAACAATGTTTTTTTTTTTTTTTTTTTTTCATTTTTGGTCCTATTTTAACGTTTCGATTTGCTTTTAGTTCCCCCTCACACAGAACACAACTATGGAAGCCATACACAACATATGCAACATACATAGTGACACACATTATATTTTAAAAAGGGTACCCCAATAATAGCATTGTACTATCAAAGTACAATGCTTTAATTAGAAGAAAAATAAAATAAAAGTTAAAAAATGCGTTCAAGAATGTCATCACAGGTTGCATAAAGAATAGTAAAATCCAAATCCCACCCGATGAATGATTGGATTATTCACAAAACTTGTTTTATATAAAATCAAAAAAGAAAATCAAGAAGATTAAAACTAAACACACAATATTGAGGACATTAGATATATCAAATATATTTATATCATGCCTGAAAATCTATCTGTAGGCTCTAAATATGAGATTGCCCACATGGCTACGGATCCATGAGTACCACATGCATAACAAGTTTATTAATTTGATTTAAGAGATGTTTTGTAATACTTCACAAACTCTCAAAATGGCGTCTACTTTTATTGGGAATTTGACTTCGATTCAAGAGATGTTTAGGTGTGTTAGTGAGGAGGAAAAGAGTATTTAAATGCAAAATACCAAAACTAATAGCAATTTCTAAATGTAGCATCTAAATGCAAAACAAAATAACAAAAACCTCTCATCCTCATGGTTTGGCTTCAAGAAATCACCCCATGGCTTGGCTTCAGGGAAATTACCATCAAAATAATCATCCTACAAAGAATGGATAAAAATAAGAATCAAAGCTCATAATAAATAACGAGCATCGAGACCCTCACCCGATCGCGAACCCGAGGACGTAGCCAGCGCCAACACCTCTTTTAGCGATTGCTTGATTGTTATGGTTTGATTCGATGTAGGGATGAACTTTTGATAGCTTTTGGTTCTTATGCAAGCATTTTCTTTTGTTTTTTTTTTTCTTTTTGGTTTCTTTAGTTTTTATAGATTTTGTGGTTATGAAATTAAAAAAAAATCATAGATTGGTTGCCAAATTACCATGTTGTGTAGAGAAATATTACTTAATAACGAAAATAAATCTTGATATGTGAATAGTGATGCTGACCTTATCAGATAGTGTCGCTTTCCAGAGACCAAGCCCGATGGAATAACTTGAAATCAATGTAGGTAGAGAAATATTATGTGTAAAAATACTAAGTAGTTTTAAATATGTTGACATGTCATTTTTTTTTTGTCATTTTACATAAATAAGATAATCTAATCACTTGTTAAAACAATGACTTATCATCTTATAACTTTTTCCCACCAAATAAGCCGATCCAAATACTTTTTAAAAAACTCATTTTTGTTACCTTAAAACTAATAAACACTTATATCAAAAAGTGCTTATCGAGTCAAATACACAATCCCAAACACCCATAAGTAATTTTTTTAAATAACTAACTTATAAACTAATTCTTAGCTTCAAAACGTGACAACCTAAAAAACTCGAAAAATAAACTAGATGTATCACAGCAAACATAGTCTAAAATGGTTGGGTAACAATTTAAAAAGTTATCTTAAAATGACTAAAATTTAACATAAAATGGTTGGATAACATGACTATATAAAATAAAAAAGCATTTTTTTGTAAATTGATGATTGATTTGAAAAGAAATAGTGTCAAAATTGAAAATTGAAAAAAGTGAAGATGTGGTGACGTTGATTGTATGTAGCATGTCATGCCAACATCTAGAGATGCACAAAACTAGGATCCAATCCGATTCGGTTTCGATGATGTCATAAAAAATCCAATCCGGTTAAAATTCGATGTTGACTTAATATGAATCCAATCCGATTTGATCATGTATAACCAGTTTTTTAGGCAGGATTTGGATTCAAAATTTGAAAAATCGGTTTACGATCTAGTATATGATCCAATTTCATCTTTAGAATTTGAATCCGGTAGGTCGAATCAGATCTAATATGGTTTGGCCAAAATATGTTTTGAGCAAAATCGATTTCGGAACAGATCATATCCATACCGTTAGGTCTACCAAAAAATTGATACCCGACTAAACTGACCAACCCATTTTCAATTCGGGTTAATCAGGTTTCGGGTGGAAGAAATCGAGAATTCGGTTTGTCCGCACCACATTCGGTTCGGTTATAGGGTATACAAATTAAAATCGATTATACCCGATTTATGCGATTCACTTTAAAAGGACTGGATGTTATTTTATTTTTAATGCAAAACCTTTTAAAAATTATTGCATGTTAGGAATGGCAACGGGTCGGGGAGATCCATACCCTACCCGAAAAGTTTCGGGTCATTGAATATAAATATTATGTATATATATATATATATATATATATATATATATATATATATATATATATATATATATATATATATATATATATATATATATATATATATATATATATATATATATATATATATATATATATATATATATATATATTCTTATCAGGTCGGGTCGGGGCAAGGAGACCCAAACCCGACCCTATACCCTAAATTTTCGGGTTTCGGGTCTCGGGTTTTTTTGCTCGGGTTTCGGGTTGCCCCGTCGGGTTCGGGTTTTTTGGCCATCCCTATTGCATGTGCATGTGGTCAGGTACACATCTTTTTCCAAACCATTTCAAAACATTATTTGTCCAAAAATCATTTCTTTAAATTAAACACTTGATATGTATTTTCAAAATCATCGTTATTATAATTAAGTATCTCAAATCGTAATAAAATAACATAAAGGGTTGCTATGTATATTTTCAAAAGTAGCTATATGATATTGATAATTGTAATCGGTAATCACTTATACAAAGCAAGCTACATCAATGTTTAAAGACGTTTTTGTTATTTGAAATTATATTAATAAGACGATCAATTTTTTGATCAAATTATGATATTAACATCCATACAAAAGGACAACAAGATCAAACACGTTACAATAGGCTTCATACAACTATGAAATTTATTTTCAATCCGAATTACCTGTTACCCGAACTTTGATAAAATGATATATGAGTAAAAAAGAAAAAAAGTAAACGAACTAATAATATAAGGGTAAATTTCAAAAAAGACACTAAGTTTTTAAAAATTTCGATTTTGACACTGTGTTAATTTTTTTCAATTAAGTCACTAAATTTTCAATTTTTTTCATTAAGTCACTATGTTTCAATTTTGTTTCAATATTGACCACGTGAGCGATCAACCCGGTTTTCAGGTGACGTGGCACGTATGTGTCAAAATCGAAACAAAATAGAAAACATAGTGACTTTATTGGAAAAAACTGAAAACTTAGTGACTTAATTGAAAACAAAATAACACAGTGTCAAAATCAAAATTTTTTAAAAACTAAGTGCATTTTTTAGAAATTTACCCATAATATAATGACTATAATATCATTTGACTTAAAAAATAACTTTAAACAATTTATATAGCCTGATATAACATCTCGAATCCAATACAAGCATGTTATTCACAACCTAAACATCTACATTTTTGTATATAATTTTTTGTATGTTTTTTTTTTCAATGAAAAACAATATACAAATGAACAGATCTAAAACAATCAAGAAAACTATGCAAATCCAAGCCCATATTTAATAAAACCCAAATACAACAGACCCATTTTTCTTTCGGCCCTGTTCTTCATACCATCTATATCTACTTCCACTCAAAAACCTATTTCTCTTTGCCCAAAACCCTAGCTCCCCAATTGTTCTCTGCAGACCGATCTTGCAGAAATGGCCGCCGCTCGCCCTCTCGTCACCGTCCAATCCCTCGAGTCCGACATGGCCACCGACGGTGCTGGGGTTCCTCTTCCCCAAGTCATGAAGGCTTCTATCCGACCGGACATAGTCAATTTCGTTCACTCCAATATCTCCAAAAACTCCCGTCAACCCTACGCCGTTTCCAGAAAGGCCGGCCACCAGACCTCTGCTGAGTCCTGGGGTACTGGACGTGCAGTATCCCGTATTCCCCGTGTTCCTGGCGGCGGAACTCACCGTGCCGGACAAGGTGCTTTCGGCAACATGTGTCGTGGTGGACGCATGTTTGCGCCGACCAGGATCTGGCGCCGCTGGCACAGGAAGATCAATGTCAACCAGAAGAGGTACGCTGTGGTTTCAGCCATCGCTGCTTCTGCTGTGCCGTCGCTTGTGATGGCTCGTGGTCACCGTATTGAGTCGGTGCCTGAGCTTCCGTTGGTCGTTAGCGACTCCGCGGAGGGCGTTGAGAAGACGCAGAACGCCATCAAAGTTTTGAAGCAGATCGGCGCTTATGCTGATGCGGAGAAAGCTAAGGATTCTGTCGGTATTCGTCCTGGAAAGGGAAAAATGAGGAACCGCAGGTACATTTCTCGTAAGGGACCATTGATTGTGTACGGCACTGAAGGTGCCAAGCTTGTGAAGGCTTTTAGGAACATTCCTGGAGTTGAAATCGCCAATGTGGAGAGATTAAATCTGTTGAAGCTTGCTCCTGGTGGACATCTTGGAAGGTTTATCATCTGGACCAAATCTGCTTTTGAGAAGCTGGATTCCATCTACGGATCATTCGACAAGACAAGTGAGAAGAAGAGGGGTTATGTATTGCCGAGAGCAAAGATGGAGAATGCTGATTTAGCTCGGATAATCAATTCTGATGAGGTTCAGTCTGTGGTTAAGCCGATTAAGAAGGAGGTCAAGAGAGCTCCAATGAAGAAGAATCCATTGAAGAACTTGAATACCATGCTGAGGTTGAACCCATACGCCAAGACTGCTAAGAGGATGGCTGTACTTGCTGAGGAACAGAGGAAGAAGGCTAAGAAGGAAAAGCTTGACAGCAAGAGGCAACCTATTTCCAAGGTATATATCTTTCATTCCCATCTTTGTTTAATTGAATTTTAAATGTTTCTATTAAATGATTCAATGTGTTTATATGATGGCCCTGATAATTTTACTTGATTCTTCGACAATATTGAAACTTAATTGTAAAATTGGTAAACTGTTGTCTAATTTAAAATATATTTTAGCATTCTGCAAAGATTCATGTGTACTCTTATTATTACTTAGTTGCAGAAATAAAGTAGGTTGGGCCTTTTATAGTGATATGGAAAAAAGTTGAAAGTAGGTTGTTATTTCTTGGATTTTTTTTATTAAGTTTTGAGTTTTTTTTTTTAAACAGGAGGAGACTGCGAAGATCAAGGCTGCCAGCAAATCATGGTACAAGACTATGATTTCTGACAGTGACTATGCGGAGTTTGATGTTTTCACCAAGTGGCTTGGAGTCTCACAGTAATTCTACTACTTTCTTCATATGTGGTAGGTTTTGAGATAGACGTTTATAAAAGACATTGTGTTGTGTTTTTGATAAGATTGGATTTTTATGGGGTTAATTTGGCAACGAGTTTTGTTGTGTTTGAGTCTGAATTATAATTTATGTTATATTTTATTTTGATCTTAGTCAATGTGCTAAAATGTTTGTGGTATGACTGTTGTTTACTCCTAATTAGATTACATGAGATATGTCATAAAACTCATCTGTGGAAAATAAACGAAATGTTAAATAAATAAAGTTTTGATTGTTACTTAAAGGGATAAATGCAGAAAAACCCCCTTTTTATTGGTTATATTAAAAAAAAACCCTTCAATTATATTTTGCTTAAAAAAACCCTTCCATTTATTTTTTACCATTCACTTTAAACCATATAATTGATTTTGGCTCCTAATAACCGGTTGATGATATTACGTGGCATTTTATATATTTTTTCGTATGTGAAATTGTATTATAGCTTCCCCATCTACCTTCTATATCTCTCGAGCTCTCAAGACAATGCCCTAGCGGAAGAAAAATTAATATCATCACACCATCACCACTCGCCTTCCCCACCCGGCCCTAACTCGCAACTCATCATCAAATAACATATAAAACCCACGAGGAACAACGAATGAAGAAAGTAGTACCTTGGAGATCGAAGTTCTTGAATGTTTTCATGGGTCACATCAAAACCCAGAAACTCTGTTCGTAACAGCACTGTCATAGGAGAAGGAGCTCCGACCGTCATTACGTGGATGGCGCGACAGAGTGGATGCCTTTGGATAACATGTTGAGCACAACCGGAGCACCATAGCCTTCATCGTAGTCACCTTACCAAAACTTTCATGTACTAGCATTACAGAGTGATGTTGTTTTTCGTGATTTGTGCCCCTAAAACGATAAGTGGTCAATTATTCTGATTGTTGAAGTTCAATTACAGGTTATACAATAAAAAGATTGTAAAAGTTTTAGACCCTCTAGTAGTCGGCAAGGTTGCACACTGGCCTGTGGTGGTGGAGACTGGGTGAGTTGTGATGATGACGGTAGGGTTTTTGGGGGGCATTCGTTGAAACTGACGGTGATGGCGGCAGTAGAGAAAGTGGTAAGAAACAAGATTTGTGCAAATGAAGCCCATCGCAGCTCAGCTGGATGGATGCGTGGGTTATATACCCACTGGTCGGGGGTTTGACTCCGGCTTTGTAGGGAATTTTCCCTGGTGAATGGAGGAAAGACTATTGCGCGATAGATAATTACCAACCGTTCTGGGTTGCGGAACTGAGTACTCTCAAGTTGTTATATATTCGTTCGCCGGTTCCAAAAAAGAGAAACAATATTTGTAAATTGAATGTATGAGTTATAATATAATTCTGAAAAAAAATATTAAAAATGCCAAGTAATATCTTCAACTGGTTATAAGGAGTCAAAATATTTGATATGGTTTAAAGTGAAAGGTAAAATATTAATGAATGAGTTTTTTAAACCAAAAGATAATTTAAGGGTTTTTTTGAATATACCCTTATAAATGAAAATGTTTTTCTACATTTAACCCTAATAGTTTATATTAATGTTTTATCTTGTTGGAATATTATATTTTGAAACAACATTTAGTTAATAAAAAATAAAAACAAGATGATATTATTCTAAAACCCTTTAGCATAAAACCCTAGAAATTGTGTGTGGGTCTAACCTTTTCTATTAGAAGTCCACTAAAAACAAGGTTAAATACAACAATGTATGTGGTATAATAAAAATTACGGAAATAGTCCATATGCTTAAATGAAAGTTTTGTATTGGGTCCTGAAATATGTTTTTTGTCGATTTAATCCTTATGCTTTTAATTTGTTTTGAAGCAGGTCCTATCATAGAACCGTATATTTTTCTGTTAAATGAGTAAAAGTATCATTTTCCCCTTCTCCTTCATTATCGACTACAAACTTCATCCAAATCCGACAATGGCTTCAACTTGTTCGACAAAAGCCCCAAACCCTAACTACATGTTGTTATAAACCTTTCATCTTTTGTTTTAATTGGGGTTGAAAATCACTAAATCCATGTTTCAGCAAAATCAAATGCCCCCAACCTCCACTGCCACCTTTTTGCCACCGTCACTGATACTCTAAAACCTTCCTACACAAAACCTACGAACCCCCGTCAGCCTTCATTGATCAATGTTTTGTTCCCCTAGTGGAATCTTGGCGAAATCTTCAGAGAGTTAGGGTAGTTTACCGGCATCACCATCGACAGCTCCCCTTCTCCATTAAGTTAGAATAATTTAAACCTTTATTTCTTTGAGTTCATATGATATATCAGTTTTGGTTTCAGGTTAAAATCCTTCATCCCTTCACCTCCCTTTGTCCTATTGTCGCATCCTCTGTCATGGTCGGTAAAAGAACATAATTAGAAAAAATTACACAGTTGTCATGGTGGAGACAAAGATGCGGGGGAGGAGAGGTAAGATGGGAGTGGGTTAGGGAATCAATAATAATTACACAAAATTACAGGTTTTATGTCTGTGGTTATATGGTTGCAGGGGTGGCCATCGGACGTAAGTTTTATGTTACGTTTTGAAAATAAAAGGCAATAAATGTTAGCCAATATCAAACAAATTTAGATAACATAAAGTCTTAACAACTTTTATTTTTAAAATGCAATGTCTTATCAAGAACTAAAATAAATGCACAATGTTTTAATATGTTAGATATTGAAACTATAATTTTGAGATAATAATCCTATAATTGCTTAGAGTACAATGTCTTATTATGAAAAAAATAAGTATCCGGAAGGAAATTTGAAAGTATAATGCTATTAAGTACAAACCAAAATCAAACATGTTTAAAATTATAAAGTACAATGTCTTAATAGGAAAAATAATATAAAATATCTCAATAGATTAGATTTTAAAAGTAATATGTTATTAATGTTTGCATTTTCATAGTGTCTAAGTAGAAAAAAAACAAGAGTATAATGTTTAAATATGTTAAATTTTCAAATAAGAGAAAATATCAAATATGTTAGATCCTAAAAGTACTTTTCAAAGTAGAGTGTCTAAATATTTTTAGATTTTCATAAATGTCTAAATAAGAAAAAAGTTGCAATATACAATGTTATCCAAGTGCAATGTCTTGATAAGAAAAAAAATAAAAGAAAAAAAATTTAAATATGTTAGATTTTAAAAATATAATGCTATAAATGAAAGCTCCATGTCTTGATAGGTTAGGTATTGAAAGCATAACGATGTAAATGGTAACCAAAACCAAACAAGTTTATATTTTCAAAGTAGAATGTGTTAATCGATTAGAGTATAAGAGTACAAAATCTATAATTGAAGGTATAATGTTATATATGGATGGCATCAATTATATATTTTCTTAATAGAAAAACATTAACGTACAAACTCTTAATAATAAAAATGTATAATACAGTAACTAGTAACCAAAATCAAAGAGGTTTAGACTGGGTAGTTTTTCTAGTTAAAGTGTATTAAAAGGAAAAAAATAACAATAGAATATATTAATAGGTACACTTTGAAAAGTACAAGTCTTAAAACAAAAAATTAAAAGTAGAATGTCTTAATCGAGAAAAACTCAACGTATAATTCTATATCTAGTAAAAAACAATGTCTTAATAAAAAAGTAACATTCAATTGCGAATAGGTCACATAATGGGGCACTTAGTTCTTATGTGTTGCTTCAAAATAACATTCAATTACAACATGGCAAACTAAAGTTTGGTTTAATGTTGAATAAACTGGTTCCAAAATTGCCAAGTTATAATTCTTGAAGGACCAAATGTGTAAATTATTTAGAAAACGTCTCCATCAAATACGCCTAAATCAATTCAACGTTTTGCACAAAAGTTTGACAAGTAATTGGACGGTGCCAAATTTCTCTTTTCAAATTATGTGGAACCATTTGTTTCTTTTATTCTTTTGACAAATGTACGGAAGATTATTTGGTGGTAGGTGAACAACTTTTGACAATTACAACGCATTCTACGCATTTTGATCCGGTGGCAAGTGATTATTATTGGCTATAAATATAGCCTTTGTTCGAGCCAGAAAAAGATCATCCAAAATAAAAAGTATCACATATATACTAATATACCACCGTATGTTTTAGCTCTCTCACTCTTTGTAATCTTTTTCCAAAAATCTCTGTAATACTGTTTAAAATAGTGGATTGATTCTCGGCTTCCTGCGCCCGTGGTTTTTCCCGATTTGGGTTTTCCACGTAAATCCTCGTGTCTCTATTTTCTTTACTTTATTCGTATTTTCGTTGTGATTATTACCGTTTTGATAATTTTGATCACATTCCGCATTGAGCTAATATTGTCTAAAGTCAATTCGGATCCGTCGTATTTTACAACAATTGGTATCAGAGCATTCGGGTTTTGATATTAGCTTGTTGGGATCATTTTATCAAGTAATTAATCATGTCTTCGGTGAAATACGATATTCCGCTGCTGGATCGAAATACACGATTTCCGTTGTGGCAAGTAAAGATGAGAGACATTCTCATTCAGATGGATTTACACAAGGTGCTCTTGGGCTTCGAAAGGATGCCCGCTACATGGACCGAAGAAGAAAAGGAGATGAAAGATCTAAAGGCTTTATCTCAAATTCGTTTGCACTTGTCAAACGATGTTTTACAAGATGTTCTAAAAGAAACGTCAGCGGCTGCTTTGTGGCTGAAGTTGGAGCAGTTATTGATGACAAAGAGCTTACCGAACAAGTTGCATCTAAAGCAACGGTTGTTCAATCTCAAGATGATTGAAGGAGGCTCATTAGCTGAACATTTATCCACATTCAAAGAGTTAATAAATAACTTGGAGAATATGGATGTTCAGTATGAAGATGAAGACTTAGCTTTATTTTTGTTGTCATCTTTGCCCGAATCCTATAGCCATTTTCGTGATACAATCATCTACAGCCGTGACACTCTTGTTTTAGATGAAGTCTTTACAGCTTTGGATTCTAAAGAGAAGATGAAGCATATTACCGGTGGTGGTTCAAGTGATGCTAAAGCCGAAGGTTTGAATGCCAGAGGAAGAACAACAAAGAGAAGTAGAACTTCTCAATCTTCCAACAGAACCAGATCTAAGTCAAAAGGCAAACGAAAGTTTTGCAACTATTGTCACAAGAAGGGACATGTGCTTGAAGAATGTTTCAAGTTGAAGAATAAAGAAAAAGAGAAGGCGGCAGCAAATGGTAAACAAGCTAGCACTTCGGGTGAAGCCGATGTAGCAGAGGTCGAATGTATTGGAGAACTCTTGACAGTTTATTCAGATAAACTGGATTCCATTGGTGATTGGATACTCGACTCTGGTTGTACTTTTCATATGTGTCACAACAAAAGTTGGTTTTACACATTTGAAAAGGTTAACCAGGGCTATGTGTTGATGGGTAACACTACTACATGTCCAGTTCTTGGACATGGTTCAGTCAGAATCCGTATGTTTGATGGCGTTATCCGAACCATTGGGGATATTAGATATGTCCCTGACCTCAGAAGAAACTTGTTATCTCTCAGTTCTTTTGATAAAAAGGGATATGAGTTTGCCGGTAAAGGTGGAGTTCTCAGGGTGTTCAAAGATGGTTCCGACAAACTGAGAGCCAATCGAAAAACCTCCGACCTCTACTTTCTTGACGGGCAAACAATTTCGAGTGATGCTGCTGTTGTTTCAAAGTCTCTTTCTGATCCAGATCAGTCCCGTCTTTGGCACCTTCGACTTGGCCATATGAGTTTCAAATGCATGTTAGAATTGAGTCGAAGAGGTTTACTTGGTCAACAAAAGATTGTTGATTTGAAGTTCTGTGAAGACTGTGTATATGGCAAGGCAAAACGAGTGAGTTTGCAAGTGGTATCCATACAACGAAAGGACCACTCCACTATGTCCACTCGGATTTGTGGGGACCAGCTCGAGTTGCTTCTAAAGGTGGAGCTAACTATATGCTCACTATTATTGACGATTTCTCCAGGAAGGTGTGGTGTTTCTTCTTAAAACATAAGGGAGACGTTTTCTCTACCTTCAGAGACTGGAAAGTTCAGGTTGAAAAGCAATCAGGATTGGTGGTAAAGTATCTTCGTACGGATAATGGACTAGAGTTTTGCTCAGAAGAGTTTAATGCCTATTGCCGAAAGGAATGCATTACTCGACATCGCACGGTAGTCTATACGCCTCAACAAAATGGTGTAGCCGAAAGGATGAATCGCACCATTATGGAGAAGGTCAGATGTATGCTTTCAAATTCCAAATTGCCAAAGTCCTTTTGGGCGGAGGCTACTTCTACTGCTTGCTATGTTATCAACCGATCACCGTCACGAGCAATCGAAAAGAAAACTCCGTATGAGTTATGGTCCGGGAAACCTGCCGATTATACACATCTGAAACCTTTCGGATGTCCACCTTATGCACGAGTTGACAATAGGAAGTTAGAACTGAGAGCACTTAAATGTGTCTTTCTTGGTTATAATCCAGGAGTTAAAGGTTACAAGTTATAGAGCAATGATCTAAATAAAATCATCATCTCAAGAGATGTTACTTTTGACGAGTCTGCTATGATTCATCAAACTTCCGACTCTACAAAAGATACAGTCGCATCATCAAAAGACAATGAAGAGAAAGCTCAAATGGAGGTGGAGTTTCCTACTTCACCTGTCACCATTCCGAGTCCAGTTGAGCAACAAGAGTCTTCCTCGCCAAATGAGCATGTCGTTGTTGAAGATACAACAATTTCACAACCACAAGCTACTACTCGAAGCATTGCAAGAGATAGGCCGAGAAGACAAATTGTTCTTCCAAAGAGGTATGCTGAAGCTGAACTTGTTGCTTATGCTTTTATTGTTGCTAATGATATTGAGTCGGAAACGGAGCCTCTAAATTATAATGAGGCTATCAAATCTAAAGACTCAAGTGATTGGATGATTGCTATGCATAATGAGATGGAATCCTTGCAAAGAAATGGTACTTGGGATTTAGTTCCTATTCCAAAAGGGAAAAGGCTAGTTAAATGCAAGTGGGTCTACAAGCTCAAAGAACCTGTTAACCCGAATGAGAAACCAAGATATAAAGCTCGGTTGGTAGCTAAAGGCTACAGTCAAATTCCAGGCGTTGACTATACTGACGTCTATTCCCCAATAGTCAAACACACTTCTATTCATGCATTGTTGGGGTTAGTTGCTTCAAATGATTATGAGTTGGAGCAACTAGATGTTACTACAGCTTTCCTAAATGGTGAGCTTGAGGAAGAGATTTTCATGAAACAACCTGAAGGTTTTGTTGTTCCTAGCAAGGAGGACTACATATGTAAATTGAAGAAATCTCTCTATGGCCTCAAGCAGTCTCCTAGACAATGGTACAAGAGGTTCGATTCTTTCATGACCAGTCACAAATTCAGCAGGTGCACCTATGATAGCTGCGTTTATTTCAAGAAAGGTGACGATGGTTCAAAGATCTACTTACTCTTGTACGTGGATGACATATTGATTGCAGCGAAAGATATGAAGGAGATTCAGAAGTTGAAAGACCAGTTGAAAGCTGATTTTGAAATGAAGGACTTAGGAGCTGCCAAGAAAATTTTAGGTATGGAAATTGTTCGTGACAGGAAGTCTAGGATCTTGCATCTTTCTCAAAAAGGTTACATTGAGAAAGTCCTAAGACGTTTTAATATGCATGAAGCAAAGCCTGTCAACACACCTTTTGCAGCTCATTTCAAGTTATCATCCGCTTTAAGTCCCACTACTGAGACTGATATGGAGTACATGGCACGCGTACCATACTTTAGTGCTATTGGATCTTTGATGTATGCTATGATCTGCACACGCCCTGATTTGGCTTATGCAGTTAGCATGGTTAGTAGATATATGGCGAACCCGGGGAGAGAACACTGGAAAGCAGTACAGTGGATATTACGTTATCTACGCGGTACGTCTTCTATGTGTCTATGCTATGGACAATCTAACACTAGGGTGGTTGGATATGTTGATTCAGATTTTGGCAAAGACTTAGATAAACGAAGATCCATTACAGGGTATGTGTTTACACTGAACGGTTGTGCTATTAGTTGGAAAGCCCAGTTACATTCTACAGTTGCACTGTCTTCTACAGCGGCAAAATATATGGCGATTACAGAAGCAGTTAAGGAAGACATTTGGTTAAAGGGATTGTTTAGAGATCTCGATGATAGAATAAAAGTTACCACAGTATTCTGTGATAATCAAAGTGCTATTTTCTTGAGTAAAGATCAGATGTTTCATGACCGTACAAAGCACATTGATATTCGTTATCATTTTGTGCGTGATATCATTGAAAAAGGTGATTGTGTCATAGAAAAGATCGATACAAATTATAATCCCGCTGATGTGTTCACAAAGAGTCTTCCGATATCCAAGTTCAAACTATGTTTGAACTTAATGGGTATTTCTGATCGCAGTTGAGCCTGATTAGGCTCGTGGTGGAGGAAGTAATTTTTTTTTCGGAATCAATTTTTTCTCTATATAAAGATTACAAGTTCTGACAGAGTTAAGGAGACTGATGAGTTGGTATTTGTGCAATTTTGAAGCCAATGTGGAGATTGAATAAACTGGTTCCAAAATTGCCAAGTTACAATTCTTGAAGGACCAAATGTGTAAATTATTTAGAAAACGTCTCCATCAAATACGCCTAAATCAATTCAACGTTTTGCACAAAAGTTTGACAAGTAATTGGACGGTGCCAAATTTCTCTTTTCAAATTATGTGGAACCATTTGTTTCTTTTATTCTTTTGACAAATGTACGGAAGATTATTTGGTGGTAGGTGAACAACTTTTGACAATTACAACGCATTCTACGCATTTTGATCCGGTGGCAAGTGATTATTATTGGCTATAAATATAGCCTTTGTTCGAGCCAGAAAAAGATCATCCAAAATAAAAAGTATCACATATATACTAATACACCACCGTATGTTTTAGCTCTCTCACTCTTTGTAATCTTTTTCCAAAAATCTCTGTAATACTGTTTAAAATAGTGGATTGATTCTCGGCTTCCTCCGCCCGTGATTTTTCCTGATTTGGGTTTTGCACGTAAATCCTCGTGTCTCTATTTTATTTACTTTATTCGTATTTTCGTTGTGATTATTACCGTTTTGATAATTTTGATCACATTCCGCATTGAGCTTATATTGTCTAAAGTCAATTCGGATCCGTCGTATTTTACAATAAATATCTTATCATCTAAACAACATGCAATAACAACATACCAACTTATGAGACAATATGACAAGGCTTTTACATATTACCTTATCAGACATTTTCCATGTATATAATTAAGTAATCACTAATCAGCAACGCAGGGTTTGGTTTCTTACCGTGACATGTTGGTAATAATAACATGGGATGACAATCTTGTTGTTAGCCACTTTTACAATAAGATTAAAGCCGAGTAACAATGTTAATAGACAATGAATATATATTTTAACATCATAAACAAACCAACAAACTGCAACATGGTAAAACCTAACACATTCAAACCATGAGTGATCCAAGATTTTGACTAGAGTTTTTCTATTAGCAACATGCAAATAAATGGAAGAGAAACACGAAACACAATAAAACTTAAGTGGAGTCTTGCATACAACACAAAAGGAGATTTGACTAATATATACATCGTTATTCAATCAAATTGGTTATTCATAAGAATTCTGACAGAATCAAAAATACATCCTCAAACCACCAACAAAACCATCTAATTTACACCGTAACTAAATGCATCTATTTTTTTTCGTTTAATGGACTTAACAAGCATATGAACTATCTGATAAGGTATAAACAAAAATGATACAAAAGAAACTAAATAATAGAAGGTTTCAAAAAACCTAAACTTTTTATATCAAGTCCTAACATTTGACAAATTTATCCTTGTTAATATTTTTTTAGTTTTATTCCTCCCACTATGTCCTCATTTGTTTAAATATTATATTTCCAAACACCATTTAATTAGAAAAAAAACAATATCATATTCTTCTAAATTCTTTAAACGCAAACCTTAGAAATGGTGTGGGTCCAACCCTTTCCCATAAAAAACAAAGGTTAATTATGAGAATCGTTTATGGGGCATTATGAAAATTACAGAATTGGTTAGATTAAATTTTATGAAAGTATATTGTTGTGAGTGGGTAGTCCCAAATGGAAACATAGCTTAAGATTCCCATCAACACACAATAAATAGATTAAGTCCGAATATGATCTTGCAAGTATTAAAAACTAATTCAGTGGTTTTCTACAAGAGAAGAGGATAATTTTTTAGTTTCACTTATAAATAGATTTGAATGTATACAAAATTAGAGATCAAAAGATGTAAAAAAGGCCCTATAAATAGCATAGTATGCTTTTGGGGCGTACCTACAGGTACCAAGATTTGTCGGTCAAGATATAATATAAGGTTACAAAATAATAGAAAAGGCAACCAACTTTAGCATGAGGACCACCTGTATGCAACTTTAAATGGAAAAAGAAAAACATCATCTTCAAGCTAATAAATAAACTACTAATAAGACTTAACCTTCTAAGATGTCAAAATGTAAAAAGGACAGGTCAAATTCATATGAAAAGATAAATAAGGCTATAATAAAGTCAAAACAGAATCATTTTTCGACTAACTTAATGAAAGGCGGATGCTATAATATACAAATGGATGAAAGTATGTTGTTATTTTTGAAGTTATCCAAAAAATATGTAAACAAAAACAAGAGATTAAGTACACTGCTATTATTGGTAATAAAAACAAATTACAATTGTTGGTAAAAAAGGGTAAAGTACGTTGCAATTTTCAGAAATTTACGTTTCGTAAAATTCATTCTTACGTGTATATATATCCACCATTTGTTAATAGTAAAATCCGATATTAAAATTTTTGGCTAAAATGAAAACAGGTCAAAAAGAGTAAAAAATTGCCCAAAGTTTATTTAAAAATTAAAAGCATACCTCCATAGATCGGTTCATTAGATGAATATAGATTTATTTTAGCAATAACGTAATTTTCTGATCGTATTTAACACATTAATTATTTATATAAATAAAAAAAAAAAGAGAAAAACCCATTTTGCCCATTACCCCAATTTTTCCAATCTTAGTTGCCATTTTAGGTAATAATGAGATAATTTACAAAAAGGTTAGGAGAAGGCCAAGAATGGAACATGTAAGTGATCTGCAAGAAATATAGAAATTTATAAATATGAAAAGGAGACAATATAAGAAGACATATCTATAATAAGAAATACTTGCACCAATGGGAAAAATAACCAAAGATGCGTTTTTAATAACAAGTAGTATTTGACTTTAGAGTCAAATGACGTCTCTGATGCATCTTTTAGTAGAGAAAAAAAGAATGGAAATTGCAAACTTTTGATAGGCATGTAAATGTAATAATGGTTATATATCTTTCTCTACTCTAAAACAAGTAATGTACACCTGGACAATGGTCAAAACCACTTAAATATATTTTACGGTTTATTAAAATACCATTCTTCCTAGTTATGCGGTTTTGAAATCATGGCAAAATAAAATAAAAAACACAACGTACTTTCAAGTTTCATCCTTTTAGGTGCAAAATTACTCCTTTAGATGATAGTTGAATGGTTAAACAGATAGAATAGTGAAAGTACGTTGTGTTTTTCAGTATTATAACCTTTTTCAAAAGTGAAAAATGTTCTTTTAACAATCAAAAAGGTATAATGGTTTATATTTATGTGATGGAGTATTTTCCCCCTATATGTTTAACAGTTAACATTACAAATTTTAGCTAAAATGAAAACAGGTTAAAAGAGTTGAAAATCACCCAAAGTTTGTTTAAAAATTAAAAGCATACCTCCTAAAACCGTTCATTAGATGAAAATAGATTTATTTTAGCAATAACGTAATTTTCTAATCATCCTTAAAACATTAACTATTTATATAAATTAATCAAAAAATAAGGAAAAATCTATTTTGCCCATTACCCCAATTTTTCCAATCTTAGTTGCATTTTTAGGTAATAATGAAATAATTTACAAAAAGGTTAGGCAAAGGCCAAGAATGGAACACTGAAAGTTAGGTGGATTTTTACATATACACAAAAAGAGATTTCACTATAACATTGTTATTCTATAAAATTGGTTATTCATAAGATTCTGTATAGGCTGCTGGCATCAAGTATAAAATTCTTCAACAATGGGTGGTCATAATCTGTAATTTGAGTACATAACATGTGAAAATAACATCGAGTGAAATGAAGTATCTAATATTGTTTAATTACCAAATGAGAAAGTTTATGTATAGTTGTTGATTCCATATATTAGAGTTGAAACATATTTCGGGGGGATTATAAGACAGAATCAAAATCAGGTTTTTAGATGTAGATTTGATTGACATTGAGATTATAGCTAAAAAATGTGCATTTCATCATGCAATAAAAATGGACACGCATATCATCAACAAGAGACCACTTTCTAAATTTGAAGATATGTAAATACATTGTTTGTTTTTAATCCTAATGTTGAGTGTGAAGCCACTCTTGTGGTCTGTCAAAAGAAGTGGCTGAAGAGGCGTTTGTCAAAAGAAGCAGGTTGAAGCGGCTGAAGAGGCGTTTGTCAAAAGAAGCAGGTTGAAGAAATTACCTTGCTTATCTCTTTCTTTGACAATTCTCTTTATAATCTCTATTTAAGAGATCATCTGTAACCTGTAAAATACACAAGATAACACATCAGAAAAGAAATAAAAACTCCTAGTTACCGAGAGTGGACGTAGGTCGGAGATTGGACCGAACCACTATAAATCTTGTTGTTCTTGTGTTTGAGTGTGTTGTGTGTTCGTGTGATTCCCGTCTGTGACCCAACAACTGGTATCAGAGCAAGGCTCTTGATCGTTTCACACGAACCAGTAGAGGTGAAGAAGGAAGTCGCTGACCTGTGAGAATCGGAACTAGTGCTCCGATCAGAAACCATCGTCAGCCAGCTACAATTGTCACCTACCGCCGCTGCCGCCGGTCAACCTGCGACACCCGTCGCCATCCGCAGTCATCTGCCACCGCCGCTCAGGTGAATCACAGTTGGAATTCTGAAGCCGCCATCGCCGCTGCTCCCCTCACCAAATATCTGTATCTCTCTAATTTTTTGTCTGAAGATAAAGGAAAGACCCGTTGGCCTTTTATTGGGGAAAGAAACCACTCAAACAAAAATTCAGAAAAAAAAAAGCTTATCCTTGAATTAAAGTTTCAAAAAGTTGAAAAAATTAATCTTTGGTGGAGAACGTGCACATGTCTCTGGTTTCCTTTTTTGTATTTTACTATTTAGCCCCTGAACTTTCAGAAAACTGCATTTCAGTCCCTGAACTTTCAAAAAATTACAGTTTAGCCCCCGAACTTTTAGAAAATTGCAGTTTAGCCCCTGAACTTTGAGAAAATTGCAGTTCAGCCCCTGAACTTTCAGAAAATTGCAGTTTAGTCCCTGAAACCCTAAACTTTCAGAAAATTACAGTTTAGCCCCCGAACTTTCAGAAAATTGCAGTTTAGCTCCTGAACTTTGAGAAAATTGCAGTTCAGCCCCTGAACTTTCAGAAAATTGTAGTTTAGCCCCTGAACTTTCAGAAAGTTGCAGATTAGCCCCTGAACTTCAGAAAATTGCATTTTTTCACCCTTAATTTCTGAAAAAAGGTGCAATTTGTCCGTTAAAATGGCAGAAGACGGTAAAATCAAGATTGACAAGTTTGATGGAACCGATTATGGATTTTGGAAGATGCAAATTGAAGATATGTTGTATCAGAAAAGTTTGCATTTGCCTATGTTGGGCGTACAACCGGATGACATGTATGATGACGAATGGAAGCTGTTGGATAGACAAGCCTTGGGTGTAGTTAGGCTTTCTTTGGCGAAGAGTGTTGCGTATAACATTGTCAATGAAACAACTACTTATGGTGTATTTAAGGCTTTGTCCAACATGTACGAGAAGCCGTCCGCTTCCAATAAAGTGTTCCTCATCAAACAATTGGTTAACACCAAGATGAAGGAAGGCATGTCAGTTACCGCTCACATAAACGAGTTTAACTCAATTATCTCTCGTTTAGCCTCGGTTGAAATAAAGTTTGAAGATGAAGTACAAGCGCTCCTCCTTTTATCATCCTTACCTGATAGTTGGTCAGGCACAGTCACAGCTGTCAGTAGTGCATCCAGCACTATCAAACTCACTTTCGAGAGTATTCGTGACTTGATTGTAAATGAAGATATCAGACGGAGAAGCAATGGTGAGACTTCTAGTTCTAGTTCTATATTGCATACAGAAAGTAGAGGAAGAAAAAATGAAAGAGGACGTGGTCGAGGCAGATCAAAGTCTAGAAAAAGGGGACAGTCAAAAACCAGAAAAGACATTGAATGCTGGAATTGCAAAGAAAAAGGTCACTTTAGAAGCCAATGCCCAAAACCACAAGCTGAAAAGAATGAAGTAAACAATGTATCCTCTGATGATTCGGGAGATTTTCTCATATGTTGCGTTGAGAATTCGGCAGAATCCTGGATTATGGATTCAGGTGCTTCTTTCCATGCCGTCTCATGCCCAGATATGGTCAAGAACCTACAAACAGGTGCTCTTGGCAAAGTTCGTTTGGCCGATGATCAAGTGCTTGATATTACGGGTATCGGAGACGTAGAATTGAAGACCTCCTTAGGAACCACATGGACATTGAAAGATGTCAGGGTTATTCCAAACTTAAGGAGAAAGTTGATTTTAGTTGATAAGTTGGATGATGAAGGGTTTGATGTTCACTTTGGGGGTGGACAATGGAAAGTGATCAAAGGCAACTTGGTGATTGCCAAAGGAAAGAAGAAAGGCACTCTATACATGGTAGAGATACCTAGTGATGGTGTTCATGCCGTAACCACAAATCCGAGTCCATCTAATTTATGGCACCAACGACTCGGACACATGAGCAATAAGGGATTGAAGATGTTGGCTCAGAAAGGGAAGTTTCCAGACTTGAAGAAAGTTGAAACAGAATTCTGTGAATCTTGTGTTCTCGGGAAACAAAAGCGGGTTACTTTTGTAAAGACGGGGAAGACATCGAAAGCTCAGAAGTTGGAGCTTGTTCAGTCGGATGTATTTGGACCAACACCAGTTTCATCCCTAGGAGGCAAAAACTACTATGTAACCTTTATTGATGATTCAACACGCAAGGTATGGGTCTATTTTCTTAAAAATAAATCTGATGTATTTGATACTTTTAAGATATGGAAATCTGCTGTTGAAAATGAAACTGATTTGAAGGTAAAATGCCTGAAGTCGGATAATGGTGGTGAATACATAAGCAAGGAGTTTGTTGACTATTGTGCCAAGCAAGGTATAAAGATGATCAAGACGGTCCCAGGAACCCCTCAGCAGAATGGTATAGCTGAAAGAATGAATAGAACTCTGAATGAAAGAGCTAGAAGCATGAGGTTGAATGCCGGTTTACCTAAGACGTTCTGGGCCGATGCAGTTAACACTGCTGCCTACTTGATCAACCGTTCACCGTGTGTTCCCTTGGATTTCAAATTACCAGAAGAAATGTGGCAAGGGAAGGAAGTAAGTCTCAAACACCTGAAAGTATTTGGTTGTACTGCTTACAGTTTGTTAAAAGATGGTGACAGGGATAAACTTGATTCAAAGACCAAGAAGTGCACATTCATTGGTTATGGGTCAGATGAAATGGGTTACAGGCTTTGGGACAGTGAAAGCAGAAAGATAATCCGAAGCAAGAATGTCACCTTTAACGAAGCTGAGTTATATAAAGACAGAAACAACAAAAGTCCAGAAGTTCAGAAGGAGTATGTTGAGTTTGAAGGTGTTGGAAAGAAGAAAGAAGCTCCAGTCGAAATCCCTGAATCTGGGGATGATTCAACTGACAGTGGGAGCTCAGAGGATGATTCCAGAAATGACTCTGAAGATGAAGAAACCAGTTCTCCAGCTCCAGAGTCCCCAGCCACACCTCAAGTTCAACCAAGAAGATCTTCGAGAGTCATCAGACCACCACAAAGATACTCACCATCTGTCAACTACATTCTTTTGACAGAAAATGGTGAACCCCAGTGTTACTCTGAAGCTAAGAGGTTAAAAGATTCATTGCAGTGGGAGCTAGCAATGAAAGATGAAATGAAGTCGCTCGAGAAGAACAAGACCTGGCTTCTAACGAAGCTTCCATCCGGGAAGAAGGCTCTTCAAAACAAATGGGTTTTCAGGGTCAAGGACGAACATGATGGTACCAAACGGTACAAAGCAAGATTAGTAGTCAAGGGCTTTCAACAGAAAGAGAGAATCGATTTCAATGAAATATTCTCTCCAGTAGTGAAGATGACCACTATCAGACTTGTTCTCAGTATTGTAGCAGCAGAAGGTTTGCATCTAGAGCAGCTAGATGTCAAGACAGCTTTTCTACATGGTGACCTAGATGAAGAGATTTACATGACACAACCAGAGGGTTTTCAGATTAAAGGAAAAGAAAACTTGGTGTGTAAATTGAAGAAGAGCTTGTATGGTCTGAAACAAGCGCTAAGACAATGGTATTTGAAGTTTGATAACTTCATGAGAAGAGTTGGTTACAATAGATGTAACAATAACCATTGTTGTTATATCAAGAAGTTTAAGGGTTCTTATATCATTCTACTACTCTATGTAGATGATATGTTGATTGCAGGCTCAGACATGACAGAGATCAAGAAGTTAAAGAAGCAAATGTCTGAAGAATTCGAGATGAAAGACTTGGGAGCTGCAAACCAAATACTCGGGATGATTATTTTCAGAAACAAAGAAGATGGCTCTTTGACACTCTCTCAAGAGAAGTACATTGAGAAAGTGTTAGAGAAATTCAGCCTTAAAGATGCCAAGATCAGAAGCACACCTTTGGGAAGTCACTTTAAGCTTTCTAAAGTTCAGTCACCCAAATCAGATGAAGACAAGAAAGAAATGGCTAAAGTACCTTATGCATCTGCAGTTGGTAGTCTCATGTATGCAATGGTATGCACGAGACCAGATATTGCACATGCAGTGGGAGTTGTTAGTCGGTTTATGTCCAATTCGGGGAGAGAACATTGGGAAGCAGTTAAATGGCTGCTAAGATATTTGAAGGGGACTTCAAAAGTGGCATTGCATTTTAAAGGGAAAGATGCCATTCTGAAAGGATTTACAGATGCAGACCTTGGTGGTTGCAAAGACTCATACAAAAGCACTACCGGGTATGTCTTTACAGTGGGAGGCACTGCAGTGAGTTGGATGTCTAAACTCCAGAAAAGTGTTGCCCTTTCAACCACAGAAGCAGAGTATATGGCAGTTGCTGAAGCAAGCAAAGAGCTTATATGGTTGAAGAACTTTCTCGAAGAACTTGGCAAGGAACAAGTTGATTGTGCACTGTTTTGTGATAATCAAAGTGCAATACACCTTGCAAAGAATCCTGTCTTCCATTCGAAGACAAAGCACATACAGCTGAGATATCACTTCATCAGAGAAAGAATTAATGATGGTACTCTGAAGTTGAATAAGATCAAAGGAACTGAAAATCCAGCTGATATGTTAACTAAGGTTGTCACCTTAGAAAAGTTGAAGCTTTGTATAGCTTCAACTGGCCTTCAGGATAATTGAAGAGAAGGCCGGGTAACTAGGACGGAGTAAAGATCAAAAGTGTTTTACAGAAATACAGATGCACAGTTGAAACACATGTGAAGATTGTTCTGTGGCTTCAAGTGGGAGATTGTTGAGTGTGAAGCCACTCTTGTGGTCTGTCAAAAGAAGTGGCTGAAGAGGCGTTTGTCAAAAGAAGCAGGTTGAAGCGGCTGAAGAGGCGTTTGTCAAAAGAAGCAGGTTGAAGAAATTACCTTGCTTATCTCTTTCTTTGACAATTCTCTTTATAATCTCTATTTAAGAGATCATCTGTAACCTGTAAAATACACGAGATAACACATCAGAAAAGAAATAAAAACTCCTAGTTACCGAGAGTGGACGTAGGTCGGAGATTGGACCGAACCACTATAAATCTTGTTGTTCTTGTGTTTGAGTGTGTTGTGTGTTCGTGTGATTCCCGTCTGTGACCCAACACCTAAAAGCAAAAAAATGGACACGCATATCATCAACAAGAGACCACTTACATGAAAATTTGCAAAGTTGACAATCTCTTCAACCTACAAAAGTGAACTCAAATAACAAAAAAAAATTTATAATAGTTTTTAAATATAAATCTAAGTTCACTTGAGTGGATATGAAATTTCTTACAAATACAGAAGCACGATGTAATGTCAATACCAAGTTTCCAGAAGCCTAAAAACTCGAGCACTGATTTGTAAGCAGTCAAAAAGTAACTTGTCACAAAAACTATAAAATCTCTTGCAAAATAGAAGATAGCAATTTGAAGAAAAAAATGTCTGATATTTTTTATGAATTCTTCTCACTCTAGCAATAAAAACATATGGGTAAGTTACATTTTTGGTCCCCGGTTCTTTCAATTTGGGTTCCAAAAAATTCTCTTGAATTTTTTTTTTGGTAACGGAGGAACCCAACTAACCCATCCTTTGGATGACCCAGCTGAGCCAACCTCCGGGGTGCACTGAACCCCCGGGTAGTGCTCGTGCTCCCTTTTAAAGCATCAAAAATCGTCTTAAGACTCATGATAAAACAAAAATCTGGGATACTAACTCCAATCTCAATTGTGCCTTCTGTGGGGATTGTACGGATTCACTTTCCCATCTCTTCGTTGAATGTTCTTTCCCTTCTATGGTTTGGCATGACCTTCAACATGTCTTGAATATCTCCGTCCCCACTGATAGCTGGTCCGATATCATTAATCAATTCAAGCCCGTGTCTAAGACTAAGACCATTTGGTCCATCATTAGAAGACTTGTGCTTGCTGGAGCTGTTTACCACATTTGGCAGGAAAGAAATTTCCAAATTTTCAAAAAAACAAAAAGATCGTATCATGCAATCGTGAATAGTGTTAAGGATGATATTCGTTGTAGACTGCTGAGTCTTTCTATGAAACCTTGCACTAATGTTAATTTGGCTAAAACGATATGGACAATCCCTTAACAAACCACCTATTGCTTCTATTTTTCTCTGCTTGTATGACTTGTTTTTTTTGCAGGTTGTGTTCCTTTATGTTATTGTTATGTTTCTGTTTCCATGTATTGTTTTTTTGGTTCCTAGTTTAGCTTTGTTGTCCTTTGGGGCCTGTCCCGATGAATCTTATGTTTTTTCCTTTGGTGGGGAGTCCCCAGCCTCTTATTGTATTTATTCTTTTTATTAATAAATTTGCCAGATGTACCGTCCTCTTTACCCAATTATCTTGAGGTTCTTGCAATGTTTTAGTTCCTATTGTAGCTCTATAATTGGAAAAACTACCCAATTGAATATTCCTATGACTTTGGTATAATTGGGTAAATTGTTCAAAGTACTCATAATAGAATGAAATGAAAGTAGGATGCTATAATATAGAAATGGATGAAAGTATGTTGCTATTTTTGAATATAACAAAAAATTATCTACAAAATAAGTGTTATCTTTGTCCTAAGATCAAACCATAAAATGAACAAATGAGTCAAAGATAATTATATGTAGATCAATCTTTTGGTAAATACATGGAGGTTGAATCAGAAGGTTAAACAAAATAAAGGTAATAATCGAGATGGAAAATAATAATAAACAATTTAACATACTGCAAGAACATAAAAATAAAATCAGAACTAAGTAAATTCTGACCTTTATTAAAGAATGGGTAAATTGCATAAAAGTCATTAAGTTTTCTAATTTTCTCGATTTTGACACTGCATTTTTAGCTTTTGCAATTAAGTCATTATCTTTTCAGAAAAGTTGCAATTAAGTCATTATGTTTTCCAAAAAGTTGCAAAAATGACCATATGACCGGATGGTAACAGGTTACCAGGTCATATGGTCAGATTTGCAATTTTTCAGAAAACCTAATGACTTAATAGCAAAAATAAAACATAGTGTCAAAATCAAAAAATCTGAAAAAGTTAGCGACTTTTAGGGTTTATTTCATAAAAAACCCTAAATTTTCAACTTTTTTATGTTTAAACCTAAAACTTTATTTTTTTTTTCCAAAAAAAACCTAAATTTTGGAGAAACTTTTTAATTTATCCCCCTAACCGGTTTTACAGGTTATACGTACTTTTTTTTTTTCAGAAAAAAACCCTAATTTCTTTTTTTTTCCGAAAAAAACCCTCAATTTCAGTGATTTTTTCACAAAAAAAAAAAAATGTTTCTTCGTTTTTGTAATTGACATAACTTTCATATACGATGTCCAAATTCTACGAACTTTATATCCCTGGAAATGTCGTAAGTAGTACTACAACTTTGCTTTACTGACTTTTGTTTGAATATGTTCAGATATTTCGCTACACTGGCTTGTTTTCTTATAATAGCTGTATATTTTGCATACGAGCTTTGTTTTCGACGTTCTATAAGTCGACGGATTCGTAAACACCAAAATATTATTTGTATGATTTATCGAATTTTACGCTACTATAATCTATTATTCGAAATTATAACGTTTACTCGATAATTGATTCGAAATAGCGTATTGTAGTATTATAATTTCCAATAATACATTAGGAAAGTTATGAAAATTACATTTCAACGTATTATCCTAATTTGCGCTCTGGTTGACCTTTGTTGACCAAATTTGACGGATGTTACAGACGGGTCGCAAGAAAGATATGCCAACTACAAAAACGAAGAAAAATAGTTTTCTTTGTAAAAAAATCCCTGAAAAATCGTTTAACTTGCGGATAAACTCGTAAATGTCCTAAATTAAAAAGTTTTATGAAAAAGAACAAATTGAGGGTTTTTTCGTAAAAAAAAAATTTGGTGTCTTTTAGTCGACGACAAATACTTTATGTCTTTTAGTCGTTGTTTTTCTTCGCGGGTTCGTTGTCGATGTATTCGTGTTTACGAATCCGTCGACTTATAGAACGTCCAAAACAAAGCTCGTATGCAAAATATACAGCTATTATAAGAAAACAAGCCAGTGTAGTGAAATATCTGAACATATTCAAACAAAAGTCAGTAAAGCAAAGTTGTAGTATTACTTACGACCTTTCCACGGATATAAAGTTCGTAGAATTTGGACATCGTATATGAAAGTTATGTCAATTACAAAAACGAATAAACATTTTTTTGTTGAAAAAATCACTGAAATTGAGGGTTTTTTCCCGAAAAAAAAAAAGAAATTAGGGTTTTTTTCTGAAAAAAAAAAGTATGTATATACTGTAAAATCGGTTAAGGGGATAAATTAAAAAGTTTCTCCAAAATTTAGGTTTTTTTTTTTTGAAAAAAAATAAAGTTTTAGGTTTAAACAGAAAAAAGTTGAAAATTTAGGGTTTTTTTTTAAATAAACCCTAAAAGTCGCTAACTTTTTCAGATTTCTTGATTTTGACACTATGTTTTATTTTTGCTATTAAGTCATTAGGTTTTCTGAAAAATTGCAAATCTGACCATATGACCTGGTAACCTGTTACCATCCGGTCATATGGTCATTTTTGCAACCTTTTGGAAAACATAATGACTTAATTGCAACTTTTCTGAAAACATAATGACTTAATTGCAAAAACTAAAAATGCAGTGTCAAAATCGAGAAAATTGGAAAACTTAGTGACTTTTATGCAATTTACCCTTAAAGAATCTATAGAAGATCAAAAATTCCCCAAGAAAACATCATAAACAAGTGACTACTCTCTCCCGCCATATGAGGATCTTGTGTGGATGAGATGGTCGGAGTTGTTGTTGTAGTCGGTGATGATTACTGGGACAGTTACTTAAATCGAGAAAATCAACTTCCTACAGAAAAAACGCGGCAATGAAAAGATGAAGAAGACATGGTATTAACCATCGATCTTCTCTTATACGTACTTTTGATCTAATTTTACAGAGGAAATTAAACGTCTCGATTACAAAAAAAAACCCTAACGGGACTATATAAAATAAAGAATAGAAACATAATCAGAATGAAAACTTACAGCGATCTTCATAACTTCTTGGATTAATGACATGGTTGTGGATCTCCTGCGAAGAATTGTGTGATCGCTAAGCCTCCGGTGGAGTTTGGTTCGACTGAAAGCAGGACGACTGATGAACAACGTATATAATGCGCGAACCAACCCTTTCGACTTCAAGTTCCTAACGGTTATTTCTTTCCAAATTTAAATATCTCTAAATTACAGCTTATAAAACCAACGTATTAAACATTTATTTATAAAATAACTTAATCGTATTAATATGGTAATATATTAATAGTTTGTTAGAAATAACGTATTATATTTCGAAACCAACGTATTATTTCGAAACAAGTTAATAAAAAAAAAGACGATATTCTTCGAAAAAAATTTAGTGTAAAACCTTAGAAATTGTGTGGGTCTAACCCTTCCTAGTAGAAGCCCATTAAAAAAAGGTTAAATACAACCATATATGAAGTATAATGAAAATTACGGAAATGGTCCTATGCTTAAATGAAAATTATGTATTGGGTTCCTGAAATATGTTTCATGTCGATTTAATCATTATGCTTTTAATTTGTTTTGAAGAATATCTCTATCATAGAAACACTTTATTTTTCCGTTAAATGTGTAAAAGTTTCATTTTCCCCTTCTCCTTCATTATCGGCGACTAACTTCATCCAAATCCGACAATGACTTCAACTTGTTCGACAAAAGCCCCCAAAACCTAACTACATGTTGTAACCCCTTCCTCTTTTGTTTCAGTTGGTGTTAAAAACCACTAAATCCATCTTTCAACAAAATCAAATGCCCTCAATCTTTACTGCCACCTCTTCGCTACCGTCAGTGACACTCTGAAACCTTCCTACACAATCCTTATGAACCCCTCATCGGCCTCCATCGATCAATGTTTTGTTCCTCTGGTGGAATCCTGGCGGAATCTTCACAAGGTTAGGGTAGTTTACCGACATCACAACTGACAGCTCCCCTTCTCCGTTAAGTTAGAAGAATTTAAACCTTTATTTCTTTGAGTTCATATGATATATCCGTTTTGGTTTCAGGTTAAAAGCCTTCATCCCTTCACATCCCCTTGTCGTATTGTCGCATCCTCTGTCATGGTTGGTAAAAGAGAATAATTAGAAAAAATTACATATTTGTCATGGTGGAGACAGAGATACGGGGAGGAGAGGTAATGGTGGGAGTGGGTTAGGAATCGGTAATAATTACACAAAATTACAGATGTTATCTCTCTGGTCATATGGTTGCAGGGGTGGCCATCGGTGGTAAGTTTAAATATGTAAGATTTTGAAAATATGGTAATAAATGTTAGCAAATATCAAACAAATTTAGATTTGCAAAACATAAAGTCTTAATAAATTTTATTTTTAAAATGCAATGTCTTACAAGAACTAAAATAAAATCATAATGTATTAATCAAGGTTGTAAAAATCGTTTGACAGTCAAGTGAGGTTAAGAGATTAATCAGATTAACCGGGGACTAGTCGGAGAATAATCGAAAACCCTAAACTATAAAGGAATTTATTTAAAAATAGATGAATACGACAAAACAGCAAATTACAATTCACTTTATTCTTAGATACACATCAAATATTATAGATTTATATATTTTCATTATTTAATTTTGATTTATTTTAGTTTTCTCAACTTATTAGACCAATATTTGACAAAAATATAATAATAATAATAACAAATAATGACCGCTGAAGACGATTAATCTGCCATCAAAGAATGCCAAAGCCGATATTTGACCAAACCGCCAAGCCTGACCGATTAGGACCTAATCGTAATCGGTTGTAGACCGCTAAGCTATTAATCGACCGCCAAGACTGATTTCTGCAACACTAGTCTTTATATGTTAGATATTGAAACTATAATGCTATATTTGAAATAATAATCCTATAATTGCTTAGAGTACAATGTCTTTATATGAAAAAAAATAAGTAATTGGAAAGAAAATTGAAAGTATAATGGTATAAGTGCAAACCAAAATCAAGCATGAATAAAATTTTAAAGTACAATGTCTTAATAGGAAAAATAATAGAAAATATCATAATAGGTTAGATTTTAAATATAATATATTAATAATGTTTGCATTTTCAAAGTATAGTGTCTAATTAGGAAAAAGACAAAAGTATAATGCTTAAATATGTTAAATTTTCAAATAGGAGAAATTATCGTAACAAATTAGATCCTAAAAGTACAATGTTATAATTGTTTATATTTTCCTAGTAGAGTGTCTAAATATTTTTAGATTTTCATAAATGTCTACATAAGAAAAAAGTTGCAATGTACAATGTTATCAAAGTGCAATGTCTTAATAAGAAAAGGAATTAAAAGTACAAAATTTAAATATGTTAGATTTTTAAAATATAATGCCATAAATGAAAGTTCCATGTCTTAATGAGCTAGGTATTGAAAGCATAATGATGTAAATGGTAACCAAACAAGCTTATATTTTCAAAGTAGAATGTGCTAATCGGTTAGAGTATAAGATTACAAAATCTATGATTAAAGGTATAATGTTATATATGGATATGATCAATTATATATTTTCTTGATAGAAAAACATTAAAGTACAAACTCTTAATAATGAAAAATATATAATATAGTAACTAGTATCCAAAATCAAAAATGTTTAGACCTGGTAGTTTTTCAAGTTAAAGTGTCTTAAAGGGAAAAAAATTAACAATGAAATATATTAATAGGTACCCTTTTAAAAGTGCAAGTCTTAAAACGAAAAATTAAAAGTACAATGTCTTAATCGGAAAAAACTCAAAGTATAATTCTATATCAGTAACAAACAACGTCTTCATAAAAAACATAGCAAACATGTCACGTAATGAGGCACTTAGTTCTTATGTGTTGCTTCAAAATAACATTCAATTACAACATGGCAAACTAAAGTTTGGCCTAATATCTTATCATATAAACAACATGCAATTACAACATACCAACTTATGTGACAATATGTCAATGCTTTATATATTAACCTATCATACATTTTCCATGTATATAATGGTCATTTAGCTTTTTCCAAGTGCTCATGAATCAGTCCATGTGGCAGATTATGCGAGGGTGATAATAACTTGGGATGACAATGTTGTTGTTAGCCAATATTACATTAAAACCGAGTAAAAATGTTAATAGACAATCAATACATGTTTTAACATCATAAACCAACCAACAAACTGCATCATGGTAAACCTAACACATTTAAAACATGACTAGATCCAAGATTTTGACGAGAGTTTTGCATACAACACAAAGGGAGATTTGACTAATATATACATCGTTATTCAATCAAATTGGTTATTCATATAAATTCTAACAGAATCTAAAATATATCCCCAAACCACCAACAAACCCATCTAATTTATATTGTAACTAAATGTATATATATATTTTTAATTTAGTGGACTTAACATGCATATGAACTATACGATAAGGTATAAACAAAAATTAATACAAAAGAAACTAAATAATAGAAAGTTTCAGAAAAACTAAACTTTTTCTATTAAGTCCTAACATTTGACAATTTTATCCTTGTTAATATTTTTTAGTTTTATTCCTCCAACTACATCCTCATTTATTTAAATGTTATATTTCCAAACACCATTTAGTTAGAAAAAACAATATCATATTCTTCTAAATTATTTAAGCGTAAACCCTAGAAATGGTATGGGTCTAACCCTTTCCTATAGCTGGTCCAAAAGCCCAAAACACATATTTGAATGTTGCTACATCTAATGAGCCATTTGGATAATGAAACAACTTGAATTAAAACTTGTCCCTGGTAGTTTTCAACATTCTCAGCCAAATAATACATGATGTCTAGACTTGAATCGCTTATAACCCGCGAAATATTGGATTCCCCACCAAATTGATAGCATAGTGAGATATTCAAACTATATGACATATTTTCAACTCCAACATGTGCATAACATAAATCTTTAAATTCTTCATACTGTTATCATATTCAATATTACCACCCCCAATATAAATTAATCATAAATGGACGATCTAGCATCATGATAAACATATCAAAATCTAACTGCAAAAAAACCATAAGATAAGAAAAGACATAAATGCTACATATGATTTTTATTATTATATAGATGATGATACGTACCTTGTTATGGATGGATGAATGATGAACGGAAAGAAGAAGAAAAGAACTCAAGTTCAAATATTGTGAGAGAATTTCATCATGCTGGAAGGGATGAAAAATTTCGAGCATAAGAAATTGAATTTATAATACCAACAAATTGAATTGATTCGACAATTCATTCAATAAATTGTATTGAAATTTCATAAACAATGACAATTGTGTCTCCAGAGTAATTTCTTTTGTAGTTGAGCGAACAATTACATGACTATGTATATATAACGACAAAAATATATTTCTGACTATATATTTGAGACATAGTCATAATGACAAAAAAAAATGCTCTTACAAATATATTTAATCGGCCAAAATCACCCATAAAATAAAATACATTATTTTCGGACATTTCATACTAAATATATTCTCACAATTATTTATAATTAAAAAGAGCAAATGCAGAAAACCCCCTCCTATTATGAGTACATATTCAGAAAAAACCTTATAAAATATTTATGTGTAAAAAACCAACCAATAATATTTGACCTTTTAAAAAAAACCCAAAATCCTTTTTTTAACCTGATAACCGGGAAAATTTTCCACTTAAGGTTATAAAAGTAAAAACTAAATTAGTTGGAAAATCCAAATGATGTGCATGAGTACGTGGAATAAGGTTAAAGGGAGTGGTTGCCTACAAAATGGTCGCCACCGGCTGCCACGTAGGATGCCTACGAAATTCAATTTCTATGCCTCTATTGTGGGGTGGATGTCTATGAATTTTTTTTTGTTTTTAATTTTTTTAAATTGTCACATTTAATTTTAAAATAAACAAAACTAAAATTAAAACATTTCATTTAAAATTAAAAGTTAACATGCGATGACATTAAAAAAAAACGACAAATACAACAAAAATTTTTAAAACCTACAATTTTAAAAAAACAACACACGAAACGGAAATTTTTAAACCTACGAAATTTAAAAAACAACACATCCAACGGAAACCCGCTTTACTTCCATCCTACAAATTATATTTTTCCTTGGTCTTCCGCTTCACTTCCATCGCCGCTGCATACATTTCACCAGACAAATGGCTAACGTCGGCAAAAAGCAATTTCATCTCGGAGAGGCGCTCTTTCTCCGCATTGACAACCTTCAAGTATTGGAGGTGTTCTTGCAAAGCAGTATGCAAACCCGAGAACTCCGTCCTAATTTCTTGAATTTCGTCGGATCCATATGTAACCGACGAGTGTGAGGATGTCGCTTTTGCCTTTCCTTTCCGCTTTGTGGCATCTCGACCCATCGGACGACTTGGTCATTCGACCTCCAGTATGTCGTCGTTTTCATCGTTGAGATCCACTCCAACATGCGCATCGGATATATCGTGATACGACCACGTTTCGTCGGTTTTGCTTCGTTTGTTCGTTTTCTTACCACCCTTCCATTTTTCTTTATCTTTTACGATGTTTCAAACGTGCAAATATTTGAACAGTTTCGCCATATCATTTTGGAACACGTAGCTAGCACGTTCCAAAATCGTCGCGTTGCTTGCCCCGCTAGCCCATTGGTTCTTCAAATTTTTTACGATCCCGTTGAAGTGCAACACCTCCTTGTTCATATTCGCCCATTTGGTGGTGCATTGGTCTTGAGTTCGGTAATCATCTCCTAGTTCCATGCCGAGTCGAAAGCGGTTGATGACGCGAAAACAAAACTTGTCGCGCCCTTGGTCTTTACCGGTGGATGCGTCCTCCGATATGTCAAGCCACAACCGTGCCAACTCTGCCTCTTCCTCGAGAGTCCATAACTTGTTCTTCGCCCTCCCTTTGACTTTCTCGACCGGTGCTTTTTCCTTCCATTTCTCCTTTTTTTCCGTTGGAGCGGCATGTGGAGATGGCGTTTGACTTTCTCGATGGATATCGGCGCGCTTGGGGTTTGTGGAGATGGCGTTTGGTATTGAGAGTTGAATTGTGGAAATGGGGTAAAATTTAGTGGCATTATTTGCGGATTGAATTGTACAAATGATTGTTGCAAGGACATCGGGAATTGGTTGTACATCATAAAAAGATTTTGTGTTTCGAATTACGTTTGTATGATGGTGGGGATGACGGATCGAACCCAAATAAATTTGGGTTTGGATTGTTTGGGTTTTGAGCCATCTTGATGAAAATAAAAGATGCAAAAGTTTTGGTTGTGGTTTGGTTAATGTGTGTTTAAAATGGTTAAAAGTTTGGTGTGTGTGTATATATATATATATATATATATATATATATATATATATATATATATATATATATATATATATATATATATATATATATATATATATATATATATATATATATATATATATATATATATATAATTTTTTTTTAAATTAATGCATTCAAACGTCTAGTCAAACAATTCCTTCCAACGTCTCAATTTTCAGCTACATAGACTCGCCGCTGGGCGATGCCGCTAACGCGGTATGGCCTATGCTGGCGGCATGCGTGTCCAGCTCGGATGCCTGCGGCATCACAAGGACCATTCCGTATAGTCTAAGATATTTTATATATCCTCTTTTTTCACCATTCATCTAGCGCCACAGTTTCCCAACCCCGCCTCCTCCGCTTCTTCTTCTTGCGACAGCTCCCGTACTTCCTTTAATCCGTTTTACCGCCTCTACTATCTTCTTATCCCACTATAATAAAACTACTATTTCCCACTCCATCTCTTGAACTTATATATCCCATGGAATGTCACACGGTAGTCTGCGTTTGCTTATAGCAATGACTACCACCCACTACACGCCGGAGCATATCACCACCATTGTCGAGTCCGTGGTTATTTCGCCAAGCTTGGATCATCCGTCGGTATACATTGTTGGTTTTTTTGGCTATATGAAGAAAAGGCTCCCATCCCACATTGCTAGAAGGATGAAAGCTTGGGAGGTCTCCAAGCTTATAAATAAGGACCAAGACTTTGGTTTCAAAGCACCCCAACCAACAATACACTATAAGTGTTCGGTTATTTCTTTCTTTCTCTTATTTTAGAGTGGTGAAAGTATTAGTTAAAACTTTGAGAGTGTGGGTGTAATTTGGGAGGTGGCTTGAGAGATTAGTCTATGTGATTGTAACAATTTATCATATAGTGGATCTTTCTCTCTGGAGGCCCGTGGTTTTTATCCGGTTTTGGAGTTTTCCACGTATATTCTTGTGTTCAGTTTATTTTTCTATTATTGTCTTTGGAATGTTTGTAGGGATTATTGAGGTCATTTTCCCAACATACACCACCGCACAAGCACGTGTCCGGTTCGTGTGCAATTTTGCGGGAATTGAAAGATATTACCACGTCCTCATGATAACCAACTCTGATATGTTGGTGGCGACACCCGCATAGTCACCGTCCCCTGCCACAACACCACATTCTCTTCCCTACTCAACAAACTATTCAAGCTTTCTGGTAAACCATACATCTACTGCGTTCTCCATAGTTTCCATACCGGTGCTATAGTCGGTATAAGCTTTCTAGTAAACCATACACTTTCCCCATCGTCTTTTCAATCAATCTCCCACCTGCGACGAAACATAGGAAACTCGATACCGGTGTATAAGCTTACTGTGAAACCGATATATCTCATATCAACTTTGAATACGTGATATGTCATTAAGAAAGTAGAATACAATCTCCGTTATATTTAATCTACATCAATAAAGAAAATCTAAGGGAAGAAATGGTAAATATGAACAAAAAAAATCGAGGATGTGGTGGCAGTCACGGTTAGGGTTTCTGAAGGCCATTTATATTCCTTTGTTACTGGCAAGAATGAAGGTTGATTAGGTAATTTCACCCGCCTGCTTCGAGAGTTGATATTCATCTGTTACTAGCAAGAATGAAGGTTGATATTCCTCTGTTACCGGATCAAGCTAATTTCACCCCCTACTTCGAGAGTTTGAAGACGATGAGGGTTTTATGAAGGCCATTGATATTCCTTTGTTTACTGGCAAGAATGAAGGTTGATTAGGTAATTTCACCTGCCTGCTTCGAGAGTTGATATTCATCAGTTACCGGAAAGAATGAAGGTTAATATTCATTTGTTATCGGATCAAGCTAATTTCACCCACCTGCTTCGAGAGTTTGAAGACGATGAACAAGAAGCTCCTTGTCTTCCTTTGTACTTCGTCCTCACCTTTCAATTTATTGGTACCCTAAATATTTTTGTAGAATATTGCTTACGATTTATAGCCCAATAAATCGTTTTAGTCTTCTATTGCCACAAAATACCATGTCACATCACCCTACATTTCCACGTGTATAAGAGTTTTTAATTCAAATCCCATGTCATATATGTTCCCGGTTATCAGGTAAAAAAATGGTAATTGGGTTTTTTTGAAAGGTAAAAAATTATTGGTTGGTGTTTTCTAAACAAAAATATTTTGTAAGGTTTTTTCTATATACATACCGATAATAGAAGGGGCTTTTCTGCATTTTGCAGTTATTTAAATGTTAGCGGTGATATAGATGATTATAAGATAAAAGGTAAATATTTCATTCCTTCAAGGAATTGAAAAGCAGCTGATGGGACTGAAAATTGTGGAAAAGATAATAACATTCATAGTCGAATGTTTTTTTATATTCATCAAAATGGATATATTAATTGAACTTTCATTACAAAATACCAATTACAAGATAACTTATTCAAACAAACGTTATTTTTATGGGTAACTGTATGGATCAAAAAAACTGAACCAAAAATTGAAACGGACCGACTAGAACCGATTTATATAATGTGGTTCATTTTTTGGTTTTGTTTTATTTGGTCATGGTTTGGTTTCGGTATGCGGACAACATCATCATCCTATTTAGGCCCTAATTCTATTTGGACCATACGAACTGAACCAGCATCGAACATTCCTAATTGGTTTAACTTTCGGTCCATGAAGTTCAAATTTGATTCGGTTCTAAACTTCTAACAGACTATGCTTATCCCTAGTTCTTATAGTGTCTCTTCAAAAGAATCATAGAGGGCAATATTCACAATAAGTTTACCTTGACCCTAACCCAACCAATTTAATTATTGTGTTGTGTCAACCCGTTTATTTTCGTGTCAGGTTGACGAGTTTAGGTTTTGACATTGTAAATGTGTTGTATCATGTTAGATTGAAACACCAAATTGGTTGGAAGAGTAGAAGTTGGGGAAGTGAAAAAGAAAGCATGAAAATCTGGAAGGAATAGTAATTTGGGTGTCAGAGGGCAATATTCACAACAAGTTTACAGAAACAAAGTCGTAGTGAGGAGGAAGTGACCTAATGCACTAGTGGTGTATGATATAATAAGTAAAGTGTGGACAATCGAAAATAAGTAACAACCGAACTACTAATTAGGACTTCCATATTACAAATTAAACAAATCAACCTAATATTTTCTTTTACATTAAGTTCTAGTTTTGGGCATATCCAGTTCACCTAAAAAAATAAAAGAACTTGCATATAATTAAACGAGTCATTTTCGAGTTAAAAGTTTGGACCATAACCTAATCCGTTTAATTTTCGTGCCGTGTTGTGTCAATTCGTTTAATTAAACAGGTTGAAATCTCTTACCCAAAACCGTTTATTTTCGTGTCGCGTTCGTGTCGAGAATTACCAACTCTAATATATACATGTATATTTAGCAACACACATGATATAAACATGATTAGATTTGAATTAACCCACGTAAGCTATACCTAGATGGCTAGATTGTAATTTAAGCAACTAAAGTCATCAAATACAACATTTATTTAGATTGCTTTCCACCATTACTTATATATGAACTAACGCCGACTGATATATAAACTAACGCCTGCATAAGGTTCTAAACAAAAATCAGGTTCTATAACATGAATAAGGCTATACATTCATATTAAATAATCTAAAGTCAAAAAGCCTACCATGGCTATGGCTTTGGCAATTTAATCTATTTAAAATTTATAGTTTATGTGGAGATGTGAGAGTCACGTTTACTGATTTTTAACAATGAATATTGTTTGTACTCTAACAAGTCATAATGGTACATTTAAATAGTTGCTAGAGTTGATTATCTCTCAAACATTAAAATGCGAAAAATGACTAAACGTGCATATATGAAATTACTGGTTGCTAAATCGTGTGCATAGGGTAAAAGAAAGGTGATAAAATGATCATTACTAAAGATATGGTATAGTTTTGTGAACGTCGGTAACAAAAGTTGTCAAATCTGAATTTGTTAATCTTTTGTTAACTTCGAGGGATCAAGTTAACATACCAAATAAAATATAAAATAAAATTATTTTATATTAAACACTAATATTGCATATTTAAATTCTAATATTTTTATACCTCAAATCCACATAGTTAAAATAAACACCAAATAAAATGGATGGATTCATTCAAAATTTAAGCGTTTGCGGATTTTGCATTAAGTTCTTTAAATATTAAAAATAAAGTAATAACGTTTCTTGAAGACTTTGAAATGAACAAGAGAGGACCAAAATAATTTGAAAAATTAAAACAATTAAAATTACTAATTTAAAAGACACTAGTATACTCTACCGAAAATAAGAGTATTATTTTTTTTTTTTAATAAAACAGCCTTAAAACTTTTATTGTTTTATTATTTTATCCTGAGTATGAGTTTTTTTTTTTTTTTTTTTTTTCTTCTTTCACGCTGATACTCAAAATTTGTCCATATATTTTCAAATACGACATTTTGCCCGTTTCCTTTCTCTTCCTTCTAACCAATTTATGTGGCAGTAGGGGTGCAAATGAGCCGAGCCGGCTCGTGAGCTACCCGGGACCGGCTCGATAAAAGCTCGGCTCGAGACCGATTTTAAACGAGCCCGAGCCGAGCCCGAGCTTAAATATAAGGCTCGTTTATTAAACGAGCCCGAGCCGAGCCTGTGTCACCAAGCTCGATTAGGCTCGCGAGCCCTAAAGGAGCCTATATATATATATATATATATATATATATATATATATATATATATATATATATATATATATATATATATATATATATATATATATATATATATATATATATATATATATATATATATATATATATATATATATATATATATATATATATATATATATATATATATATATATATATACACACATTAGAGTAAACGAGCTTGTTAATAAGCTCGAGCCGAGCTTAAGCTCTTTTAGGCTTGTTAAGAATTAAACGAGCCGAGCTTAAGCTCGTTTAGGCTTGTTAAGAATTAAACGAGCCGAGCCCGAGCCCGAGCCGAGCCTGTGTATTTCTTAACGAGCCCGAGCCGAGCTTAGGTCCATAAAGCTCGTAACGAGCCGAGCCCGAGCCGAGCCCTATATATTTCTTAACGAGCCCGAGCCGAGCTTGGTCAGGCTCGGGCTCGGCTCGGCTCGTTTGCACCCCTATGTGGCAGATCGGACTCGTGGTTAATATGGCATATGACGTCGGCAATAAATCTATAAGGCTGCAATACTCCTTTGTGGCTTTGTATAATAATATGAATATATTATAATTTATTTTTTGTTTGTGATATGAATATGATAAAAACAGAATTTTATATGTTTTTATAATTTTACATACATGAAAATATGTAAAAAACCGAATTTGTAATAAAATGTTTATATGTAAAAACGAGAAAATATTAAAAAGACGCTTACAAATAAATATGTAAAAACAGAAAAATCTTATAAGAATATGCAAAAAAAGGAAGATGTAAAAAAATTTTATAATTTGCTTTTTGTAGAAACGAATTTGATAAAAACAAAAGTTGCAAAAATATGTAAATAAGTTGTAAAAAGTTTTAGAAAATTAATATTTTAAAAAAACTAGTTGCAACTTCGTGCTACGCACGTGCGGGTTGGGACCTCCAACAAGTAATTTTTTACAAATAATTTATAAAAACTCTTGTTAAATAATAAAATAAATACAAATACAGAGTACAATATTTTATAATACTCACCGGGTCTTATAAAATCAGACAAACCAAAATCCGTTTCCTTCAATTATCGTGAAGTCACATATACGGACCATAAGTAGAAATCTAACCACATCAACGGACCTACCAAATTGTTTTCATTCACATTTTTATCCCTTTTTTTTTTAACGGCACATTTTTATCCCTTGGTACTTCCCTTTTCCCCCCTATTACATGCAGTGCTAACTTCTCTTTCAGAAGCAAATACACCATTGATTTCATCATGAGATGGAGAAGAACTCATGGGTGATGTCACTTCTGCCATAGGAGAAAATTCAATTCTTTGACGCTCTCGCAACATCTAAAAAAAATATAATCATAAAAGACTAAAATACCCTTCAACGAAGACAAAATAGAAAGAAGTGCCAAAATGTAAATGATACCTCAACCTCAAGCCGATCAAGTATATTTAAAACTTTGTGATGATGATGTTTTTCTGCTTCAACCTTCAATTCACCATTAAATACATTAATTAAACTTTCCAAATTTTATCACCTAAAAAAATTTCAAAGAAAAAAAAATGTGAACATTATCATGAATATAAGTCTTTGAAGTGTCAATCTCTGTTGTTGAGCTTCCACAACTGACATGGTAGCAACAGCTTCTTTACCTAAGACAGTGATGTTTGACTTTAGTTCATGAAGCCTCGCTTGTGCAGGTTAAAATTTTGACAAATTATCAGGATTCCCTCTAGATTCCCTCACTTTTGCCTGTCCACTTGCAACTTCAATCACCTATGGATTTGTAAAAAGTAAAGATGAGGAAGGCATTTACATCTTTTTACGTATGATATGTAACTTTTATGTTATAAACTGAGCTTCAGCTTCTTGTCTGACTCTATCGTATCTTTGAGCATGACGTCTTGCATCCTCCAAAGGAGTTCCAACTACCATAGCTCTGAAAGGCTCTGCAACCTGTAGTAATGGAAGATGAGAGTAAGGGCATTTACGTCTTTTTACACATACAAAGATCTTATACCTGTGTACCAAGATATTTCAAAAGATTTTCATGTTCCCTTTCAATATCCGTACGCGCACTACTATAGCTCATCGCTGCTTTGGATAATGCACTGACACTTGTACAAGTGTTCTCAGCACCATATTTCCTACCGTCTTCAGACAATTTGGTACCTATGGCCATAAACACACACACACAGAGTTATAAATGTTGATGGTAATTCAGGTATAATAGTTAACTTACCAATTTCAACTTGTTTGGATCCAATTACAATAAAACCTTCGACACCACGGACAATATCGCATTGAAAGTGCTGGTAAGAATTAAGAAAAGAATGAATGTTAGGGATAATTTGAGAAACAGGTGCAAAAAGATAGAAATAAAAAAAATGCTTGTAACATTGGCGGATCGGGTTGATATGTAAAGCTTTTCAAGCTTTTGTTATTGTTGTACTTCTACTTCATTGGCTACAATATCTTCAGAACCTCCAAGTCCACCAGCAAATTCTTTGAGGATTGGTTTTCTGTTTTCAATAATGGTTGGCATACGTGCTTATTTATGCTTACTCCCACAGCAGATACCCCTTCTATCCCCTAGTAAGTCTCCCGACCAAGTAACAGAGAAACGGTAGCAGATGAGATTGGTACTCAGACTTAAAATTTTGAACATATAAACAACACAATAGTTGACTGTAATGAAGTCAAGGGAGTGACTTCAAAAGTCAACAAAACAGATCAAAATCGATATGCATAAATCAAGAAAGGATTCAATTTAACACTAACATTAAATTGAATCAGATCATACTACTTTGAGAAGAAGGCGACGGATTTGCAATTTCTGGATGCCGGAGAGCTTTTGAGACACTATATCACTGATCGCCGACAACACACCGGCCATCAAAGCCTTCAATATGAGAAATTTTCAGTTACAAAAGTACACCCGATTCGTAGTTAATCAAGATTCACAAAACCCAATTCGGAGACTAATCCCAATTTCAAAAAGAACAAAACCCAGTTCATGATTCAACTAAAAAACACAAAATTAAACTAAAAGGAGTTCAAAGTAAATCAAATAGAACAAAGTCCTGATTCACCAATAGAACAAAACCCAATTCGTAAATTTGAAAAACAACTAAAGGAAATCGAGAAGAGACAGTACCTTTGTTCTTAAAGGATACTTGTGGAAAAATACACCACTTCAAAATCAAGGTAAATGTGGCAGCAAGGCGGCATAGATCGAAGGGATGATAAAATGGGCACACGTTTCATCAGCGCTTCAAACCAAAGCAGGAGGTGGCACCTTGACGACTATCACAGAAACGTGAATAGCAGGTGGTTTGAACTTTGAAGCAGGCAAACAGTTGAGTCAAATTTTTTCTCCCGATTCGCACCCTTATGTGCGTGATGCCTGAGAGTTACACGGCTTGAGAAAGTGGATGAGGTGTCGGGAAGAAAAGGAAAGATGGAAGCAACGGGCGGAATTTATTGGTAAAAGAAACACACCCCATTAAAAACCTTCAAACCCACCCTCCCCCATTAATCTTTCTAGAAAAAAGTTGTCTTTTAATATATAGAGTAATTGTTAAAAATGTTAGGAAAATTTTGCAAAAAACAATATATATATATATATATATATATATATATATATATATATATATATATATATATATATATATATATATATATATATATATATATATATATATATATATATATATATATATATATATTAATCTGCAAATCGAGTCCGTGAGGACTTTTGATTGTTCATTTGGTTTGACTTTTTCTAGAACCAAAAATACTAAATTCAAATTATAGTATAATTGTTAATGAGTTCTTTTTTAGACACTCGGTCTAATTTTTCTTGACACTCCACACTATTTTAAGAGGCTAATTTGACTTAAATCTCATTGGTATTTATATTCCATTTTTAGATTTTATAAACTATTTTAAGCTTTTACTAATTTTCATTGGCAGTGAATTCATTTTTATTGGGTGACAAGCTGACACCTTTATTAAGTAATCGATTAAATCTTTTCTTGAAAGAGAGGTTCTATATCCTCCTAATAAATCTTCGTAACTCTTTTCTTAATCAGTAGATAAATACAAGTGTCAAAAATAATGGATGAGACTAAGAGAGAGAATTAGCAGAGTCCACATGTCCTTATATAGATGGATATGAAGATGAATTAGGAGGATTTAGTAAGAATAAATAGAATTTTCGTTATTGAAAATATGAAAACCCCACCCAATTAATTCTCTCTCTCTCTCTTACGTTACAATCTTGATGTGTTTCTTCTTCAAAAACACACACAAACGCATATTTCTCATTTTAATTGAAACGTTGAGTTGGGGAAAAAATAATATTGGGTGGGTCCCATTTTGATTAATATTCTTATAAATGTTAGAATTCACCAATAAATTGTAGTCTTACGTATTATTAATGTTCACAATAAAATAATAATTAAAAGAGATGTAATAATTAAACAATAAATATATCTAGAAAATGGTTTAATGGACTGGAGTGTTCTTATCAAAATTTAAATAAACTTCTATTTGGAAATAACAATTTTTGATTCTTTTTATATCAAATATTTATATTTATATTTTTTTCCTTCAACTAATTTCGAATTGATTGTTTTTATCCTTATTTATTATAAATTTATATTATTGATATTTTGTAAGTTGCGATTCCGGTCCCTTATTATATTTTAAAGCTACATATTTCATCCCTTACATAATTTGTTTTTATAGTTTTCATTTTCATTAATATTAATTATTATTAATTTTTTTATTAATTGTTATTTATAACATTGTACCGAATATGATATACTTTCAAAATTTATTTCTGTCCGTCTCCTTCATACGCAATTATTAAGAGAGAAACTTTATTTTTATACTTTTATGGTCCACTTTGCAAAATGTATATTGGGTCCTCTAATTTTTTCAGCACCCTACTTATGTTCTTATTTCTTGAAGATGATAAAATATTAACAAACGTTTGAATGTAATAATAATTGTTTTGTTGGTTGATTTTATATGATCAAAGTATGTTGGCTCAAGATAATCACCATAAAACTGTATAAATTTGTCGGGCTGCGTTTTTCAATATACCGGGCTTCCGCAGCATCGCGCAGACGGTCCAAACCCTAGTTTGAACTAAATTCATAAAAAATAAAAATTGGGTTAATGTAGTAATAAAAGAAAGTTGGTGGGGCACTTATGAGTCAAGGTTCGACTCGGCCAGAAAGATTACCAAATACCCAGCTTTTTGCCCCGCGTATAAATAATCAAAAGGAGGGGGTCGAACCCGGTCCTTCCTCGTTATATAACCCATACAATTACCAAAGTAGAGTGGAAGCTATCCAATGCTCTTTTTATATATTTTTTATTTTGCAAATGTTTAACATAACCGAGTACAACATACTTGGTAAGCATGTCGCTTTGTGAACCAAAGGGGCTGTGTTCGAGTCTCACAAACTACAAAGAACTCAGCTTTTTTACAACAATAACACGTGGATCTTGCGATCCGACCCACCAACCCATCTTGAGATTCGAACCGGCCTGCCCCATCACCTTACGATCCGACCCACCAGACTAACTTCTCTTTTTTTTACATTTATGGCCCAAATATGAAAATAAAAATTCGTTTTTGGTCCTAAAAACTAATTTTCGTTTTTGGCAAATTTTACCCATGTTTTAAATTTTTTTACAAAGTTGGTCAAAATTCTTAACAATTATTCCCAAACTCTTTTTTACAACTTTTACATTATATGTATTTACAAAAAAAAATTAAAAAATATGGTATTTTTTCAACTTTTACAATTTTTTTACAAAAAAACCTATTTCAAATTTATTTATACAAATTTCTCACAACTTCTGTTACATGTTTATTTATATAAGTTTTTATAACTTTTTTTTACAATAAAACTTGATTCCACAACTTCTTTTATAATTGTGTTAATTACACTTTTGTACTTTGATAGGAAAAATAGTCGTTTACAATTATACAGTTCTACATTTAAATATACATAGGAAAAATAGTCGTTGTTCAAGAATTCCATCTTTTATTATTTATAAATATACAGTTTTACATTTAAATTTAATGATGTTCTATAATGTAGTTGTTCATAAAATAGATGTTATTTATAGCTAACGGTTTTAAAAAACTTACAAATTAACAAAGTACGACATTATTCTTTTATTTTAATTGTTCTCTGACTTCCCGCTGCATCGCGCATGGTGCACTTCCTAGTTGTAACACAACACTCAAACCATTATATTACTATACCTATTAAATGTCAGGAAAATATGAAAGTAGTCATCAAATTCAGAAAAATTACAATAATGCCATTAATAGTTAAAATGAATTAATTACAATTTTGGACATTATATTTTTTATATTCAATAACTATAATTTTGGTCCTTGGAGTTTATAGTTTATATTAATTACAGTTTTAGTCCTTATTGTTTTTAATGTAGGATAATTATAATTTTGATCCCTACAATTTTTAATTTGCATAAGTATACTTTTGGTACATGTATTTTTCAATTTACTTAAAAGAATTACAACATTGTCACTAAGACCTAGAATGAGTTAATTACAAATGGTTTAAGACAACATTACGTAAATGGTTTTAAATATATACGATTAATAAACCCGCCGCAATTAGCATGTATCACCACTAGTTGCATTTATTTTACAGGCAAATTTAAAATCTCTTACAGAATAACTATAAACATCACCTAATATTATATTAAAAAAAATTAAGTTCTTCTTTATCAATTTAAAATTGTTACCAACATGTAGTTTGGAAACATCTTGGAAAAGAGGGATCCTATGTTTACTTTTTGTTATATACAATTTCATTTGGTGGTTTGAATGAAATACATATACTTTATAAAGGTGTTCACAAAGAAGTTGTGATAATTTTATTGATGATCGAGGTTGTTGATTTCGTCAAAAATAACATTAATACTACTACTAGATAGGGTGAGTAAGGGTCGAATCCTTAGGGAATTCATGGTCAAATTATTGTGTTCAAATAGTCAATTAAGAAAAACGGTAAAGTGCTATTGCAAAAGATGAAATTAAAAACTGGATTATTAGGGTGAGTAAGGGTCGCATCAGGTAGTTGGGACCCACATGTTTATATTCCCTTACGTTCCAATTTAATTATGAAAAAACATAACTAAGGTTGATTATTCGTGCAACTAGTAACTCTCGGTACACAATATGTCACTCGACTAAATGTCTTAATCTCTATGCTATTTGGACCTGACACATCGTCTTAATTTCTAATGAAGTCGGAATGATTAGTGAATAAACAAAATGTTATCTTAGTTGTAAAACCAATCATCTCTAAAACCCAACTTTAACTACCATAGGCAAAATCATACTTGAAAAACATATGATAATTGAAAGCGTGTGGAACGAAAGAAATAATAAAAAATGCCTGTCATTTTACCGTCAACATTCCCGGAAGTAATCTCGAAGGGTTTAGCCTTCCATTATAGGCGAAAATGGAAAATAATGAGAAGACAATCTGATTTCATAACTAAAACTAAAAAAGAACTTGAATTCATAAATCAAAAGTGTTTAACAATTGTTCAAAACATAAACAATATAAACCCGAGGCGTTCTTGCCTAAATCTGAGAAATGATTCTGATCCAGAAGTCAATGCTTCTTCTCCAGATGAAACTCAGAGAAAAGAGATACTTAGAGTAACCCCAAAGGTTAGTAATCCTCTAAACACTGAAATGGGACCTCTAGGACCGATTAGGGTTGAAGGAAGCTAGTGGAGACCCTCTCGAAAGCTAATATGAAGTGTATGTGCCTGAATGAGCTGTGGATGATCGAGTATGCCACTCTGAACTGCTGGAACTGACTATTTATAGAGTTCTTATCCAGGCGTAGATACCGTAGCTAACATCGTATATAGCGTCGCTAAAGTAACTAAGACCCTGATTTTACGTGAATGTTATCTTGTGTTTTGTGTTGTGCTCGTGCACCCATCACCTTAGCATCATGACTTCACTACTTAGCACTGTTACCACCACTTAATAGCGCCTCTATCCATAGTACTCCAATATTCCTCTTCCTCGTTTCAATTATGTTCCATCTTGTATCACACACCCAAACTGGTTTGCTTGTCCCCCAAGCAAACTAGTGTTTTTCAGTAGTTAAAACCGATATTTTAGCATACTCCAACACATATTACCAATACCCAAGATAATAAACACAAACAAATACCAAGCCTATACCAAAATCATACATATACATGTGTATATGTCCATTCTAACAGTTCATATCCCAATTAACATCTCTTCATATAAGCAAAAAGTCGCTAGTGTGCTAATCACTCATTTTTGCATCCCTTATACCCTTTAAAAATTCCTCAACCTCAAGGCTTATTGCTACGTTCCCAAAATTACCCTTGTACTCATACATTTATTAAAAACTTTTTGCATAATTTCTTTGTTTTGATTTACTTGTTAGAACTTTATTGCTATTCTTATGATGTTTACTTTACTTTTAGTAGCTTATGCAACTTTAAGAACTTGTGTGTAAGCTACTTATGCCGCACTGATTACTACTGTTTAACTTTAACTCTCTTTGTACCTTTGTGACTCGTGACGTTCTATGAAACTCTTGATTACAAATTTTTTACTCACGACTGTACAGAGTGTACTAATTCAAATTCCATAGGCTACTAAGGAAGTTCCATAACTTTCTATGACACCCGTGTAGCGAGCTTTCAACAACATTATCACAGACTAGACGATCTTAGGTAATGAGGTGATTTAGTGCTCATTAGGCCACTCTTTTCGAGTCTACCGACTTGAATAACATAGGCCACCAATTGAAATTCCCTTATGGGCCTCAATCTTATGTACTTCCCACACTTTAGAATTTAACATTTTAGCATTTTTAATTTATTCGAGATTTTCTCGTTCTAACATAGTTATTTATTTGAGGCTTTTCCTCAGTTCACAACTAAAATGATATTCCTTGAAAATACCATCTGCTAATAAATTTTCAAGGGGTTTATTTCATTGACAATGCAAAACCATGTTGCGACTCTCACACTATCTACTTGCTAACTTATTAGTCAAGATTTTAATTAGGATGGTGAACAACCACATATACTATCTATGATAGCTAAATATATACTCAGTTTCTATTCCCACTCATTATCCCATACATATTTACATTAATTGTATAATTTTTGGAAAAATGCTAAACTAAAATTTGTAACATTGGCTAAATATACCTAGTAGTTTGTCGTGTAGTTTTTCGACCCCCTACCCCAAATTTGAGTGATACAATGCCCTCATTGTATCTTAAGAAATTAGTACAAAAGAAAAGGGAAAAAAGGAACAGATTCACCTGAGGTAGTTTGGCGAATTCTCGAGTTATATACCTCGTTTGATGGAATACATTAGCTCTGTTACTTATGATCATTAAGAGAATGTGACCAAAGATGACATTTTGAAAATGCACCGTGTATGTATTGACATTCTGGAGATCCCACACTTATTTGCAACTATCTCTTACGATTAGTCGTCACTCACTTACAAGTCGAGCCAATGGTAGCCATGTCGGAATCTCTCATCAATCACACAATCATATCTTGAAAATACTTCACACATCTAAGCAAGTGACATATAATAATTACATATATTGTTTGGTTACAATAAATAGTAAAATAAAAATTACATAACAAAAGCAATATTAAAAGTACAAAAGTAGCTCAGTCAGTCTCCTTATCGCCGTGCTGCACACCGGAGGGTCCTATGTAACATCAGCGTTGTGGGTCTATGAGTTTTGGGCTTAAACCGGCAAATAAATTTATTTTGTAAATAAAGAATAACTAAATTTAATATTTTGTTATGTTTTATATTGTGAATAAATGAGCCAAATATAGTTTTAAAACCAAATTGTAACCAAATGTGAGAAATTTTATCATAAGGACTAAAAGTGTCAATTTGGCCAAACTTACCCTAAGTAGATTTGAGTAGTCATGGATTTAGAAAATTTAGAAGGTATATTAAAGGAATTGAGGTGGAGTCTAAATTAGGTCTAATAATTCCTTGGATTTCATTAAGGACCTAAATTGTGAAGAATTTTAGTGTAACGGACCATTTGTGTCAAATTGGGAAACTAAGTATTGGTGTTGATCTAGTGAATAACTCAAGTGAAATAAATATGTATATTTGGGGCATGAGTGTGAACTTAGAGACTTTCAATGAGAAAGATGCACTTTGGGGTGTTGGGTGAAGGAAGATCAATCTATAGGGACTAGTCTTGCCAATTGTGAAAGATATCAAGTTTTTGATGGGGGTTTCTCCCATTTCAGCCACAACCACGTTTTTGAGAGAAGGAGAGGGAGAGAGTGGCGATTTTGAGAGATCATGGAGGATGAGATGCAAGAGTGTGAAGATTGATCAAAGTCCTTGAAGAATTCAAGCAATCTAAGGTATAAACCCACTCTTCTAGCTTTGAATTCGAGTTAGGGTTTGGGGTTTTGACCCAATTCGAGATTTATGGTGGGATGAGGTTCTTCCTATGATTCCCCAATGTTTACTTGATGCTTCTAAGTTGTTTGGATCAACATCCAATCCATGGATGCTTTAGATCCTTAGATTTGATTGAATTGGGTGTTATGAACCCTAGAAATTGGGGGATTTGATGATTTGTTGAGGAATCTAGAAATTGATGGATGATTATGGTGGATTTGGATGAGGGGATTCAATTCTAATGATTCCCTAAGGATTCCAACCTTTGATTTGTAATCTTAAACCTTGAATCACTAGAAAATGATAATTGAGTGTTGAAATGGGTTTTATTCATGTAGATGATGATTGGATCTCTTGTTTAATGGATGAATGAATTTGTTGCATCAATTTGGATGTATAAGTGGAGTGAGGATCATTTCCTAATGATTCCATGGAATGGAAGAAAGAATCTCCACTTATAATCACCAATTGTAAGAATGGAATTGGGTATTCCATGGTTTAAACTTATAAAGTGAAGCTGTGATCATGGGATGTAATGGATTCATTTAAAATGATTTTGAATGATTAAATTGAGTCTAAGGATGTAGTAAATTGGATTAGAATAATGTCCTTTTGATGGTTAGAAGTTTAGAAAAGTATTGGACCTTGAGTTGGGTGAAAAGGGTTGAAAAGGACCAAAAATCGGAGTTACAGTACACAGAACACGGCCCGTGTCAGGAGGAACACGGCCTGTGTCAGCATGTCTGAGACATTCTGGTTGGTTAACACGGCCCGGGTTTTACCCAACACGGCCCGTGTCAGGATCTGTCCAATTTTGGATACTTTTTGGGTTTTGAGCTTTACGGTTTGGGCCTTGGATCCTTGTTTTAATGCCAATCTTTGGGAATGTTTTAACTAAGATTTTCCTTATATTAGAGGGTCAAGGACTTCATTTTGAGATGATGAATGATGGTTTCCTGTTTGTTATAAAGAAGTAAGTATAGTACGACTTTTAGATGAATCGAGTATGATATCTTCCGTTCTTGCCTTGTAGGAAGGAGATGTGTTGTAATGACTTGGAGGTGAGACTAAGGACTTGAGCTAGCACTCAACTAAGATGATTTGATGGAAGGGATAATGTCTAAGAGCGCTTCCAAATGCATCAACCTTGTGTGGAGTTAGTGTTGACTCGTCAGTTGACATTGGGTGAGTTTACCGGGAGTACACATCCCAACTATTATCTTTGTGTGTGTTATCAAATACTTTTCATGCATGATATTATGTGCAATGTGTTATATGATTATTACTTGTGCATTGCATGAAAAAGAGTTTCTAAAGATGTTTTCAATCAAAGACTATGATGATGTTTTGAAAGATGTTTTGAGCATTCTATTTGTGCATTGCATTGCATATAGGATAGGATTGACCGAGTGAACCTTATGACGAAGATGAGATGATTGTCCTGGATTTAGGGAAATCATGATTGTCCCGGATTTAGGGAAATCAAGGGCAAAATACCCTAAATAAGATGTTTGTCCCGGATTTAGGGAAAACCGTTCCCGACAATAGGGAACCACATGAGGGAGTTGCTAACCCTCATGGGGCTAGTGTGATGGCCACTAGTCCTAGTTTTGCCTATACGGGGATTGAGTGGCATGCTTCGTGCGTGTCATTCGTGAACTTAGGTAGGTGCCATTGAGGTGAGTTGGACTTTTATGAGATGGACGTGCGTTTGGGATAGTTGCATCTTGCATTGCATTTGCATATCATAACTATCCATTTTTGAGTAAATCTTTATGATATCTTAAACAACTTTTAAGGTGTGTGTCAAAATTATTTTTGGGGGTTTGTCCCGAGTGTGGTAGTTCACTGCTCACTCGAAATGGGTCAACCTCGGGTAAACTCACTAGGCATTTCAATTGCCTAACTCATTTTGATGTGTACTCAGGTTGAGGAGTTTAGATGACCTTAGAAGAACTGGATGTTTAGAAGGCCACAGTTTGTGTGGTATCATTTAAGCTGTGTGATGGTATTTGAATTGTTACAACCTTGCTATTTTATAAACTAAAATGTTTTACTTAAAATGGGACCAAACGATGTTTTCCGCACGTAAATCAGAATTGTTTCTCATTAAACCCCACATGTTTTTAAAATGGTTTTGAAAAGAATGACTTATTGAAATTGTTGAAATTGAAGTTTTCACTAAAGGATGATTTTTGGAACAATGATGATAAACCATGGGTTAAAATGGTGTTTTATGAAAAGACTTAAGCGAGGGTGTTTCAATTTGGTATCAGAGCATGAGTTTAAGTGAACTAGGTACTAGGAGTAGTGCTTAGACTTAAACTATGATGCTTTTAAGGATGTTTGACCTCTTAAGTAGTTAGCCTTTAGAACTTAGTAGTAAGTGTTTGCTTATGACTTAATTTCTAACCATTTAATTAGTGAAATCGGGCCGACATGAGGAATAATTTGGGCAAACGGGATTCATGCATGAGGATTCTTAGGTGGATATGAAGTGCAATCGTGAAGGATCGGGAGTACATGGCAACATGAGGAACAACTTCGTGTGAATGACAATTTCTAAGGATAATAGAAGGCGAGTAAAGGGACAACTTATATTGGATGAAGCTCGAAGAGTAGTGAGATTTATAAGACGGTGGACCTTGAGGAGTCGATTAAGGGATGAAGGAGTGTTAGAAGACTAGTGGAATCGTAGTGTCAACCTTGGGCAATCAAGGAGCATGATGAGCATGGTATTAGCGATGTGGATGGTAGGTGAAGACTTGGAGCTGTGAAGAAATTCTTTTGTAGTGACCCTTAAACCTTTCTTCCTTACCCTTATATTCTTTTGAGACCCATCCGTTGTCTTTTTAGTGAACATGCTTGTGACCTTGCCTTAGCTCTAGAAGACTAAGTGTATGTAAGGGTAGAGTGGTTTGTGCCTTAACGTCTAAACTAGAGAAACCTTAATGTAAGATAAAAGAAGTAATTAGATCATTAGGTTCTTTGGTAGTTAGTGATGGCTTAGTGACCAATGGAACCTTATGGGAATAGTGAGTTATTAATTTCTGTTTGGGTGAAGAGACATGGATTCATGATGAGACTAGAGGCCATAGAATTAAACCGTGAATCACCTTGAGGTGAGTGAATTAGTGAACAACCTACCCTAATAAGAGCATAAGAATGATGTGCGGCCAATATTTTCAAAAGTATTGTTAAAATTTGAGAAACATTTTGTAAACCATTTTGAATGAGTATATCTTACAAAATGCAAGACTTTTATAGAAATAAATGACAAAGGGGGCCATCATGAATCGGTAGGAATACCTGGGATTGATGATCTCTTTGGAATTTTGTTAACAAATTCAATGAAAATATATCCATAGATAAATTTGAAACTTTATTGTTTTATATAAAGTGTACGAATTCGAAAGTGTATTTTCTTTTCACAAAGGTTGATTAAAATTTTCTTATAAAAAAAAACGATCTCTTCAAAATATTTATCACAAAGTTGAGTGTTCCAATATTTTTGTAGAACAAGGTGTCGAGTGGAAAAAAATTCATGTTTGATAATTGCATGCTTTAAAAGGAAACTATTTTTGAAAAGAAATCCGAGATAAGTAATTTTTGAAGTAAAATAATTTGTAAAGTGAAATTTATAATACTCCGAGTTTTATAATATTTTAAAGCTAAAAACATGAATAACCTTTGAGATTTTGTAAAGGGATACTTAATTCCTTATCGGTGATTCCAGGGATGGAATCCTTTTAAGAGGTAGATAATTGTAACATCCGCATTTTGGGTCTAGGAGTTTTGGGCTTAAACCGGCAAATAAATTTATTTTATAAATAAAGAATAACTAAATTTAATATTTTTTTATGTTTTATATTGTGAATAAATGAGCCAAATATAGTTTTAAAACCAAATTGTAACCAAATGTGAGAAATTTTATCCTAAGGACTAAAAGTGTCAATTTGGCCAAACTTACCCTAAGTAGATTTGAGTAGTCATGGATTTAGAAAATTTAGAAGATATATTAAAGGAATTGAGGTGGAGTCTAAATTAGGTCTAATAATTCCTTGGATTTCATTAAGGACCTAAATTGTGAAGAATTTTAGTGTAATGGACCATTTGTGTCAAATTGGGAAACTAAGGATTGGTGTTGATCTAGTGAATGACTCAAGTGAAATAAATATGTATATTTGGGGCATGAGTGTGAACTTAGATACTTTCAATGAGAAAGATGCACTTTGGGGTGTTGGGTGAAGGAAGATCAATCTATAGGGACTAGTCTTGCCCATTGTGAAAGATATCAAGTTTTTGATGGGGGTTTCTCCCATTTCAGCCACAACCACGTTTTTGAGAGAAGGAGAGGGAGAGAGTGGCTATTTTGAGAGATCATGGAGGATGATATGCAAGAGTGTGAAGATTGATCAAAGTCCTTGAAGAATTCAAGCAATCTAAGGTATAAACCCACTCTTCTAGCTTTGAATTCGAGTTAGGGTTTGGGGTTTTGACCCAATTCGAGATTTATGGTGGGATGAGGTTCTTCCTATGATTCCCCAATGTTTACTTGATGTTTCTAAGTTGTTTGGATCAACATCCAATCCATGGATGCTTTAGATCCTTAGATTTGATTGAATTGGGTGTTATGAACCCTAGAAATTGGGGGATTTGATGATTTGTTGAGGAATCTAGAAATTGATGGATGATTATGGTGGATTTGGATGAGGGGATTCAATTCTAATGATTCCCTAAGGATTCCAACCTTTGATTTGTAATCTTAAACCTTGAATCACTAGAAAATGATAATTGAGTGTTGAAATGGGTTTTATTCATGTAGATGATGATTGGATCTCTTGTTTAATGGATGAATGAATTTTTTGCATCAATTTGGATGTATAAGTGGAGTGAGGATCATTTCCTAATGATTCCATGGAATGCAAGAAGGAATCTCCACTTATAATCACCAATTGTAAGAATGGAATTGGGTATTCCATGGTTTAAACTTATAAAGTGAAGCTGTGATCATGGGATGTAATGGATTCATTTAAAATGATTTTGAATGATTAAATTGAGTCTAAGGATGTAGTAAATTGGATTAGAATAATGTCCTTTTGATGGTTAGAAGTTTAGAAAAGTATTGGACCTTGAGTTGGGTGAAAAGGGTTGAAAAGGACCAAAAATCGGAGTTACAGTACACAGAACACGGCCCGTGTCAGGAGGAACACGGCCTGTGTCAGCATGTCTGAGACATTCTGGTTGGTTAACACGGCCCGGGTTTTACCCAACACGGCCCGTGTCAGGATCTGTCCAATTTTGGATACTTTTTGGGTTTTGAGCTTTACGGTTTGGGCCTTGGATCCTTGTTTTAATGCCAATCTTTGGGAATGTTTTAACTAAGATTTTCCTTATATTAGAGGGTCAAGGACTTCATTTTGAGATGATGAATGATGGTTTCCTGTTTGTTATAAAGAAGTAAGTATAGTACGACTTTTAGATGAATCGAGTATGATATCTTCCGTTCTTGCCTTGTAGGAAGGAGATGTATTGTAATGACTTGGAGGTGAGACTAAGGACTTGAGCTAGCACTCAACTAAGATGATTTGATGGAAGGGATAATGTCTAGGAGCGCTTCCAAATGCATCAACCTTGTGTGGAGTTAGTGTTGACTCGTCAGTTGACCTTGGGTGAGTTTACCGGGAGTACACATCCCAACTATTATCTTTGTGTGTGTTATCAAATACTTTTCATGCATGATATTATGTGCAATGTGTTATATGATTATTACTTGTGCATTGCATGAAAAAGAGTTTCTAAAGTTGTTTTCAATCAAAGACTATGATGATGTTCTGAAAGATGTTTGAGCATTCTATTTGTGCATTGCATTGCATATAGGATGGGATTGACCGAGTGAACCTTATGACGAATATTAAATGATTGTCCCGGATTTAGGGAAATCATGATTGCCCCGGATTTAGGGAAATCAAGGGCAAAATACCCTAAATAAGATGTTTGTCCCAGATTTAGGGAAAACCGTTCCCGACAATAGGGAACCGCATGAGGGAGTTGCTAACCCTCATGGGGCTAGTGTGATGGCCACTAGTCCTAGTTTTGCCTATACGGGGATCGAGTGGCATGCTTCGTGCATGTCATTCGTGAACTTAGGTAGGTGCCATTGAGGTGAGTTGGACTTTTATGAGATGGACGTGCGTTTGGGATAGTTGCATCTTGCATTGCATTTGCATATCATAACTATCCATTTTTGAGTAAATCTTTATGATATCTTAAACAACTTTTAAGGTGTGTGTCAAAATTATTTTTGGGGGTTTGTCCCGAGTGTGGTAGTTCACTGCTCACTCGAAATGGGTCAACCTCGGGTAAACTCACTAGGCATTTCAATTGCCTAACTCATTTTGATGTGTACTCAGGTTGAGGAGTTTAGATGACCTTAGAAGAACTGGATGTTTAGAAGGCCACGGTTTGTGTGGTATCATTTAAGCTGTGTGATGGTATTTGAATTGTTACAACCTCGCTATTTTATAAACTAAAATGTTTTACTTAAAATGGGACCAAACGATGTTTCCCGCACGTAAATCAGAATTATTTCTCATTAAACCCCACGTGTTTTTAAAATGGTTTTGAAAAGAATGACTTATTGAAATTGTTGAAATTGAAGTTTTCACTAAAGGATGATTTTTGGAACAATGATGATAAACCATGGGTTAAAATGGTGTTTTATGAAAAGCCTTAAGCGAGGGTGTTTCATCCTACACCGTCTGATCCTGTCGAGGAGAATAGCCACACATGTGCTAGACTGCTGGCTCCCATAAATGCAATCATGTAATCTGCCAGCTACTACTGCTGGGCTAGGGCTGGGTCTGTGCTGCTTCTATCCGGGCCTGAGTCATCTTGATCGCACAAAGAGTGGTCTGAACGTTAGCTGACTCCTCTGGCTGGACTGGCAGGGCCACCTGTCGACGCCTCCGTGGGTGGACCACCTCAGCCTCCGGCTCCAAATCCTCTCCCTCGGACTCCTCGTTCCCACCCTCAACTGCCACTACTTCACCTCGAACTATCTCATACTGATCGGCCATGTCTGAGCCTATAACCACCCCCATGATATCCAAGTATGATAAATCCATGCTTAATGGAAGATGGCTCATCATGGTTTAGTAAGGAGATGTTTCTTAGATGCCATAGATACACCATTATTTTACATCATGGTAGTTTTATGGGGCCAAATACTGATTATCACCCCGTTTATCATATTTGGACAAGGTGTAAAGTGCAATTCATATTAGGACCAAGTGCCAACTACTATTCATATTAGGACCAAGTGTAAGGTTCAACTTAAATTAAGACCAAGTGTTAACTACAATTCAAATTAGTCACAATGTTAAGTATGAAGGCTTAGTATTGTTCACTGTAACTGGCATCACAATCTAAAAGACAACATTTCATTACACTAGCGAATATTACGTTAATCAACATTACATTAGCCACAAGTAAAATAACCAACTTTACTACATTTTCGAAGAGTTTTAGCTACATAAATGACGAACCAAACAACCAATAACACTCTAAGACTAAAAAGTTTCATTTTGATTTGATCCAACTCTTTTCTAACACCCAAGACCTAAAGATCGTTAATTGTCATGTAACTGTTTAGATCAAGTTTGATAGCCTAAAGCTCATTTTTTTATCTTGGACTTCAGCTTTATTGGTATCAACCCATTCCCATATAAGACCCGTGTTCAGGTAAAATTTTATTTTCAAAATATTAAATTGGGTGAAAAAGAAAGATAGCGACGCTAACTTTGGGGTTAGCGACGCTATCTAGAGTGGTTAAGAGCATGCGGATAACCAGGATTGGCTACGCTATCTCTTAGGATAGAGAAGTTATCCGCAAAATGAAAAAAACCCTGATCTCTGGTTTTGGTTCCTATAAAGGCATTAAGCTCTAGGAGGGACGTCCCCTACCACCCCTCATAGCTCTATAAAACCTTAGATCATCCATCTTAGTCCCATTTGGTGTTCTTACTCCATTGTTGGATCTTGAAGGCTTCTGGGAAGATGAATGAGAGGTGTTGGTGTTCTAGGAGGCCATTGCAAGAAGATTCAGCTCCTACTTGTGTTCTTAGACCTTTGTAAGTGTCTTTAACCTTTGTTTCTTAGTTTCCCCCTCTTCAATGAAAATCTAGGTTTAGTTTGCTTGTTTTTGGGGCAATGATGGTTATATCTTTGATGATTAGGCGACTTGAGGGCTGGAGGAAGAATCTCTTTCTCTCCTAGAACTCTTTGAGTCCTAGAAAAATTCCAAAACGTAGCCCTTGGAGTTCATGCATGTTTGAAGCAAGCTTTGTTTATTTCATTTTCGACCTAGATCTTGGCCATGGTTATGTATGGTCATGCATGGTCGTAAAGTTTACATTTTATGGGTCTAAAGACTGTTTAAGAGAGTTTTGGAAAGTATTAGCCTCTGTCTTAACGAATTAAGGGCTTAACAAGAAGAAGTTTGGAACAACGTGGTTAGCGTTGCTAACCATAAGAGTTAGCGACGCTATCTTTGAATGAAAAATGAAACCCGTGGTTGGGACTAACTTAGCGATGCTATTACTAAGGGTAGCGACGATAAGTATGATCATTGACTTTGACTTTGACTTGGACCTGTTGACCGTTGACTTTTTTGGCAGTTTGACTTTTGGAGTCAAACTTTAGAAAATTAGGGATTTGACCTTAGGAATGGCCTCGGGAAGGCTGTGTTGTTGATCTATGCCTTGTTGTGATTTAGGAAGTTTGTGAGGACCGATCACCGAAGACTTTTCTTACTAGCGTGTGACAGACGATTCAGGTGAGTCTCTTCACCTTACTTGTTGTAATGACGTATGATGTATGATGATTGCTGGTATCAACACTTATTGTTACTGTATATATAATTGTATGGCGGGTCGGGGTGAGCCCGAGAACAGGATGGATCAAGAATATCTTAAAAATCCACGAATGATTCGGTAATGGACGGATCGGGGTGAGCCCCGGAGTCTTTAGCTGATGGCAGAACGGGGAGAGCCTGTGAGCTGGGTCGTGCCGGGCAATCCTGGAGACCATTCTTGGCATGATTTGTGTGTCGAAGCATACGATAATCTAGAGAACTCACTAAGCGACGTGCTTACCCTTTTATTGAAATGTTTAAGGTATTTTTGGTGATGTCAAGAAGGACACGACATGACTACGTGACATCGACATCCGCATTTTATGACTTCTGATGTTATTTCTCTTTATTATGTTTGTGACTGGATTTAATGAGACCGAATGAATGTTTTAGAAATTATTATTATTATTATGAAATTAAAAAAAAAATTGGCTTGAATTTTTGGGACTTTACACCAAATATAAACATTTTTTATTTGGATTATTAAAAAATGAAATCAAATACAAACAAAATACTACAAATTAAAAAAAAGGCAAAATCAGAACACAACACTTACCATTGAGTTTAGGCACACCTTACACCTTCCAATCTTATCTTCAATCAAATAGGTTCAAATTTAAGAACTTAACCCACATTTGCATAGAATTTCGTTGTCCTCATTTGTGTTTGTGTTTGTGTTTGTGTTTGCGTCGGGAATTAGATGAAGAAGACATGCTGCTTTGTTCGTTTAATTTTAGGACACAACATACACACATATCACTAATATACGTGAATGGTACATATTACAGCATTCACAAGCCACCTAAGATGCCAAATCAGCAATAACCTACAATACTTGGTCGTAATGATATATATTTTGAACAAGAAAATAGAGTTCAATAATAAATCACGTGTAAAAAACCATTCAATGACAAAATTGTACACACTACATAGTACATTATCCTTATAAATCGTTAACAAACCCAAAAACTATATGAAACATAGCAACAATATATATAAAAAAAATAAAAATCTTTATAATATGACCCGAGAGTGCAAACCCTATTTTCCTCACGAATATACATTCATAGGGTCAAACCATAACCGTCCAAATGCAAGAATATCTGCCTTACCTAACCGAACGGAGGCACAACCATTCCCAATGTGAAATCGATTTTTTTAAGATTTTGCCGAACCACAAAAGTAGAAGGACTAAATAGACAAATCATCAAAGTTGAGGGGTGACTTCTGCATCCACATGTGGCGTGGCGTTCCAATCCTGCCCTCTCGAGACTTTCGGCCTTGAAATGCGTGCCGGACTTTAATACGTTATCTATCCGGTCTATGTCATTTTGATAAAGACACGTGCCTATCAATACCACTTTATATACTGATAAAAGATTTAAAGTATATTTTACAATTATTTCGATAGACGAAACAAAATTATTTCTTATATAAATGACTTTATTTTGCTATCAAAAGATAAAATAACTAGATGGCTTAAATATGAACTGTAGTACCATACTACCATGTTAAATCGGTTATAACATGACTATATAATTTATGTTTTCCTAATGGCGCATCATCAAGTTTACAATGCAAGATTTGAAAGTATGATATCTTTATTTTAGAAAGTTTAGTTTTTAAGCAATAATCTCTAAGTCACCTTGATAATAGTTGTGGAGTATGACTTCAAACTTTCAAAGGCTGCTAAACAAATTTTTTAAAGTGGCATGCAGGAAATTTTTTCAACAAAATAAGCCATTTTTCCAACAATGGCATGCATAGAAAATCCTATAAATAGGATAGAAACTCATTCTCACAAAAACACACCAAAACATATTCTCTTCTTATTTCTCTTCATATTAATACATAAGAGTTATAAACTCTTTGTATTTTTGTATTTCTCCAAACATTTTGTAAACACCACAAAATATAGTGAATTGGTTCTCGGCTTCCTCCGCCCGTGGTTTTTCCCGATTTGGGTTTTCCACGTAAATCCTCGTGTCTCTATTTTATTTACTTCATTCGTATTTTTTGTTGTGATTATTATCGTTTGATAATTTTGATCCTATTCCGCATTGAGCTAATATTGTCTAAAGTCAATTCGGATCCGTCGTATTTTACAACAATTGGTATCAGAGAGTCCGGGTTTTGATATTAGCTTGTTGGGATCATTTTATCAAGTAATAAATCATGTCTTCGGTGAAATACGATATTCCGCTGCTGGATCGGAATACCCGATTTCTGCTGTGGCAAGTAAAGATGAGAGATATTCTCATTCAGATGGATTTACACAAGGCGCTCTTGGGCTTCGAAAGGATGCCCAATACATGGACCGAAGAAGAAAAGGAGATGAAAGATCTGAAGGCTTTATCTCAAATTCGTTTGCACTTGTCAAACGATGTTTTACAAGATGTTCTAAAAGAAACGTCGGCGGCTGCTTTGTGGCTGAAGTTGGAGCAGTTATTGATGACAAAGAGCTTACCAAACAAGTTGCATCTAAAGCAACGGTTGTTCAATCTCAAGATGATTGAAGGAGGCTCGCTAGCTGAACATTTGTCTACATTCAAAGAGTTAGTAAATAACTTGGAGAATATGGATGTTCAATATGAAGATGAAGACTTTGCTTTATTTTTGTTGTCATCGTTGCCCGAATCCTATAGCCATTTTCGTGATACGATCATCTACAGCCGTGAAACTCTTGTTTTAGATGAAGTCTTTACAGCTTTGGATTCTAAAGAGAAGATGAAATATATTATCGGTGGTGGTTCAGATGATTCTAAAGCCGAAGGTTTGAATGCCAGAGGAAGAACAACAGAGAGAATTAGAACTTCTCAATCTTCCAACAGAACCAGATCCAAATCTAAAGGCAAACGAAAGTTTTGCAACTATTGTCACAAGAAGGGACATGTGCTTGAAGAATGTTTCAAGTTGAAGAATAAAGAAAAAGAGAAGGTGGCAGCAAATGGTAAACAAGCTAGCACTTCGGGTGAAGCCGATGTAGCTGAGGTCGAATGTATTGGAGAACTCTTGACAGTTTATTCAGATAAACTGGATTCCACTGGTGATTGGATACTCGACTCTGGTTGTACTTTTCATATGTGTCACAACAAAAGTTGGTTTTACACATTTGAAAAGGTTAACCAGGGCTATGTGTTGATGTGTAACAATTCTACATGTCCAGTTCTTGGACATAGTTCAGTCAGAATCCGTATGTTTGATGGCGTTATCCGAACCATTGGGGATGTTAGATATGTCCCTGACCTTAGAAGAAACTTGTTATCTCTCAGTTCCTTTGATAAAAAGGGATACGAGTTTGCCGGTAAATGTGGAGTTCTCAGGGTGTTCAAAGATGGTTCTGACTGAAAGGTTTTCTGCAACTATGAACTAAAAATCCTAAGTTCACATGCAACCTATATAGATCTAAGTTTTTCTTCTAGTTAAACATATAACAATTCCTAAAAGGCCCAAAAAGAATTAAACTAAAAGAAAGATCAAGAAAAACCAACCTTTAGTGAATCTTGGAAGCAAAGCAACAGAAACCTCTTGCCTCAAATGTAGTCACACCCTAGCTTGGAGTTGTTGGCCGAAAATACCTTCTTAGAGAGCTTCAAAATCGTGGCTTTAGGGTTAGGGTGAGCCTCCCTATTTATAGGCTCCAAATGGTGATCAGATAAACCTTAAAGATAAACCTTTTTGAATTCAAATTAAGATAAGCCTTTATCTTAATAATTCAAACCCTTTTATCCTCATTATCAAAATCGAAAAATATATATGTTTCCATATATAATTTCGTTCACCACTCTCACTCACTCAACTGTCACTTACTCAACTATTGAATAATTACAATTTTAGTCCCTGCACCTTAATTAATCAATTTAACTGCCAAATTAATTCCAATTAATTCCAGAAAAATTTCTAATTAATTATTATAGTTTCTAATTAATATATTATCACTTAAATATATTAATAAACTATTTATTTAATTTCTATTGATTTATTAATCACATAATAAATCAATCTTTCTCTCTACCAGACTTTCTGCCAATCTTCCAACTATGAGGGCAACCCAAATGGACTATGCTACTATTAATTAGATAAATACTAATTATTAGTCATGGCTTAGACACCTAATCCAACAGTCTCCCACTTGGATAAGTCTATGACTAAAATTACCAAGTTAACCTCTAATTAATTTAGCAACTGTAGCTTCCTAGAAACCGCTGCCGAACTCTGACCTAGTCAGTTCTGTCCAAAGATAAGTGATCAGATGATCCTTCGTCCAACAAGATATTTTCAAACACGAGACATGGATTGAGATCAATCTCTGTCCGATACTCTGTTCCTCGATTTCCGATTCTGCTTATGACTTTAGAACTTCTAATTGAACACATCAATTTAGTCCAGGCTGGCCAGCACTTTAGTCAACTTCAAAATCATCGAGAGGCCTACAGATATCTGTTTCCCATCCGGGTCAAGGAACGAATAAGCTTCGACTCATATGCTTATATCTTTTACCAGTCAAATCATTCACAACAACACGTTTTATAACATCGAGTTACCGATGCGTTTTCGTATTATCAATGAACAACTGCCTTGTAAATTATAACTCATATCTCTCTACTTGAAGATCATAGGATATTATCGTCTCAATATTGCTTGTGATATAATCCATGAAGCAATCTATTGAGCGTGGGTTTATCCAATACTCAAATCTCTATTTCTAAGTACTCATGAATATTGTAGCAATCCTATTGCTATGCCTAACTCCTTAGACAGTCTACAAATCAATTCACGACAGTCTTGATTCAATACTTACTTCCCAAAGTATGAGCGACTGTGGACCTTTCTGAATAATTAAATTATTCGGGAAGTAAAACATGCAAAAGTGAAACATAAAGATCTGACTGGCAGCTACTCCTGCTTATTACCAAGTCTCCACAAGGTAATCACCAAGTCGGACCTTGTCATAAACTATTATCGGTTTCAAGATTTCTTTTAAACTTTCAATTTTATTTTTTTACAGCTATGTCTTAATGAACCTTACACTCTTTCTATGTATCCAAAGTATCTTATACTTATACACTTTATTGCAGATGATCCAATCGGATGCTCATCCGATAACATCTCAATAAGTTATCCTGTCAATTTCTCTTCTAACTCCATTCTGGTAATGTGTACTGTGACTTCCTATGGTTCTGGGGTCTTTAGTCTACTTGGCTGCACCCTAAGACTATTTCGAGGTGTTATGATGTGCCGGTGAACCACACGCGCTCCATCAGAATACCAACGAGACTTTGTAACCATGAAGTCCATTAACATCATGTCCTGATGTTAATAATTACCACTTTGAAAATCTTTCAAATTAATACTATCACTTTCACCCTAATCATTTCCTAATGAATTCTCATTTTAGTTCAACCAATCCATCCAGTATTCCCAGCCAGGCAATGTCCTGAATCCAACTTATTATGCCCTAAGCATTAAGTTATCAGGACATGTTCATGACTTTATGATCGATCCAAAACTTGTGGAACCCGATCTAATCCTATTCCAAATCCTTTCGGAATCCAAGGATTATTTATAATCCTTTGTGTCATGATTTTCGAAAAACTATTTTCCTTTCGGAGACTTTTCTCGTGCATCTTGAATCTTATCAAGATCATGCTTACAATGGCTAGGCCTATGCTGGCGATTTCATCTTTCCAATAGATGACTGTGAATTACATGAGTATGTTGCACCTTCTTTATTTCTTTCATGCCAAGTCATCACACTTTGCAATGACAAGAAAAAATTTTCCTAAGTCTATGCATCTTGAATCTCATCAAGATCATCTTGGCAGAATCTGGATCTATCTCATAGACGTTTACAACCACCTGAGTATGCCGTATTTCTATTAAGGCTTTCATAGCGATCCGTCTCTTAACACCAAGTCATTACACTTCGTAATGAAAAGAGACGTTTCCTAGAACCATTATTTATCCCACATGTGGGGATAGTGGATAACGGCGACTCCCACTGGCTTTGACACGGTTATAGACTATTCACAAAATCCAGGACTTATGGCACATTTTGAGAATCCAAACCTTTATGACATTTTAATGGAAATCTTTCAGCCCTTTCTCAAAATCCAATCCTTTGGCATATTTTGAGAATCTGAATATCCTTTCTTGCGAGATGCCCGTGGGACGAAACCCAGGGCCATGTACCTTTTGTAATGGTATGCTCTATGTGTGTCCCTATTAGTGTACCGGTAAACCACACATGCTCCACTAACGACTCACACTATGCCATGCAGAATCCTCTCGGATTTCATCTTCTATTGAGAGTGCTTTACTCGGAATCAATTGCTTGACTCTAAGTATCGACTCAACTAGATGCTCTGAAGGTATGTATATGTCCATGTTGCTTTCTTTTGATGATTCAGTTACTCCCACTGGTTTTTAGACCAGGTGTAAAATCAATCAAATTTTCACACAGACCGTGTCTCGCCCTAAGGTCCTCTTATTTGGCAGCAGCCGGGCTCACCAATGCTTCCAAGTAGTCGGATTGCAAATCCGTACCAACTGCAGTGTTTTACCACCAATCGGTATGTCACCCTGATCACAACTACTTATGATGGTGATCAATACTACTGGTCAAGAGGAGATTATGTTAGTTGTAAAGCAGAAATCTGATTTCTGCTCCAAGCCTAGTGATGACTAAAAAGGTTCTTTCATTGCTAATCCTAAACTCATTTAGGACTGTCCCAACTCCCACTGTTTCCTTAGACCATGAGTTCTTTCTAAAAGAGCTCTTTAGTAACAGTGGGATAGCTAATGAAACGACAATGCTCAGCTAGTCATGAGGTTCAGATGAACACTACAAGACCCTGGACTTTCTATGTACAAGTGGGATAATCCCAGCTTTACATTTCAGGCAGTGTCTGCAAGACCTACTTAGTCTAGGATGTGGTCGGAGTATGGTTTATATGGACTAACTGGTATAGTGTTCATCTTATTGGAAACTAATTGGCAATGTATCTCATACACCGATGATCGAACTGTTTCGACCAATGCTCAATTATCTTCCATAAGACACATTTTAACTATTAATGTTCTTGGAAGATAATGAACTGTGAAACCTTTTTCTCAGTTATCGCTCAGGTTCTGTGGAACTTGTACTTCCTTTGAACTCCTTGAACTGTTCAAGGTTTCAATTCAATCGCTTATCCCGATAAGCAATGTCATATTCATCATACCGGATGATGAATATTGTGAAGTACAAACAATTGTGTTCTATATCAAGATTCTAGCAATACACAGCAACTGGTGTGTCCGTTGCTCTTAATCTCAATGTCTTTTACATATCTATGTAAAATTATGACTTTGTTCAAGACTTGCAATCTTCAGTTGACTTTAAGTCAACTGATTCCAAAATCCTATCCTCTGGATCTTTGGGTGATTCATTTCTTGCCACATGTGCTTTATAAAGAAATTAATCATCATCTGACTCCAAGTCAGATGATTCCAAAGTCCTGTCCAACTGGACTTTTGGTTGATTCATTTCTTGACACATTAAGAACTCAATTCATCAAGTGACTCTAAGTCAAATGATTCCAAGGTCCTGTCCAACTGAACCTGTGGTTGAATTGATTCTTGTAACATTAACAATCATAAATGACACAATTCTTGAATCCAAACACTTTGGATGTATCAACATTCAAGTTATTACTAATCATACATTCAACACATTCAAATAACATTTCAAGGATAATTTCAGACAACAGGTGTTAAAAGAAAATATGACAATTTTATTAAAAATAAAATCCTTGAACAATGTAATAGACAATGTCAAAAATGTATCTAAAGACTAATAACAATATTTAATATCTATCTAAACTTCAAAACTGCACGAGCTGGAGATCCAATCCAAATGTACTCCTATGCGACAGAGTCCCGTGCCTTCTCGATTCCCTGTATACCAACCAAAATGTGACTATCACATTATGTATCAAGAAATCTTGGAAAAGGAGTTTTGAGGTTTTTAGATATACCTGAGTTTTCAAAGGATTTGGAGCGTCTTCCAATCTTTCCGTGACTGTATCCGATTTAGTGGATTCCCAGCTTGAGACATGTCCAGTCGATCTCGACCGTTTCTTGTTACGTCTCTTCACTGGACTTAATCCAGAAGTAGTTGAGCCATTGGAGCTATGCCTGTCCAAGAGTGACTCGTATAAAGTCAACAGTGGACGCATTTCCATGAAGGTCTTTTTCTGGTCTTCCTTTTTATACGTCTGAATGAACAGATCGTACTCACTAGTCAGCGAAGCGAGTAGAATGTTAACACTCTTTTCCTGACTCATGGAATAACCAAGTTTGTACAATTCGCCTATGCACGCTTCAATCTGAAGAACATGCGAATTGATGCTACTTCCTTCTTTTAGCTTGCACTCTGCAAGTCTTTTGAAGATCCTAGCTCGTTCCTCTTCAACTGGCTTTTGGAACCTTTCCTCAACCAGTTGCATTAACTCATATGGCCCCAAGGATTCAAAATCCTTGCGGAACTCGGGGTCAATGGTTAATAGCATGAGGTCACGAATCTCTTCGGATTCATCAACTAAGAGGTTATGCTTATCATAAGAACCTTTTATGATGACTTGTTCCGGTGGGACCGGGATCGGATACTCGGTGAGATGTAGCTTGCCAGCAATGCTGAGAACTAGTCTCCAATTGCGAAGCCATTCTTTACTGCTGAGGCCAGTCAGCCTTTCCATATTTGGCAGGTGCATTCTGATGCTTTCAGAAATGGGTGAAGGAGGAGAAGGAGGGGAATTGACACTTGACATCTATAAAAGAAATAGAATTTATTAGTTTAATTGTTCCTTTTAAATAATTACCCAATATATTATTTATTAAGGCTAGGATCCAAAATACCCCAACTATAGTGTGAAGATGGATGCCGTAATCACAATATAATGGTCATTAAGGTAGATAAACACTTATCAATTTCATCTTATGAAATTCCTAGTTCTGTTGAGATTCATTAAACTCTTCAATGGCATGTTTAATCTCGGATGTGCTCCACTGTTTGTGACTGGGATGCCAAGGATCACAAACTGGATGTGAATAACCATGCAAATTAGCTTGGTACTCTCAGGTTAATTATCATCTCTAATTGATGTGCCGGTAAACCACACACGCTCCACCAACAATGACAATACCCGGGAAACCCATTGCAACTCTTTATGAACCCCTATTGGCGTGCCGGTAAACCACACACGCTCCACCAATGTTTCATAAAGTGCAATGTGCAATTTCATGGATTAGCACCAATTCACATTTTTCCTAAAGTAACTAGATTTGGGTTTTAATAAGTGTTCTAGTACTTTGAATCATTATACTTTTAGTGATTATTAGGCGGTCCTATCAAACCTGTTCGGCTAACGACCCTCCACTGATCAGGCGAGCGGTGGGCGAGAGTGTTCACCCATTAGACCGCCATTTTATAGGCAGTCTCCTTATACCCACTTTATAGATCAGCTTCGTGAATGAGGCCTACTAATGATTTGAATAACCATTTCAATCTTATACATATAACAATAACTTTCTAGTTATAATATATATAAGATGTAATTTTTTAAACCTTTAAAAAGTTGTTTCTGGTTTATCTTTTAATTTATTGTCGATTTAAACTATTAAATTTCAAATTAAATTAAACCTTGAAAATTGATTTTAATTATCTTTTAATTAACCAATTAATTAAATTAATTAAATTTGATATTTTAAACCTTATAAAATATTTTAGGATTTATCCTTTTAATTTTCGCCAATTTAAACAATTAAATTCTAAATTAAATTAAATCCTTGAATTATCTTTTAATTACCAATTAATTAAATTAATTCAAATGTAGATAGGTTTATCAAATTAATCAAATTAATTAAAACCTATCCTTATCCCCTAATTTTCGATTTTTAGGATAAAGTTTTTAAGGTTTATCTTTTAAACAATTTAAAGTTACCAAAAATAGAATACCTTCTAAACCCTAATCATAAAATCGCCAAAATAGAGGGGGGGGGGGGGGGGGCTAGGGTTTTTCAAAACCCTAACCCTAATGTCGATTTGCCCAAAATTAGGGTTTAGAGACTATAAACCCTAATTACAAGGAAAGCAGTTATAGCAATTTAACAAGAAAAACAACCAAATGCTCTGATACCACTGAAAGGTTTTCTGCAACTATGAACTAAAAATCCTAAGTTCACATGCAACCTATATAGATCTAACTTTTTCTTCTAGTTAAACATATAACAATTCCTAAAAGGCCCAAAAAGAATTAAACTAAAAGAAAGATCAAGAAAAACCAACCTTTAGTGAATCTTGGAAGCAAAGCAACAGAAACCTCTTGCCTCAAATGTAGTCACACCCTAGCTTGGAGTTGTTGGCCGAAAATACCTTCTTAGAGAGCTTCAAAATCGTGGCTTTAGGGTTAGGGTGAGCCTCCCTATTTATAGGCTCCAAATGGTGATCAGATAAACCTTAAAGATAAACCTTTTTGAATTCAAATTAAGATAAACCTTTATCTTAATAATTCAAACCCTTTTATCCTCATTATCAAAATCGAAAAATATATATGTTTCCATATATAATTTCGTTCACCACTCTCACTCACTCAACTGTCACTTACTCAACTATTGAATAATTACAGTTTTAGTCCCTGCACCTTAATTAATCAATTTAACTGCCAAATTAATTCCAATTAATTCCAGAAAAATTTCTAATTAATTATTATAGTTTCTAATTAATATATTATCACTTAAATATATTAATAAACTATTTATTTAATTTCTATTGATTTATTAATCACATAATAAATCAATCTTTATCTCTACCGGACTTTCTGCCAATCCTCCAACTATGAGGGCAACCCAAATGGACTATGCTACTATTAATTAGATAAATACTAATTATTAGTCATGACTTAGACACCTAATCCAACACTGACAAATTATTATCGAGTGATGCTGCTGTTGTTTCAAAGTCTCTTTCTGATCCAGATCAGTCCCGTCTTTGGCACCTTCGACTCGGCCATATGAGTTTTCAAGGCATGTCAGAATTGAGTCGAAGAGGTTTATTTGGTCAACAAAAGATTGTTGATTTGGAGTTCTGTGAAGACTGTGTATATGGCAAGGCAAAACGAGTGAGGTTTGCAAGTGGTATCCATACAACGAAAGGACCACTCGACTGTGTCCACTCGGATTTATGGGGACCAGCTCGAGTTGCTTCTAAAGGTGGAGCTAACTATATGCTCACTATCATTGACGATTTCTCCAGGAAGGTGTGGTGTTTCTTCTTAAAACATAAGGGAGACGTTTTCTGTAACATCCCAAAATTTTTGAGTAAATTTAAAAATTTTTAAACGAAAACTTCAATATAAGAAAAGCCACTTAATTAATTTTCATAAAATTCCATAACTTATAAGTTTAATGAAAACACCCCAGGATTAACAGAAGTTAACGAAATCACAATATAGCGGAATATTAATTCAAAAACAGTCCTCCAATGAAGCAGCACAATGTATACACGTCACGCCTTGCCATCCATTGTACCTGATGTACCTGAAACAGTAGTTTATATAGGGAAAGGGTAAGCACGGAGCTTAGTGAGTTCCTCAAAATACCATACGATCCATCACATAACATACAACACACAATAACCATTCATATGTCTGTGAGACTCACGGGCTATCCCTGTTCCGCCTGAAGACTCACGAGCAGTTCTCGTTCCGTCTTATCGCTCGCAGGCTTTTCCCGTTCCGTCTAATGACTCGCAGGCTATTCCAGTTCCGCCTATTGGCTCGCGGGCTATCCCGTTCCGTCCACAAACAATCATTATCATAGAAATAATTCACACAATTATCATAACAGGTAAGACCACCTTAGTCTTAACATATCTTCCTTCCTACGCATGCAATATCACCTATAGTATAGTGAGAAGACTCACCTGATTGTAGTTGACTATATCGTTTATCTTTCTCGCCTTTGTATTTCCTTTCAACTTTAACTGTTAACATAATAATAAATCTATCATTTCTTAATCCTTAACTATATTATAGTCGCATCATTAAACCCTTCAATAATTCCAATATGATACTCCATGATTTATCAAGTAAAGAACGGCCAGGTAGAAGATTAGATGGGGTGGCAGGATCCTTTCAGCATTTTAGCCTTTCGAAAAATCCAACAACCAGATCCCAAGTAATCGGCCTAGTCACCGTCCTCGTAAGTAAATCAATCGGTATTATTTTCGGAAATTACGAATTGTTATAATAACGACATTTTAAGGTTTTTGTTTACTATTGTTAGAAATTAGTATAATATAACATATGTTATACTTATTAAATATTCTACTTCTTAACAAAAACTATTTTACAATACCTAATTAAGCTATATAAAGGTTTGTAGTTACCTTATGACTAGTCGTCGAGATCTATAACTCCTTCGTTAGGCTTTTAAGCTTCCTTCCGCTCACTTGCTTACACTCTAGTGCTTAGAAACCTCTATATATTGGATTGAGATTTAGTTGTGTGGTTTATGAGATGTTTTGAGGGGTATTTATACTTGAATTCTTGAATAAAAAATGGCATAACACTTTTGACAAAAGACTTTAATAATATAACTTTGTTGAAATTAATACCTTCTAGAATCAGTCTGTTCAAGACTGGTTTAGCCGACTTTAAACCCATGAAATTCACGTTTTTATTTAATATTCCAGAAATGTATCTCAATACCTTTCCAGGGATGTATTTTACGTATTTATACGATTTTTCTATGATTTATTATGAATTTTTGAAAACAGACTATCTAATCTGTCAATTCCGAACTAATCAGTAAAGATTGCATTTTTTACCATTGATAATGTCATTTTCAAGCTTACTATTATTTTTGGTAATTGTACTAGACTCAATTTGTAAACTTTGTGCACTGGTTTGAGGTCCAAACGATTTTTCTAGAATTAATTATGATTTTTTTAAAAACGACACAAAATGCTGATTTTCATATGAAATTGTAACTAAAGTTTTTCTTAGCTTTATAATTACCAATGACCATATAATTCCTAACACTCTTATTTTAAGTATATGTTATAATCAGGATACGGGTCTTACATTTTCTCTACCTTCAGAGACTGGAAAGTTCAGGTTGAAAAGCAATCAGGATTAGTGGTAAAGTATCTTCGTACGGATAATGGACTAGAGTTTTGCTCAGAAGAGTTTAATGCCTATTGCCGAAAGGAAGGCATTACTCGACATCGCACGGTAGTCTATACGCCTCAACAAAATGGTGTAGCCGAAAGGATGAATCGCACCATTATGGAGAAGGTCAGATGTATGCTTTCAAATTCCAAATTGCCAAAGTCCTTTTGGGCGGAGGCTGCTTCTACTGCTTGCTATGTTATCAACCGATCACCGTCACGAGCAATCGAAAAGAAAACTCCGTATGAGTTATGGTCTGGGAAACCTGCCGATTATACACATCTGAAACCTTTCGGATGTCCAGCTTATGCACGAGTTGACAATGGGAAGTTAGAACCGAGAGCACTTAAATGTGTCTTTCTTGGTTATAATCCAGGAGTTAAAGGTTACAAGTTATGGAGCAATGATCTAAATAAAATCATCATCTCAAGAGATGTTACTTTTGACGAGTCTACTATGATTCATCAAACTTCCGACTCTACAGAAGATACAATCGCATCATCAAAAGCAAATGAAGAGAAAGCTCAAATGGAGGTGGAGTTTCCTACTTCACCTGTCACCATTCCGAGTCCAGTTGAGCAACAAGAGTCTTCCTCGCCAAATGAGCATGGCGTTGTTGAAGATACAATAAATTCACAACCACAAGCTACTACTCGAAGCATTGCAAGAGATAGACCGAGAAGACAAATTGTTCCTCCAAAGAGGTATGCTGAAGCTGAACTTGTTGCTTATGCTTTTATTGTTGCTAATGATATTGAGTCGGAAACGGAGCCTCTAAATTATGATGAGGCTATCAAATCTAAAGACTCAAGTAATTGGATGATTGCTATGCATAATGAGATGGAATCCTTGCAAAGAAATGGTACTTGGGATTTAGTTCCTATTCTAAAAGGGAAAAGGCCAGTTAAATGCAAGTGGGTCTACAAGCTCAAAGAACCTGTTAACCCGAATGAGAAACCAATATATAAAGCTCGGTTGGTAGCTAAATGTTACAGTCAAATTCCAGGCGCTGACTATACTGACATCTATTCCCCAGTAGTCAAACATACTTCTATTCGTGCATTGTTGGGGTTAGTTGCTTCAAATGATTATGAGTTGGAGCAACTAGATGTTACTACAGCTTTCTTAAATGGTGAGCTTGAGGAAGAGATTTTCATGCAACAACCTGAAGGTTTTGTAGTTCCTGGCAAGGAGGACTACGTATGTAAATTGAAGAAATCTCTCTATGGCCTCAAGCAGTCTCCTAGACAATGGTACAAGAGGTTCGATTCTTTCATGACCAGTCATAAATTCAGCAGGTGCACCTATTATAGCTGCGTTTATTTCAAGAAAGGTGACGATGGTTCAAAGATCTACTTACTCTTATACGTGGATGACATGTTGATTGCAGCAAAAGATATGAAGGAGATTCAGAAGTTAAAAGACCAGTTAAAAGCTGGTTTTGAAATGAAGGACTTAGGAGCTGCCAAGAAAATTTTAGGTATGGAAATTGTTCGTGACAGGAAGTCTAGGATCTTGCATCTTTCTCAAAAAGGTTACATTGAGAAAGTCCTAAGACGTTTTAATATGCATGAAGCAAAGCCTGTCAACACACCTTTTGCAGCTCATTTCAAGTTATCATCCGCTTTAAGTCCTACTACTGAGACTGATATGGAGTACATGGCACGCGTACCATACTCTAGTGCTGTTGGATCTTTGATGTATGCTATGATCTGCACACGCCCTGATTTGGCTTATACAGTTAGCATGGTTAGTAGATATATGGCGAACCCAGGAAGAGAACACTGGAAAGCAGTACAGTGGATCTTACGTTATCTACGCGGTACGTCTTCTATGTGTCTACGCTATGGACAATCTACGCGGTACGTCTTCTATGTGTTTACACTAAACGGTTGTGCTATTAGTTGGAAAGCCCAGTTACAGTCTACAGTTGCGCTGTCTTCTACAGAGGCAGAATATATGGCGATTACAGAAGCAGTTAAGGAAGATATTTGGTTAAAGGGATTGTTTAGAGAACTCGATGATAGAATAAAGGTTACCACAGTATTCTGTGATAATCAAAGTGCTATCTTCTTGAGTAAAGATCAGATGTTTCATGACCGTACAAAGCACATTGATATTCGTTATCATTTTGTGCGTGATATCATTTAAAAAGGTGATTGTGTCATAGAAAAGATCGATACAGATTATAATCCCGCTGATGTGTTCACAAAGAGTCTTCCAATATCCAAGTTCAAACTATGTTTGGACTTAATGGGTATTTCTGATCGTAGTTAAGCCTGATTAGGCTCGTGGTGGAGGAAGTATTTCATTTTTCAGGATCAATTTTTCTCTATATGGTGATTCCAGTTTCTTATGGAGTTTTGGAGTTTTGAAGAGTTGTTGGCTTTAGCAAATGGGTATACAAGTTTTGTTCCATTTTGAAGTCAAGGTGGAGATTGTGGAGTATGACTTCAAACTTTCAAAGGGCTGCTAAACAAATTTTCTAAAGTTGCATGCAGGAAATTTTTTCAACAAAATGAGCCATTTTTCCAACAATGGCATGCATAGAAAATCCTATAAATAGGATAGAAACTCATTCTCACAAAAACACACCAAAACATCTTTTCTTCTTATTTCTCTTCTTATTAATACATAAGAGTTATAAACTCTTTGTATTTTTATATTTCTCCAAACATTTTGTAAACACCACAAAATATAGTGAATTGGTTCTCGGCTTCCTCCGCCCGTGGTTTTTCCCGATTTGGGTTTTCCACGTAAATCCTCGTGTCTCTATTTTATTTACTTCATTCGTATTTTTTGTTGTGATTATTATCGTTTGATAATTTTGATCCTATTCCGCATTGAGCTAATATTGTCTAAAGTCAATTCGGATCCGTCGTATTTTACAACAATAGTATTAAATAAAATTATGTTAATTTATATACTTTATTGGTGCCACATTGCGAGTCAAATCGATCTCCGGTTACGCATACATTTTCACCCCACAATTCATCCAAAAACAATCTATTACATGAAAAACAAAACACTCGATAAACACACATTCATTTTTTAGTATAAATCATACAAAACATATCAACATATAAGTGATATCATCAAATATTTAGGAATCCAAACATCTCAAATGCTCCCATGGCACATCTCAAGTTATATTGATATGGTAATTTGGGATTTGAATGGACATTGTATATTATTTATACTAAAAGAAGACTTGTTTAGTTGTTCTCAGACATGTTTGACAAAACTAGCTAATATTTGAAAACTGTAAACTTGTAGCTGGTACTTGGAAGCTGAAGCAGGTAGCTATAGTTTTTTTATTTGGTATAAAAATGTTCGGAAAAAAGTAGCTATTATCTTTTAAAAATATGAAATAATATAAAAACTAAAAGATTTCAAAAACTACTTGAAATAGTTTTTAAATTAAATGTTTTTTTTTTTTTAAGTAAATACTAAAAGTTTTTACGGTCAAACTAAAAAAAAGATTTTAGGTTTTTTTTAGAAAAAATTAAAAGCTAAAAACGTGGTTGCTCAAAATATCAAATAATTTTTATAGTAGATTTAAAAACTAAAATATTGACTATAAAATCTAATGACTAAACAAATATTAACCGAGTCATTACCTTTATCCATTTTTAATGTGAAGGGGAGGATTCGGACCAGTTGACAGATTCAAATAGTAACGAATTGAATCATACACCTTCATCCGTCCAAAAACCCCCATACTTCCCACCTTCATCTTCTTCTATACAATACAATTTCATCGATTCAACTATACTGTAATATCATCGATTCAACTTATACATATACAATCATCATCTCCATCTTTCCTCGCATTTCATCAACCATGTCGTCTGAAATATCCAATTCTAGTGACACCAACATCAACGAGTATTATGACGATGATCAGCCCACCAACCGAAGAATCCGCCTCCTATCTCTCCACCTTAATCCGCCGCTCGAACACCACCACCACCACCAGCAGCTTCAGGTCGAAGCGTGTTCTGGGCGTGCCAAGATGAACGTGAACGCTGAAAAACTGACTGGCTATTTGAGGGGAAAACACCGGGACGTACAGGAAAAGGTTTTCGAATACTTTAATTCGAGGCCTGATCTTCAAACCCCGATTGAGATCTTGAAAGATGATTATCGAGAACTCTGTATGAGGCAACTGGTGGGTCTTGTTAGAGAGGCTGGGATTAGACCTTTTAGGTATGTCGTTGAAGATCCTTCAATGTATTTTGCAATAATTGAGGCGGTTGGTAGTGTTGATATGTCTCTTGGGATCAAATTGGGCGTCCAATACAGGTGATTCTTCCGCTCTTCTTCCTTTCTTCAGTTTAATTCCATCAATTCACACTAGATTGGCTTTCCAATTTCAAAATTATTGTTTCTGAAATCTGTAATTTAACATATCAATCGTTGTTTATGAAGATATACGATGATTAATCGATACTAGTTTTTATTCATGCGATTTACATTAACAATCGAGTAAAAAACCTCCAAAATTGGGGAAAGTTTGAAATTGAATCCCCAAATATTCTGCGATTATATCTAATTTTAGAAGATGCTGTGTGTATGCAGTCTATGGGGAGGGTCAGTTCTAAATCTGGGTACTAAGAAACATCGCGATAAGTACTTTGAAGGTATCGATAATCTCGAGTATCTCGGTTGTTTTGCCATGACCGAGCTTCACCACGGTAATGGCTTTCCCTTTAACTTTCCGTTATCATAAATTCCCGCAAAATTTTTTAACTAACGACATCGATTCCTGTTCATCATCAAGGCTCAAATGTTCAAGGCATTCAAACCATCGCAACCTTTGATCCTGTAACCGACGAATTCATCATCACCACACCGAACGACGGAGCAATCAAGTGGTGGATCGGAAACGCGGCGGTTCACGGCAAGTTCGCCACCGTATTCGCCAAGCTCATGTTACCCACTAATGGGGTCGTTACCGATATGGGTGTCCACGCATTCGTTGTCCCAATACGAGATCTCAAAACCCACAAAACACTCCCCGGAGTTGAAATTAACGATTGCGGCCATAAAGTCGGCCTAAACGGTGTCGATAACGGTGCTCTAAGATTTCGCGACGTCAGAATCCCGAGAGATAATCTTCTAAATCGATTCGGCGATGTATCAAGAGACGGGACGTACACGAGCCCCCTTCCCACCGTTAATAAACGATTCGCCGCCACACTCGGCGAACTCGTCGGCGGACGTGTAGGGCTGGCGTATTCCTCCGTCGGCGTGCTCAAAATCGCCGCCACGATTGCGATCCGATACTCGTTACTCCGACAACAATTCGGTCCCCCAAAAAAACCAGAAATCAGCATCCTCGATTACCAATCGCAGCAACACAAATTGATGCCGATGTTAGCCTCGACTTACGCATTTCATTTTGCGACGGTGAATTTGATTGAAAAGTACGCGCAGATGAAGAAAACCCACGACGAACAACTGATCGCCGATGTTCACGCACTATCCGCCGGGCTTAAATCGTATGTAACTTCTTACACAGCCAAGTCGTTAAGTATCTGTAGAGAAGCATGTGGCGGCCATGGATATGCAGCTGTTAATCGATTTGGTAGCTTAAGAAACGATCATGATATTTTTCAGACATTTGAAGGGGATAACACCGTGCTATTACAACAGGTTCGTTGTTTATAAAAGCACAAAAGATCGTGAATCCATGAAAGTATAATTTTGTCTGTGATTTTCAGGTCGCCGGCGATCTCTTGAAGCAATATCAAGAAAAGTTCAGTGGTGGGACCCTTACTGTTACATGGAACTATTTGAGAGAGTCCATGAATACATATCTTTCACAGCCCAATCCAGTTACCGCTAGGTGGGAAAGTGAAGACCATTTGAGAAATCCCAAATTTCAATTGGATGCTTTTAGGGTAATAATCTTCTATATGTTGGTACACGTTAACTTTTTTTTTTTTTTTTTTTCATTTAATGGACTTAATGGACACAACTGTCTTTGTTTTACTTAATGGACTTAATGAGCCCAATACGCATTCCAGCTGTTTCTTTTTGACTTAATGGGCCCAGTATCCAATCTAGTTGTTTCTTTTTTACTTAATGGGTACAGTACGCAATCCAGATATATGAGTATTTCTTTTTGACTTAATGCAGTATCGAACATCTCGGTTGCTTCAAAGTGTTGCGGTCCGATTACGGAAGCATTCAAAGACTCTCGGAAGCTTTGGTGCTTGGAATCGATGCTTAAATCATCTCTTGACTCTCGCAGAATCCCACATTGAAACCGTCATTCTTGAAAATTTCATTGAAGCGGTTAACAGGTATCTAACTAATCCAACTAATTTATCCTTACGATGTTTTCAACTTTTTTTCGTATTTTTTTTTGTTTTCCTTTCGAGTTAATGAAGATACGACTTAATGCGGCAATATATATTTGAGTGTTCCGTTTTTTACTTAATGCAAAAAGAACAACTTTCAGGAAACAACAAATTCGCTCTTTTTATTTCTTTAGTTTACCGACGTGTGCCGTAATTTTCATGAATATTATTTTATCGAGACGGTAACTTTTTCTTTAAATTTTAATTTAGGTGTCCGGATGCAAGCTCTCGAGGTGCTTTAAAGCTTGTTTGTGATCTTTATGCCTTGAATCGGATATGGAACGATATAGGAACTTATCGTAATGTGGACTATGTTGCCCCTAACAAAGCTAAGGTAATAACTAATAAAACCGTCACATTATCAATGTACTTTACTACTTTTACCTATATAAACAATGTTCTTTACTTTTTACCCTATCATAGCAATGTACTCACATTTATTTACACACTTTTTTTTATACTAAATATCAATATGTAACACATAAAATACATTGCTATTTTAGGTTAAAAACATACACAAAATATCAATATGATCTCTTTTAATGAAACGGTGTCGTTTTGTTTGTAGGCGATCCACAAGCTAGCGGACTACTTAAGTTTTCAAGTGAAGAACATTGCTAAAGAACTCGTGGACGCGTTTGATTTGCCTGATCACGTGACAAGGGCACCGATTGGTAAACAGTCATTAGGTGAAGCTTATACGGAATACACTCAATATGTTGGTTTCTAGTTGGATAGACACGTGTACACATGGGAGTGGTTGATTGTGTTCTAGTTTAGAAAGTGATTCATAGAAGTGGGAAAAAGAAGAAAGGTAAGGCGATTTCAAGCCTGAAAAATAAGAATTTAAGGGAAGTGTGAAAATGTTGTAAAATTTGGTACTTTTTTTTTGGTTTCATAAGTGATTCACATTGATAAATTTCCACAATATTTTGGTGGTTGTTTGAATGTTTGCTCTTTACATGTTCATGGACTTTCTAACAAAATTTATTATATATAGTTCAAAAGAGAACTTAAAATTGCGACTAAATCAGGGGATTTTATTAGGGAATTATTATAAAAGTAAATTGACGCCTAATTTCCCACCATGATTATAACCGTCCAACCACTTTGAAAGGTTAAGCAAATCAATGTTTTAAAACCCGGGTTTTTAGTTGATCCAGTGTGGTATCGGGTCAACCGGTTCAACCGCCAGGTCAACCCGATGTTTAGAAATTTCATACATTTCATGTTTTTAGCATAATTATATATGTTTATAAAACATAAATAATGTAATTTCATCTTTTTGTATCTTTCAAAAAAAGAGGGTTTGTCAAGTTTTTATAGGAAAAATTTACTAAATTTGATAAACCAATGATGAACTAATTTTAAAAGTTTGAGTCTTGAATTTTTTAACCAAGTTTTTAAATCGAAAATTAACATTTTGTGTTCGATTGCCGGGTCAACGGTCCAACCAATTTTTTGAGAAAACCGGCCGGTTCAATCAAGTTTGGAAATTAAAAAAACCGGTCATAATTGACCCGCTCTATTCATTAAATCATGGTCCAACCGGTTCGACCAGCCGGGTCAACTCGTGTTTTAAAACATTAAACAAATTAGAGAGAAGCTTCAAATCATATGGTGTCATTCATAGAAGTGTTTAATAGATGTATCCAATTTGTCTACGTCATTATTGGTTACAATTAATGAAATTGGGAAGTAGTATACTTGTATTGACAATCAACTTTAGGAAATGTAATTGACACAATCAGTATTAGCTTTTAATCCATTAAAATAAAAGAAATAAATGAAACTAAGCCTTAAAATAAACTGAAGAAACACTAGTCTTTTTTTCTTTGTAAGGCTGCCCAATGTTTTCTCTATAGGATTGTTTGTCATGTGGGACAACGAAAAGAATAAGAAAGCAACAAACCATGAAGGAAGGAATTTCCTTTTTATAAAACCATTCTCTTCCCATTTTTATGTGGACAATAAAAAAAATGATGAATAATGAAGAATTTTGTATTCCCGATGATTTTGGCAATTCTCTTATTTCATGGAAAAGAAACAAGATGGTATATCACAATCATCCACAAAAGTTGAGTATCATGCAACAACTTTGACTATTTATAAGATTGATTGATTATTTTGATTAATGTGCATATATGAGTATTGAGAATTTACAATTTATTTTCTTACATTATGAAAATTAAAGACCAAGCATATTGGGATTAACAGTCATATTACTTGAGATTTCACAATCTATTTCATCACCGTCATTTCACCGATCATCATCTTCTACCTAAAACAATCATGTCGTCTTATGTTCCTTCCTCTATAAAGATTTTTGATACTTTTGCTAGGCACACTCAATGTCACACATTTTTTTTTTGAGTGAAACTATTAATGGTTATCATTATAGCATTGTCAGTTTGAGGGGATCTTAAAACATATTTATTATATGCTGCCTTATTTAATTTAGGCCTAGAATAGTCTTTATATTTACCTTGCTTCCCCTAGTTGTTTTCTATATATTTCTTTTATCCATTTATGTGACACCTGCTTTGTGATTTTTTTATGGAAGGACGAAGACATTAACAATAAAAAACTAGTAAGGAGCTAGCGCAAAGTTACAAATTACAGACATAGAAAGCAAAAAAGCACCAATTAGACCAATCTTAAAATTCTAAAATAAGACCTGTACGTTATCAAATTAAACGCATATAATTGAATGTAATCGGCTACTTTTAAACTAGAGTTTCTCTTCTTCTCAAACACCAAGTCATTTCTCGCCCACCAAATCCACAAATCCACTATACCAAAGCTAACACCATCTTGTATCTTTTCTTGCCATTTATGCCAAGTTTCTAATCTCTTCCAATATAACCTCCCTGTTGCATGGGGTTGATAACTTTTTTTTTTTTTTTTTGATATCAATAAAAAACCTAACCGTAAGAGGATGTTACTCTTTAGTTCGCACTCGGGAGAATTTCATGATGTTTGTAAACCAGTTACACTGAAACAATAATGAAAGGTGGTCATAAAGTAGTAAAGTACCTTCGTAAAAGCTGTTAGGATCGAGACACTTAGCCTACGGACACGGAACTCACACACTCAGCTCACAAATTAAGAACACAAGAATTTAACGTGGTTCGGTCTAATCTGACCTACGTCCACGGCGGGTAACTAGAAGTTTTATTGCTCTGTGTTTATTTGTGTTGTGTGGTACATAAATCTCTTCAACTGAAGCTCTATTTATATGTGTAAGCAATTAATGTGAAATGAAGAACTTGGAATGAGGCTACCAAACTTATTAGGCTACCAACCATTCACCAACTCTTCAAACTTCACCAACCTTTGAATAAATCTTCAAAAGCTTCACATTTACCTAACAATCTCCCACTTGAAGATTTTGAACAACGTAGTCTTTCTCTACCGTCCAATTGTTGCAACAATTCTTCAATCTCTCACTTGAAGCCACGGAACAATCTTCACCTGTGCTTCAAATGTGCATTCCAAAAAAACACTTTTAATCTTAGCTCTTTCCTAGTTACCCTGGCCTTCTCTTCAATTTACCTGAAGGCTAGTTGAAGCTTCCGTTAGCTCCAACACATTAGTCATGGCTAAGTCTGCCACTGACCTGTTCTCTGTCTCCACCGGCTCCCACTGAAATGAACTGCCCGATCCTGGAACATCCTGAGAACAAACGACACTCTCCATGTGTAGCAGATAATCTGGAGAGATTTTTACAGATGGAATACTGGTTTTATTAACCCACTGTGTTCTGGGTATTCTAGCTGAAACACAACCCTTGCTCCCACTGCTATGAATGCCCATGACTGGTATTTCTGAACCGTTCCAAACACGTTCAACCTGAATCTGACCTGTGACTCTGGGTTTGCCATCTGCAAAGCAAACCTTCTTCTGTCTACGAGACTCTATGAACCGGACTTTAGTCTTCTTCTGAACTGGGACGGTTACTCCCTCAGACGGTAAACTGACCATATATAATGAACCCCTCTTGTGTCCACGAGCTATCACACGATTTCCTTTGACTACCTTCCACTGCCCATTCCTGAACTTAACCTCGTGCCCTTGTTCATCCAACTACCCAACAGAAATCAACTGTTTCTTCAGACTTGGAATTACTCGGACATCCTTCAAAGTCCATGGACCGACTGGAGTCTTCAGATCTAAGTCACCTATGCTCGTCACATCAAGAACCTCATCGTTTGCTAGTCTTACCTTACCAAAATCCCATTCTTTCAGATTCCGCAGTGCTTCACGGCTGTGGGTAGCGTGAAATGAAGCACCCGAATCCATAACCCAGGAATCCACATTGCTCTCCACACTACAGATCAAAACATCATCATCTGAATGGTCTACTGCAACGTTAACTTCTTTCTTGTCTTTTGGACATTGATTCCTGAAATGTCCAACCTCTTTACAGTTCCAACAAGTCACATCATTCCGAGTCCTCGACTGACTCCTTCTCCTGTTCCTGCTCCCACTACCTCTGTTATTTTTTCTACCTCTGACCGCATTCAATTGTTCACTTGATGATTCCCCGGAATTTCTTCTTCTGACGTCTTCGCTTAGAATTAAATCCCGAATTCCCTCAAAAGTGAGCTCTTTCGATCCTGCGGAACTAGTAACGGCTGTAACTGTTCCGGACCAACTGTCAGGTAATGATGATAACAGTAGTAAAGCTTGAACTTCATCCTCGAACTTTATTCCCACTGACCCAAGTCTGGATAAAATCGAGTTTAAATTGTTGATGTGCACTGTAACTGAACTTTCTTCCCTCATCCTCGTGTTGACTAACTCCCGAATCAGGAAGACTTTATTTGCTGCCGACGGCTTCTTGTACATATTAGACAATGCCTCCATGATTCCTTTTGTCGAGGTCTCCTTCAAAATGTTGAAGGCAACATCCTTTGACAACGCTAGTCTAATAAATGCCTTGGCCTTTTTATCCAAAGTCTCCCACTGTGCCTGTGTCATCGCCTCCGGTTTTTCACCTAAAACTGCGTCCAAGTCTTTCTGCACGAGCAAATCTTCAATTTGCATCTTCCACCAACCAAAGTCCTTCCCATCAAACTTCTCAATCTGAATCTTGCTGCTTTCTGCCATTATAACGGACAAGCTGCACCTTTTTCAGAAATTAAGGGTAAAAATGCAAATTTTCTGAAGTTTTAGGGCTCAATTGCACTTTTTTGAAAGTTCAGGGGCTAATCTGCATTTTTCTGAATGTTCAGGGACTAAACTGCACTTTTCTGAAAGTTCAGGGACCTATCTATAATTTTATGAAAGTTCAGGGGCTAAACTGCAACTTTCTGAAAGTTCAGGGGCTAAATTGCAATTTTCGAAACTTCAGGGACCTGTTTTGCAATTTTCTGGAACCTTAGGGACTTGTTTTGCAAATTCTGGAACTTCAGGGACCTATTTTGCAAATTCTGGAACTCCAGGGACCTATTACGCAAATTCGGGAACTTCAGGGACCTGTTTTGCAAATTCTGGAACTTCAGGGACCTGTTTTGCAAATTCTGGAACTTCAGGGACCTATTTTGCAAATTCTGGAACTTTAGGGACCTGTTTTGCAAATTCTGGAACTTCAGGGACCTGTTTTGCAGCTTCTGAAACCTCAGGGACATGTTTTGCAAATGCTACAGTACCGTACAGTGTCGTCTTCTCCGGCGAAACTCCGGTGCTACAGTGTCGTCTTCTCCGGCGAACTGGTTTTTCCGGCCAACTTTCCGGCGAGTTTTGACCAACTTTGACCGGCGATTTGGAGGTCTTCCGATGCTCAAAAAATTCGAAAAAATATATTTTCGGAATCTGCGGAACGAGACCTTTCCAACGGCGTAAACCAAAATCGTTTTTGAGACAAAAAATTTCCGACCCAAAAACAGAAAATCACCCTCTCGAGCTAAACCAAAGCTCTGATACCACTTGTTAGGATCGAGACACTTAGCCTACGGACACGGAACTCACACACTCAGCTCACAAATTAAGAACACAAGAATTTAACGTGGTTCGGTCTAATCTGACCTACGTCCACGGCGGGTAACTAGAAGTTTTATTGCTCTGTGTTTATTTGTGTTGTGTGGTACATAAATCTCTTCAACTGAAGCTCTATTTATATGTGTAAGCAATTAATGTGAAATGAAGAACTTGGAATAAGGCTACCAAACTTATTAGGCTACCAACCATTCACCAACTCTTCAAACTTCACCAACCTTTGAATAAATCTTCAAAAGCTTCACATTTACCTAACAAAAGCTTTAATGCAAAAGTAACAAAATGGTTTGTTATTTCTTAATAAATGTTCAAAATTGATATTTAAAGTACTTTGGTAAAAGACTAAAAGCTTTTATACAAAGTGGTTAGTTATTTCATAATAAATATCAAACTCCCACTTCGATATATTACTGAATAACCCTTTTAAACTTTTTTAGATCTATCAAAACGATGATGGAAAAATGCATTAGAGGAGAGTACCTTTACGAGAATCAGTCAGAATGCTCCTGCCCTTGTCCATCTTTGTTGATGTAGATGGCTAGATGCGCTAAACTTTTTCTGTCTTTAGCAACTTTCCATGTGAGACATTTAATGAAGTTCGTAGGGTTTCTTTTTTAGAAAGGAAGGTTTGTAGGTATCTTGGTGAAGAGATTTGGTGACAACGGACAGAGTTTTCTTCTGCAATGCTAGTGTGGCTGCTTGTTTACTTACAAGCTAAGCAAACGCAACATAAGTTCGCTATACATGTTTACAGTGTACTTGCAAAGCCTCCAAAAATTGAATTTACTCCAAAATAATTTAAGTATGTATCAAATTAATTTACACAAAAAAACAAGTTATTTGTGTGTTTATACTTTTATATTTGAGCAAATGACCTACAAGTGTACCAACTATGGTTTTTGTTTAAAAAATATCATTGATGTTTTGTTTGTTAAAAAAATATCATTCAAGTATTACCTATGTACAAATTATACCATTCAATTAAACATATGTTCACAATCGATCCTTGGGGTCACTGGCTCTAACACGTCAAATTTTAAATACCCGGTTAACCAATGTAATTAACCTAAAGATTGTAATTAGGTGGCACTATTAGGGAAATTACGTGGAATATAATGAATTACGTATGAGTAGGAATTGGATTTACGCATCAGATGGTATCGTGAAGTTGTGAGATTAGGTTGATAAGTACGGTACCGGAGATAATTTATTTCGGCATGTAATTTTTCGGTTTTATCAGTGAAGGTAATTGATTTCGGCAGTGAATTTGTGAGATTAGGTCGATCACTACAGAATCGAAGATGTTTTCCGCAACTGGCCAGTTTGCTGATGATCAATGTTAACTACAAAGGGGGTTTTGTTCCTAACCCGTTAGTGTAGTTCGACCCTATCAAGACCTCTAGAACTGGAGTGGATTTCAGGAGTAGTACGAGATTCAAATAATTTATTTACAATATCTAAAACCTAGAAAAAAAAAAAGAAAGATGTGATATTTATATTACCGTGTTGGAAATCGGTTTTGGGAGATGGGTTGAGACAACTCGAATATGATGATGACTATGTCGTGTTTCTTGATGCTGGGTATGATAACAACTGCAATATCGAAGTGTACATTGACCACATGAAGATGTCCCTTAATTACAATATAGTTTGGTTATCAAAGTTATACTAGCATTGTACTTTGGTTCTGTGCAATGTGTCTGTTTTCTGTTTGTTTTGTGTCCCACTTAATTACAGCGGTGTACTTTGGTGTCATCAAATAATATTTTCGAATAACTACCACGAACCAAAACAAAAAAATGAAGCTTGAATGTCATAAAACCATGCAATAATGGACTATCAATATGCATACTGAATGTACAACAAGAACAAACACTCGTAGACCAATTATCTAATCTTTTTTTCTAAAATCATCAATAGGTTGTATCGTTCCAGACAACTCTTTCCAGCAATCTTTTTGCTCTGTTTCCAACAAATATTGGAGAAGTTGGCATTGCTTCAATCAGATTCTGCCCAGTAATTACTGGGTTACTCCCAGTAGAATCAACAATACCACGACCTTGAAGATACTTTAAGATCATAAAGACGTGTCAAATTTCTTCCGAATAAAAGATTATCCATAACTAGCACATCCATCTTTCATTCTTTATAGTCTTTCATTTGCTTAGTCACCTTTACACGACCAAACATTCATGTCAATTAAACAGTTTTTGTTAAGATAGCTAAAATGAATAAAATACCTAATAAATGCCCAAAATCTTGGCGAGCCACGTAGGGCGTCCAGTATCGATCAATTCAGATAAATACTTGATATAAGCAAGAGCAAATTTGATAAACGACTCAACCTCTCTTTCGTAACCCGTTTGTAACCTGGCGCCATGTTTAAATCAATTCACGATTGAAGGTTTAGCGACTGAAGGGATCAATCGAGTTCACCAAAACTCATGGGTGATTCAGGGACAGCCGGTTTAGCGATTGAAGGCAAAAGGCGAGGGATTGCCTGCTTATTTGTACGATTGAAAGCTGAAGAATATGTTTACCAAAACCCAAAAATTACCTGCCGATCTTCACAGAACAATTAGCATTCACAGAACTCCCAATCTTCACAGTGCGAAACCCGTTGTGCTTCACGCTTTCTAAGTTCTAATGCATAAAATTGATTCCTTCATATGTATAATACAATAGATTCCACGTATTATTCCTAATAATGACACGTAATGTCAGTATTAAGGTAATTACATTTATTAACCGGGAATTTATTTATCACCTGTAAAAGCCGGTGACCATAAGGGTTAATTGGATGGTATAATGTGTACACAGTTAATATTTCACTGGTATTTTTTAAACAAATAAAAGAACAATGATATTTTTTGAACAAAATCAATACTTGATTAATTCAGGGACAGGAGACCAATAAGTTATACGGGGTAGCCCCGACCACATATGTATCATCCCGGACATTTTGTTTTGGGTCTGAAAATTTTGAAATGATACACAAAAAACGAAGGTATGAAAAAAGAATTTTATTATATTTTTATCACGAAAAATTTATATATTTTATAGATATATAAAATTCAATAAGAAAAAAGTTAAAACAATTTCGCATTAAAAAATATTAACCTAAAATTAAGATAAGATAATGACAGATAACGAAATAAATTCTAATAAAATCATGTGCGTTTTTTAAACTCAAAACTGGATTTGAGGTTGTCCGCTTAAGGTTAATAGTTAAAGACATGATTACAAGGCGACAACATTGGGCCGGGTGAGTGTGATTTATAAGTTTTTTTTTAAAAGTTGGGAAAATGACATGGAGGGTAGAAATGTCACATTTGTTTATATTTGATCATTTTTTGTACAATATTTACTAGTAAACTTTCAGTTTGTGTTCCAAAACTTCCATTACGACCAGTTATTGTAGTTTAAAGCCTATTTGGCATTTACGTGATATTTGAGGGTAGCTGGTATTTAATATAATGTCTTTATTCAGTCTCTTCCTCTTTTGTGCCCTAAAATCAAACAATCAACCATATATTATTCTTCTTACTCTTCCAAACAAAATCATGAAATGCAAATTGAAAATCTTTACTATTGTGGGTTATCTTCTTGGTTGAGGACATCCAAGATTGAAGACAGCCCTAGAAAACTGTTTAAAGTGTGTCCTAACTCCATGGTAAATCAAGTTATGCCCTTTTCGTTTAAGAGAAAGTAGATAGTATGCAAATTTTAATTGATAAACTTGCATGCCATATATATCAAAAGTTAGGCCAAAGTATAATGTGGGTGATTACAAAAGGTGTGCCGACATGTGTCAAAAGTTTGTGAAATTACAAAAAGCATACCTACATATGCCATGAACATAAGAAAAGACCAACAATTTGTCTTGCATACTTCCTAAAAGAACAAAAATATCATTCCAATGACATTGATTTATCTTGACTGTTTCCAAGTAAATCCTTCAACACCACATTCCTCGTCAACCAAGCTTGACAATTCTTTCCGAGTGTATCCTTAAATTTTTATAATATGACATAATAACATTTGGAAATTCTAATTGAGGTACATCTTAAGTTGGGTTGGGAACCTCCATGTCTTCTTTCCACATAAAGTTACACTTCTACATCTACTCTTGGTTCCACTTGACTAGGAGCAGACTTTGTGTTAGAGCTTGAACTTCCTGCAATGCAAAGGTTTGTAAGTGACATTACTTTTTTGTTTTCAAAAAAGATTTGTTAAACGGATACCTTTTCATGTTTAGGTTTTGGAGCTTTCTTTGCTTTTTCCCCTTGAATTAGAAGCATCTTTTTTTAAGGACATGTGCTTCTATTGTGTCCTCTTTCTATATATATGGCACATCTCAAAACCAATCCTAATTTGGAAACTGTATGCCTAGTTCTTATAATACTTTCCCTCTCGGGATGATCTATTTTCTTCTTTATGGTAGGTCTTTAAGGTAACCTTATCTTTTTTAGAAAGAAGGGATGAACTGTAACAATTAAGTTGAGGCTACATGGAACTGCAATTAAGTGGCCTAATAGTGTACATGTAACAGTTTCCATACATGGATATTGTAAACCATGGTGCAACAAATTTCTCTACAACTTGTTGAGGTACGATATAACTACAATTACATGTATACATGGGACACCTGTTACCTACCATGATCTGCATGCACATGCCTGTTGTTAAGGTCAATACCATATGCATCATACACCAGCTTGACCTCATATTATTCCATCCTAGAAGTTGATACTCCCCAATATCTGTCTACATATTACATATCTTATAAGTCCCAACTTTTCCTTAAATAATGTTAAGTATGTTACAAACAAAAATCATACATTTGTTTAACAGTTCTAAAATAATTATTATTGAAAGGCATATGTTTAAGTCCTAATTTTATCATTTTCTCTTCTAATTATATAGCCTAACCATGATAAAATTTCTAATTTCTTCCAACATAATAATGATTGGTTTCTTGTTAGCCTCTATAATTGTAGAACGAATCTTTTTGATCTATCCAATAAAAAGAAAGCTTTTGACTATTTTTTAGGTTCCCTTTCTATCAAATGTTCATAAGCTAATGTGTTTATTTTCTTTATTTCATTTATGGTTGACTCAATGATATCACCCTTTTTGTATACATATTTTATACGATATCAGGGTACAATAAGTTGTATTGTGATTACAATATGAGATATAATATACTTAATGACTTGAATTATCTGTTTCAGGACTCATGACTTTTTTAGAGCAAAAGAAGCTAAAAATGGAAAATTTTCAAGGAAAACATGACATGCCTAGAATGCCACACTATGTGTAGGAGGATAACAATGAATTGCATGATTGTTGGATTACGTGACACGTTCTATATGGAGAAAAACTATAAATACAACCTTGATTTTGACTTAGGGCATGTTGGGACCATAAAAGGACATAAAATACGTCATTTTGAGAGTCTACTGGGGCAGTATTATGTTTACAAATGACTGGTATTTGATGCAACAATTGCGTTGCAATGTAAAGTAATGTGAATGAATGAATAAAGTTTTACCCGAGCTATGATGTTCCCACGAGGGGAATACATAGGAATCTACTCGGGCGGTATTACTCGTTCGCAAAGTAGATATTCTAAACATGGGAAGATCCTAGAATGGACTGATTATGTTCGTTCCATTCTAGTATAGACTTAGGGCTATTGGAATAGTGTTTAAGGTCATAGCTAAATTAGTAAGTAATTTCCATTAATAGCAGTGTCCTTTTTGGGTTGCCCTCAGTAGTCTAAATGGTATTAATGTTAATTGAGAGAGAGAAATAAATATTTTATTAATTTATTATATGATAATAAATTAATTAGAAACTAGTTTGGAATTATTTGAATTAATTGGAATTAATTTGGGATTAATTAAAAGTGGATGGACTAAATATTAAGTGTTCAATAGTTGGGCAATGGATCATATTGGTTGGGGAAGATAGGGAACAAAATTTTGAAGGGTTTATCTTCAAAATTCGTCCACCCTAATGCTAGACGTGATAAGGTTTTAAATTTAAAGATAATACGAATTAATTAACCAATTATCATTTATCCAGTTTGAATTTAAATAAGGTTTATCTCTAAACACCCTTGCATGCTATAAATACCCCCTCCTGGTCCTCATAATTTTGCGCCAACTTCCAGAGCTCTCAATACTGGAATTTTCTCTTCTCTCTCAAGCAGAATCTATAATCCCTCTCTAGGGTTTTATAACGATCTTTTCTGAAAATACCTAATTAACTTAATTGTTTAGACTTTTGGGTGTGAACCATTAGAGGTACTCTAATTTGGGTACTACCTTCCATGGCTTTGGATTTGATCTTCAAGAGTGTTCATCAAGCAAATTGGTTTTGCTAAAGGTTGGCATACATAAACCTTCTTGTAGTTGTAAATTATCATTAAGTAGCTTCCTTATAGGTTATTGGTAATTGTTACTAGCCTTAGAACTTTTGTACATCTTCCGCTGCCATGGTTGCTCATTCTAGGGTATAAAAAACCTATCAGTGGTATCAGAGCCTATGCTTAGTTGATATTTGCACTACATGTTTATTTTCTTGTTTTTTTTTTAATTTTCAAAAATTCTTATTAAGGTGGATAAATCGAAAATTTTGGATTTTATATTTTAAAGTGTTTTAAAATAACTTTTGGTAATTATCTTCAAAAGGTTTATTTATCCTTTGCATTATTTGAAAATTTGAATTTATTTCCTTTTGTTATATTAAGAAATATGCGATTTAAATTGTTTAAATTGTTTTGAAAATTGTTTAGGAGAATTGAATTAAATGAAAGGTTATCTGCAAACCATGAACTAAATAACCTAAGTTCACATGCAACCTATGAGGATCTATGTTTTCTTCTAATTGAACATATAACAAAAACCTAAAGGCCATAAGAAAATAAACTAAAAGAATAAAATTAGAAAAACCAACCTTTTAGAATTTTCTGGAAGCTGAGCAGCAAAATTATCCTGCTTCAAATGAGATCACACCCAAGCTAGGAGGTTTATGGATCGAAATTCCAGAGAGAGATAATAGAATGAGCGACCGATAATGAGGTCTAGGGGTCCCTATTTATAGGGAACCAAGTGGCAAAGCTAGAAACCCTAGCCGCAGCCCATTTTTCGGATTATCTGTACGCGCGCCGCGGCCAAGACGTTTGCGCGCCGCGCGCCGCAATTCAACTATTGAATTCGTACGACTTTAATCCCTGACCTCTTGATTAATCCAATTAATGTCACAGAAATTAATCCAATCAATTTCTGATTAATTATTAATCAAATGATATTATTTCTTATTAATATATTATCTCCATAATATATTAACAAACAATATCTTGATTTATTAGTCATATAATAAATCAACCCTTTCTCTCTACTTAACTTTCCAACAAACCTCCAGCTATGAGGGCAACCCAAATAGACTGTGCTACTATTAATTAGGTAAATACTAATTATTAGTCATGGCTTAGACACCTAATCCAACAGTCTCCCACTTGGATAAGTCTATGACTATAATTACCAATTTAACCTCTAATTAACCAGCACTTTTAGCTTCCTAGAAACCGCTGCCAAACTCTGATCTAATCAGTTCTGTCCATAGATAAGTGATCAGATGATCCTCCGTCCAACGAGATATTTTCAGACTCAAGACATGGATTAAGGTCAATCCCGGTCTGATTCACTGTTCCTCGATTTCCGATTTGCTTATGACTCTTAGACTACCAATTTAGTCCCGGTTGGCCAACCATTTTAGTCAACTTCAAATTCATCGAGAGGCCTACATATATCTGTTCCCCCATAGGGTCAAGGGACGAATAAGCTTCGACTCATATACTTATGTCTTTTACCAGACAAATCACTCACAACAATACGTTTTATAACACCGAGTTACCGATGCGTTTTCGTATTATCAATGAACAATCGCTTAGTAAATCATAACTCATATGTCTTAGCTTAAAGATCAAAAGATATTATCATCTCAACATTGCTCGTGATGAAATCCATGAAGTAATCCATTGAGCGCGGGTTTATCCAATACTCAAATCTCCATTTCCAAGTACTCACGAATGGTGCAGCAATCCAATTGCAATGTCTAACTCCTTAGACAATCTATTACCAATTCATGACAGTCTTACTTCACACTTGCTCCCAAAAGTGTAATCGACTGTGAATATTTGAATAATCCAATTATTCAGGAAGTAAAACATGCAAAATGAAACACAATGATAAAGTATTGACAAAAGTAGTAAATCATTACTCATTAATAAATCTCTATTATTAAATCACAAGAGTCAAATACAATACATTGTTACAAGTTTCGAAACCTATCTAATTTACATAAACTTTATATCATCTCTTAATCCAATGCTCCTAGCATGTTGATTATGCTTAATCCTACTCAGAGCCTTTGTCAAGGGATCTGCAGGATTATCTTCTGATGATACCCTCTTTACCACGAGGTGACCTTCTTCTACCTTATGCCTTATGTAGTGGTACTTTCTGTCGATATGCCTGGACTTTCCATGGTCTCGCGGTTCCTTTGTCAAGGTGACCGCACCTTCGTTATCGCAGAACAGTTCCACAGGCCCTGAATACTCGGGACTACTCCAAGGTCACCGATGAAGTTCTTCAGCCAAGCCGCTTCCTTTGATGCTTCACTTGCTGCTATATACTCTGATTCACAAGTAGAATCAGCCACCGTATCTTGCTTGGAACTTTTCCAAGTTACCGCTCCTCCGTTCAGAAGGAATACCCAGCCAGACTGAGACCGACCACTGTCTCTATCCATCTGAAAACTGGCATCCGTATATCCTTCAATTCTCAAGGTATTACTGCCTCCAAGGACTAACACCATGTCCTTTGTTCTTCGCAGATACTTGAGTATGTTCTTTACGGCTATCCAATGCGCCCTTCTAGGGTTACCCTGGTACCGACTGACCATGCTTAAAGCAAAAGCCACGTCAGGGCGAGTAAACGTCATAGTGTACATGATCGATCCTACAGCCGAAGCGTAAGGTACCCGACTCATTTCAGCTATTTCTTCGTTTGTACTCGGACTTTGAGTCTTACTCAATTTTGCATTACTTTGGATAGGTAGCTCTCCCTTCTTAGAATTTTCCATACTAAACCTTTTCAGTACCTTTTCCAAGTATGTACCCTGACTAAGTCCAATTAGTCTCTTTTTCCTATCTCTCAATATTCTTATCCCGAGAATATAGGCAGCCTCTCCTAGGTCCTTCATGGAGAAACATTTCCCAAGCCAAGCCTTGACATCTTGCAAGGTTGGAATATCGTTTCCCATGAGCAGTATGTCATCGACATACAGCACCAGAAAGGTGACTATACTCCCACTAGCCTTGACATATACGCAGGACTCATCCTCGCTCCTAGAGAAGCCAAACTCTTTGACTTTTTCATGGAAACAAAGATTCCAGCTGCGAGAAGCTTGCTTCAATCCGTAGATTGATCTCTCAAGCTTACACACCTTATTAGGATACTTTGCATCGACAAAACCCTCTGGCTGATTCATGTAAACATCCTCAGTCAACTTCCCATTAAGGAAAGCGGTTTTGACATCCATATGCCAAATTTCATAGTCATGAAATGCAGCTATGGCCAGCATAATCCTAATAGACTTTATCTTAGCTACTGGTGAGAAGGTCTCGTCATAGTCAACCCCTGGGGTTTGAGTAAAGCCCTTCGCAACCAGTCTTGCCTTGAAAGTGTGTACTTTTCCGTCCATGTCGGTCTTCTTCTTGAAGATCCATTTGCACCCGACTGTCTTTCGACCCGGTACGTTGTCAACCAAGTTCCAAACTTGATTGTCATACATAGACTTGATATCGCTATCCATGGCCTCTTTCCACTTGGCAGACTCAGGGCCCGCCACTGCTTCCTGGTAGTTAGCTGGTTCATCCAAATTTATCAGTGTCCTATCACTGACAAACGTGTCCCCATCCGAAGTTATATGGAACCCATAAAACTCGGGTGGCATGCTAACCCTACTGGAACGCCTAAGAGGTAAGGATACATCTGTCGGACCAACAGGAACTTCTTCCTCATGTTGGTTGCTAGTTTCTCCTAAGGTTGCGTCATCTGATGACTCTTGAATTTCTTCCAGATCAATGATACTCCCACTGTCCTCTTTGAATATGAGCTCTCTCTCTCTCGAAAGACCGCTCGTCTAGCTACAAAGACCACGTCCTCGCTCGTTCTGTAGAATAGATATCCAAAGGACTGTTTAGGATAACCAAGGAAGAAACACCTTTCGCTTCTTTCTGCGAGTTTGTCTTGAGTCTCTCGTCTAACGAAAGCCTCACAACCCCAGACTTTGATATGTGCCAACGAGGGAACTTTCCCCGTCCACATTTCATGAGGTGTTTTAGCAACCTTCTTAGTTGGGACAAGATTGAGGATATGGGCGGCAGTCTCTAAGGCATACCCCCAGAAGTGAATGGGAAGTGAAGCTCGACTCATCATGGAACGAACCATGTCCAACAGGGTTCGGTTACGCCTCTCCGCAACACCGTTCAACTGTGGTGTCCTGGGAGGTGTCAACTGCGAAACTATTCCGCATTCCTTTAGATAGTCTAGGAACTCGATACTTAGATACTCTCCGCCTCTGTCAGACCTGAGCATCTTTATCTTCCTTCCTAATTGATTCTCTACCTCGTTTTTAAACTCTTTGAACTTTTCAAAGGTGTCCGACTTGTGCTTGATTAAGTAGATATAACCGTATCTACTAAAATCTTCGGTAAAGGTCACGTAGAACCGCGTGCCATCCTTTGTGGTTGATCTGAATGGACCACACACATCTGTGTGAATAATGTCCAACAGACCTTCACCTCTTTCAAAAGACCCTTTGAAAGGTGATTTAGTCATCTTGCCCAACAGACAAGATTCGCATACATCATCCGACCTGAGGTCGAATGATTCCAACACTCCATCCTTTTGGAGTTGGGCGATGCGTTTCTTGCTGATGTGCCCGAGCCGACTATGCCACAGACATGCCTTTTCTACACCACTAGTAGAATCAATATAATTTACACTATGTCCTAAATTGTCAACACATTCAACAGTTTCATACACACCATCACAAGGATAAGCAGTAAAAATCAAAATACCATTTTTGAAAACAGAAATCGAACTAATTTTATTATCAAAAGAAAATTGAAATCCTTGTCTGAACAATGCGTGAAATGAAATAATATTTCTTGCCATTTCTGGCGAATAGCAACAATTAAATAACTCTATACTAACATCACTACTAAGCACTAAACTGTAAACGCCGATCTTGGTAACAAGGGACGATCTCCTATTGCCCATGATCAAGTTCAGTCTACCGTGCTCCACCTCCCTGCTTTCCTTTAGGCCCTGCAGATCAGAGCAAATGTGAAAACCACATCCTGTATCAAGGACCCAATAATTAGAAGATGGTGAGTTTTTAGAGATAGTGTATATACCTGCTGTCGATGGCTTTACTTTCCCATCCTTGACATCCTGCGAGTATTTGGGGCAGCTTCTCTTCCTATGGCCCTTCTCTTTGCAGTAAAAACAGTTGGCTTTATCGGGGTTGGCCACACAAGGAATCTGGGAAGACTTGGTTCTCGAGCCATTGCTTGACAACCCGACCTGAACCTTTTCCCTCTAATTTTGCTTAGGAGGGCACTTCCTTTTCTTTCCTTTGCCACTTCCAATGGCTAGGACGGGCTGATTAACCGAGGGTACACTTTTACCCTTCATCCCGTCCTCAGCAACTCGAAGCATGCGATGCAACTCAGTCAGGTTAGCCTGATTGTTGTTCAAATGATATGCCAGCCTGAACTGGTCATAAGAACTCGATAAGGAGTTAAGCACTATGTCAACGGCCAACTCCTCAGGTACAGGCATCGCAAGCTTTCTAAGCCGCTCCACGTAACCTTGCATTCTTTGCACATGAGCACAGATGGACTCTCCATCTTTAGGTTTGCTGTTCGTGAAGTCCTTGACCACCTCGCACCTTTCGATGCGCTCTTGCTTGCGGAACTTTTCCGTAAGCTCCTTGTGCATCTCAAAGGGCCAGTAGTCTTCGTATATCCTTTGTAATTCGGGGTTCATTGTGGCGATCATGATGCAGGCCACTTTGGTTGCATCATCAGTATGTTTTTGGTACAAGGCAATTTCCTCAGGAGTAGCAGTTTTAGGGTCAATATCGACAAGCTCGGTCTCGAGAACATACTCTTTGTTCTCGTACCTCAGAGCCATCTTGATATTTCTAATCCAGTCATTGTAGTTTGTCCCGTTCAGTTGAACCTTGGAACACAGTGAGAGGATAGAGGGAACACTGGAGTTTGAGTGGGGAGCGGATTGATCAGCAGAAGACATCTATAAAAGAAGGTAAGTTTAATTAGATACTTGTCGGTCCTTATAATAACCCAATATAAAATAAGGCTAGGATCCAACTATAACAATTTGCAACATAGAAGAGGGATGCCGTAATCTATAAGCAAATTTTATAAAGGTAGGCGAATGACGATTCAGCCAATTCCACCGCGGAAAAATAATCTTATTATAAATAGAATTCCTAGTTTCTTTTGAGATTTATTGAACTGTTCAATAGCATGTTTAATCTCGGATATGCCCCACTGTTTGTGACTGGGATGCCGAGGATCACAAACCGGGTGTGAATAACCATGCAAATTAGCTTGGTACTCTCGGGATCCGTTATCATCTCAAATTGATGTGTCGGTTAACCACACACGCTCCATCAACAATGATAACACCCGAGACACCCATTGCCACTCTTTATGAACCCCCATTGGTGTGCCGGTAAACCACACACGCTCCACCAACGTTTCATAAAGTGCAATGTGCAATTTCATGGGGTAGCATCAAATTCACATTTTTTCTTAAAGTAACTAGATTGGGATTTTGTGTAAAGGTTCTAGTACTTTGATCATTATACTTTTAATGATTAAGTGGTCCTATCAAAACTGTTCGGCTAACGACCCTCCACTGATCAGGCGAGCGGTGGGCGAGAGAGTTCACCCATTAGACCGCCATTTTATAGGCAGCCTTCTTATACCCACTTTATAGACCAGCTTCGTGAATGAGACCTACTATTGAATTGACTGACCAATTTTATCATATACATATAGTATTAACAATTAATAACATATATAAGATGTATTTTAAAAACCCTTTAAAATATTCAAGGTTTATCTTTTAATTTTACCAAATTTAACAATTAAATTTTAAATTAAATTAAACCTTAAAATCGATTTAATCAATTTTAATTACCAATAAATTGAATTAATTAAATCTAAATATTTTAAACATTTTAAAATACTTTTCCGGATTTATTCCATTAATTTCGCAATTAATTTAAATCCCTTTTGAATTATCTTTTAATTAACAATTAATTAAATTAATTCAAATAAAGATAGGTTTATCCAAATTAATCAAATTAATTAAAACCTATCCTAAACCCCCTAAAAATCGAATTCAATTAATGGGGTTTAAGGTTATCCATTTAATTAACAAATAAAGTTACCAAAAATAGAAAACCTCCTAAAACCCTAATTGAAAATTTCAAAAATAGCAAGGGGGGATTAGGGTTTCCAAAACCCTAATCCTAGAAATCGATCCTGATAATAATTAGGGTTTATAGGCTTTAAACCCTAAAACAGTTATAACAATTCAACAAGAAAACAAAACAGGCTCTGATACCACTGAAAGGTTTTCTGCAAACCATGAACTAAATAACCTAAGTTCACATGCAACCTATGAGGATCTATGTTTTCTTCTAATTGAACATATAACAAAAACCTAAAGGCCATAAGAAAATTAACTAAAAGAATAAAATTAGAAAAACCAACCTTTTAAAATTTTCTGGAAGCTGAGCAGCAAAATTATCCTGCCTCAAATAAGATCACACCCAAGCTAGGAGGTTTATGGATCGAAATTCCAGAGAGAGATAATAGAATGAGCGACCGATAATGAGGTCTAGGGGTCCCTATTTATAGGGAATCAAGTGGCAAAGCTAGAAACCCTAGCCGCAGCCCATTTTCCGGATTATCTGTACGCGCGCCGCGGCCAAGAAGTTTGCGCGCCGCGCGCCGCAATTCAACTATTGAATTCGTACGACTTTAATCCCTGACCTCCTGATTAATCCAATTAATGTCACAGAAATTAATCCAATCAATTTCTGATTAATTATTAATCAAATGATATTATTTCTTATTAATATATTATCTCCATAATATATTAACAAATAATATCTTGATTTATTAGTCATATAATAAATCAACCCTTTCTCTCTACTTAACTTTCCAACAAACCTCCAGCCATGAGGGCAACCCAAATGGACTGTGCTACTATTAATTAGGTAAATACTAATTATTAGTCATGGCTTAGACACCTAATCCAACATTAAATTCATCATATCATGTGTCCTCACATGATTTGAATATTTAATTAGTAATTAATTATTGTCATTTGATTATACATGGATAATTATGATTAATTTGTTAATTCAATTTTGATCCTAAATATGTGCTTTGCTTGTTAGATGTTAATTATTAACATGTGTCCTCACATGATTAGAATAATTAAATGGTGATTTAATATTGTCATTTGATCACATAGGTTAATTGAATTAATATTATCAAACAACTGGTAAATTTTAAAAGTTTAAAATATACCTTATACATTATATTATATTTATAACTAAGATTAAATATATCGACTTGGATCAAGACTAGGCTCATCCATTCTAAGCACTCTAAGATGGTTTAAGGAAACAACCTATAAAATGACCGTTGAATAAGCATCCTTTTCGCTCACCGCCATTTGTGTGGACCAATGGTGTTACTGAAAGGGTCAAACAAAGTTGATGTTAAGTTAAAAGTATTAACTTAAGAATTATCCAAACAAAATTCCTGTTTAGGCAAATGAAGACCTTAAAAGTGTGATATATTTTTTAAAAAATAAGTTAGAAGGCACAAGATTATATATTTTATAATATTTTATTAATTTAGAATAACAATACAAATATATATATATATATATATATATATATATATATATATATATATATATATATATATATATATATATATATATATATATATATATATATATATATATATATATATATATATATATATATATATATATATATAAGGATAAACATAAACTCAATAATTGCCCATATTTTTTACTTTGCAAAACTAATATTGATAGAAAATCCCAATCATTAGTTAAAAATTAAGTGGTTTTAAAAACAAATAAGTAGAATTAGAAAAGTACAGATATAAAAAAAACTTTTATTTTTTAGGATTAGAAGATGCGGTTGTTGTTGAAGTCGCACGATATAATTAAAAAAAGAAACTTTTATATTTTAGGGTTAAAATGTAATATTTTGGGTTAGAAGACCCAAAAAGAGATAATTTTAAGTCTGCGGCAAGAAAAGAACATACAGACCGTCTTCTAAAAACAAACAGTCTGCAAGGTAAAACTTCAACACATTGTCTGCATGCTACAGACAAAAAAGATTAATAAAAACTTTTTCAGAAAAATAAACAGCACCGTAATGAACTTATATTGAAATAGCTTATTGATATGTCAAATTAACTTAAAATGGTTACTTTTATAACTATTGTTCCCGTATCATATGAGTTATTGAACATCTTAAATAAAAATAAGTTGTTATCATAAGGAATTCTAAACATCTCTAGAAACCACTTTGTTCTTGTAATAAATGAATTTTATATTAGGCTGATGGGAGTACCCATCACTTTGCCCAAATGTGATGGGCGCCACATCATCGCCACATAGGATTTTATCCCATCACACTCCATCACATTACCCCCTTTATACCCATCACATTTTCATCACACCACATCATCTTTTTTAATTAAAAAAAAATCAAAATTAAAGGGTAATGGGAGCAAGAATGGTGTGTACAATATGCATTAAAACTTGTACTTCCTTGTGATTGGTTGTGATCAACCGTGATCACCATCACAATACATCACGATCACACCCATCACACTCCACTCGGGGTGGTGTTTACGGTGTGATGAGAAGCTGAGTAGGACATCACGGAGGCTCCGTGATACCCACTCCCACTAGCCTTATATAATATGTATGAGATAATGAGAATCCAAAACAAGGAATAATGGTGTTTTTTTGTTGTTGAGGCAAACTGCAACGTTGGCTGTCTGCAGAATCTAGAGGATATTGAAGTATAGGTGGCCTTTTGTTGGTTGGTGGTCAGAACTCAGAAGATCGCACTCAAAAACTCTCATCTATACATTTAAAAATTCTTTCGAAAGAATTTCCAACTTGAGAAAGAATTTTAGCCTAAGAAATAGTACCTTCGTTTATTATTTTATTTTATATTTATTTTTCTAATTACATTTAAAAGTTTGATTAAATCATAATAGTTTATTTAAATACATAGTGATTTCCAACGGTAAATGAAGTTTCGAGAGTAAGAAAAAAAATATATGACTACAATGCTATACTTACGTGGATTTTTTATATAATATTTTGAAGAACAACTTAGAAAAAAATCTTCTTATAGTTTGTCGGGTTAATGTTTGTTTTTGAGTAAAAACAGTGAATGACTAGATATACACCACATTGTACTAGGTATACACCTCTATGTAGGGTTAATATTTTTTATTTGTTGAAATTGCATTGTTTTCCGAAAAATTAGATATGATTTGTTGAAAACAGATTGACTTTTGTTTAGAGGTGTATATGGAATGTTTATTTAGTAGCACCTTGTATCTTTATCTTTTAATTAAATCATTAATAAACTTGTTTGGTTTGTGTTGTTTTAGTTTACGCGTTACCAAGACAAACAAGCAACTTAAAAAGATATCAAGTTGTGGGCACTATGAATAACTTGCTGTAAATGTTTGTTGATGCATAAGAAGGCATACAAGCAACTTACAAGGATTGATGTATATATAATCATAGTGTGAATCAACATTTACAAAAAGCTTGCACCGTCGATTGTAGGAAGTTCTTCAATGACCATACATTTTCATCTTCAAATGGTGTAAAACGCATACAACAATTATTGTGCTTTCTTAGTGTTTATTGGTGCACTATAACTATTAAAAACATGTAATAATTCATTCTCAACCACTCATGTGTATTTATTGCCTCTTAAATGTTGTCACCTCATGTTAGTTTGCATTTTTGATAACTTATTTGTGTGGGTTGTTGAAAATTCTATATAATCTATGTAATGTAACTGTTTATTCGCTAGTATAATGAAATATTTATCATGTTTGTGATTAACAGTTCATTGTCTAGTATAATTTATGAGGATAATAAACTTTCCAATATTTAACGACAATGTCATCACAAGTATTTTTACAAACAAAATCAATATTGTAATTTACATTGTGAAAACCACTATAGTTATGCCTAAAACAACCCTGAGTAATGTAACATCTTGCAAACTTCTGTTTTCCATACTTCAAATGGATGTTTTTGTTCTGCTTCGTCAACTCCAACTGCATTTCCTTCAATTCTTTTAGTTGGGCATCTGATCTTGCAACTTCTAACTATCATTTTACACTTCCTACCAATATATCTGTTACATAAACCTTGAATTTCAAACATTCAAAAAACCTTTTACCAAGGTTCAAGAGAGTCCATTAGGTAAACAGTCGAGCTTCGACATCATAGTGACACATTTGGATTTTATCATTTTGTATCAATCTCATTTTCTTTCTGTAACTTGATACATATGATGATGAAGCCATTAAGAAGAATAAGGTGAACGACATAGTATAAATCTGCTCATTTAGGATTATAAAGTGAAAAGGTCTATCTCGTAAACTTCTTGCAGTAGCCATCCCATAACAATAACCACATTTGCGTATTTTAAAGTGCAAAATGCTCTCACTAATAACTTGTGCTCTTTGTGAGGCTTATTTTTTACGCATCATTCACATGTAATTATTAACGAAAAACCACAAATGACGTGCTACCTTCATGATGGTTATTTATAAGGTGTTCGTTTCTCATGAAAGACATAACATTGTATCCCATCGTTAATGCAAATTGGGATCCTCCCGCATTGGGTTCGCGATTTCCATTATGTTTATGTACACATAGCATCGATATAAAATTATGGGTTAATCAAACTTACGTGCAAAAATTGATCAATTCATGACGGTACATGTGGGATAACCACCAATGGAGGAATAGGTCACCAAATTACCTTCTAGCCACATTCTCCTATTTCTAATTCCCACGGTTCTTTTTCATCGGGTACAACTACTTGTCCGAGCCAAATATTTATTCCAACAAAGATTTATTGACTCTCCAATATGATCCTGAGAGATCTTTGAAAGCATGTTGGAAGATCTTCAAATGTTACAAGAATGGATGTCGATATAACTGTAGACACGAGTTTTTCTCTTTTGTAATATATTTGAATTTGTTAATGAGTGATTTAATGTTTAACACATGTTGTTCTGAATTTGGTTTACGAATTCGAGCGTTTAGTGCAATTCATAATCAATAAAAGCTCATGTCACAAATTTTGTTGATTAGCATGAGAGTTTGGCATAGGTTATAAGTCAAAACAAGTTATTCTCGCTAACTTACGGTTGCAGACTTTCTTTAGCAGAAAATGAAATATCCTCTTACGCACTAGATAATGACATGTGGAATCCACTAATTATTTCTTCTAATTTCCTCTTTTGATTTTGACACTTATTGGTGATTAGTGAATACAAGGATTTAATAGAAGAATATAGAACCTATCTTCTTTAGCGGAGTAAGCGATCATTTTACTAAACCCTAAACCCTATATGGCCATTTTTAATGAACACCACTATAAAATTACCGGTACAAAACCAAACAAAGACCAAAATACCCCAAAAAGAATGTTTTGGGACTTCAACGATATACCTTTTTGCCTTTTGGGGCCAAATTTGCAATTTAGTCTAGTAAAAATCAAAATAAGATGCTATGATACACAACTAGATGAAAATACATTGCACATTTTCATATACAACCCATTTAAAACCATAAAGTTAATATCAATGGGCACGTATAATAATTTACAACCCAATATTTAACACCAACAAGAATTTACAACCCGATCCAATCCACAAAACAACATAAACTCCAAAACCATTATCAACCAACCCTTCTTCCTTCAAGAAACACTTCATATATTAACAAAACCGATCGAATACAACCAAAAAACCACCACAAATTTTCATACACTAAAAGGCTCTAATAGGTGGCTTATAATTCAAATACACATTTCCAGCTGTCTCACTATTCTCCTTAATCTCTTCATACATCTTCAAAGATTCTTCAGAAAATTCAGTCAAACGGTCAACAACCTTGGTCAAACCAGCATGAATCTTGCTCAAATTAAACCCCGTAACCTCATCGTTCTCAAAACCCATCTCTTTCCTCTCAAATTCTTCCATTGAAACTCTTCGTACATGAGACAACAAGTCTTTAATGGCATCACCGAGTTTCTGAGCCGGTAGGGCCCGCACCCCGGCTAACCAATCGCGACAAATTACAAAAATCGGTGGAGCCACGGCTCGTCTCGGTGAGAAGGCTCGCCGGCTCTTGGCTCGTTCTTTCGGTTGTGTGATGCAGTTTTGAAGCCAGTTGTTGATCGATTCTATGTATGAAGTGTAACATTTTATTAAATCTGTGAAGCTTAATGCGAAGTATTCGATCTCGTTTTGTAGGTTGATCATAATTTGGTTCTTGGATTCGTTGTAGTGGGTCCCGGTTCTTGAAATGCTTAAATTGTGAGATGATGAGATGGTTTTGAATTGGGCGTGGTGGCATTCCAGCATCGATTTCCACATTTTGATTAATCTGTGTAGTTTAATCGCAAATTGTAAACGAATCGAGTTTATAATTTATATATTGAAGTATTCCGTTTGTTACATTTTTGTAATTATTGTAATTTGTAATGTCGTTTGTTCTTTATAAATATTGAAGTATCCGGTTTAAAAATTTCTAGTAAGTAACATAAATGACATTTTTTTGTAATGTTTGTAGATATTAAATTGAAGTACTGTGTTTGTTTATAAAATTTGTCAATACTTTTTTGTGATTTCATTTGTTCTTTATGAATATTTACGATTCATTTTGTAACTTTCTAGTAGTTACTATAAACAATGTGTTTTCTTTTACTTCAATTAAAAACTATTGAAAGATTTTGTTTGTTTATTATTTTTAATTCAAACTTAAATACTTTGTTTGTTTATAACTCTCATTTGATGCTTACCCTTGAATGAGTTCCACAAGTTGCGGTTGTAACTCTTCATCCCTAATTTTCTCGATTCGTTTTGATATGGAATCAACGGTATGCAATGCGACCCGAATACGCGAATGCAAATCTTTGGCCACGGATCGAGTTTTATCGATCACGTGAGGTTTAAGATCCTTCGCGAATTGGTGTCTAAGTTGATCACACTTTCGGTCATACTCCTTCCTAATAGATTCACTCGCCTACAAAATCCCAATAAAAAAAGAAATCTCATCAACTTGGAAGTTGAAAGTTACTTTTAACATAACTTTCATTACTTCGTAATTTACAACATTGTACCTTGAAAAATCTACCATAAAAGCGATTCTGAAAGCGATAATTTCGTACATATTTCAAAGTATAATGTCGTAATAAGAAAAAGATTAGGGTTACCTTCACTTCATCATAGAGCTTTCTTTCCCATGCATACAATCTATCAAGAGTTGAAGAATGGCTTCCCGCAATCATGCAAAACTCTTCCATGAAATTATTTTCTTGATCATTCTGTGGCGGTGTGCCTGGAGGATGTGATGATGATGAATGTGTAGATGTTGATCGCTTCCATGTAATGACTTTTGCGGTTTGTGTAGGTTCTACATACGGAAGAAAACACACATCAAGCTTAAACTATAGCAATGTAATTTTATTGATTTGTTTATTGTAGCATCATGCTTTCATTTCTTCCTTGTACAACATCATAGTTTGAAAATCTATCTGATTGTAGCAATGTCATCCAAATATAAAGCATGTTTCACCACTATAGTTTGATTGTATTTTTTGTAGTATAATGTTGTAATAAGAAAAAAGATGAGAGTGCAATTCTACATTTGTGTAGAAATTTTCAAAGTAAAATATGCCTTTACAAGGAAAAAAAATCAAAACTACAATGCAAAAAAAAAAAAAAAAAATGTTGTTTTTTCTTGTATTTAACCCCTTTTCAACCCTCAAAAGAGAAATCATATATCCTCCTATATTTTCCTCGTACCCATATCAAATGAGCCAATGAGGACAAATGTTACATTTAATAAAATTAATAATATTTTTAGACACTCGTCACAATTTAAAATGTATCACAATTTAAAATGTAAAGGAGAAAAATGTAGAATGTACGATTTCTCCTCTCGAAATCATGTTTAAACACATAGAAAGTACCCAAAAGAGGGTATCTAATGACAAACGCACATTTCATGGAATAATAAATGTGACAAAAACAATAAACGAAAAGAAAAAAATGTTGCACAAATTATAGAGAAATCCACAAAACATACCATGCAAAACGAGTGCGGTTTCTCCTCTAAAACAAGTTAAAATCGCCGAATTTGATCCGTTTGAGGTTGATCTACCTACATTAAACCATTCATTTCAAATCACAAATTAAACCATTTCAAATTAAAAAAAAAAAAGGGTAAACGCTATTTTCAAATAAAATAAACGATTTAAAATATTAAACAACAAAGAATAAAAAAAATAAAAAAATGAAATACCTTTAGCGTCGGAATAGCTAACTTGGATCTTATTTGCTTCGAGCATTCTTGAAACTTCGTTTCCAGATTTCGATGCTTTAAGGAAGTGACTCTCGATGTCTATGATGCTTGAAAGAAAATCTTTACCTCCATGAATGATTAACTTTGAAGGATCCTCTGTTTCTTCTTCAGTCAAAAAATCGTCTTTCAAATCACATTGTTCCTTTTGATCATTTTTAGCGACGCCGTTTGTTTCATTAGCGACGAAATTATCATCGCATTGAGCGTTTTGATTCTTTTTCAATTCACCCATATCGACATCTTGATCAGGGAACTGTTCGTTGGTATTCGTATCTTCGAGGTTAAGTTTAGACCCGTTCATAAATCTGAAGCTTCCATCGCTAGGATCAAAGTAGTCCCATGAAAAACGAGGTGGCGGCGGCGGTGGTGGCGGTGGCGACATTGTGAATGACAAAGATTCAACATCATCTACATAAACCTTATTGTAATTACTACTGTTGGATGGATTGATGTTAACTGTTACCACACCAGTCCCACCTGATTTCATGTAATTTAAACTCACATTTGGTTGCGGAGATGGAGGACCTGATTTGCGGCCACCGCCACCGCCACCGGCGGCACCATTGCGGTCAATCTGTGGCGGAGATGGTGGTGGGTGTAATGGGGTTTTGTCGGCATTTGTGATTGAATATGATTGTAAGGATACTTCGCTTTCTGCGAATTTACGAAGGGCGATTCCGATATTTTGAAGGGATTCAACATAAACAACATGAGCTGCTGCTAAATTGTACCTTGAATCGATCGCTTGTCTGATGAACCTTTTTCTCTCTTTGCATAAACGCAAAGCTTCACATGTCTCTGTTTTCGAACTCGAAACCCCCATTCTTCAAATCAACGATTCCACTCTAGCATTTGTAGATGATTTCTGAAAGTCGAGTGTACGAAACGAAGAACAAAACAGAGATTAGTTGATGAAATCAACCGATTTCTTCAGCAATGTTATAAACCTGGAACCCAAAAACGGGAAAAATCGTCCGAAATGTGAATTACGTTCTTCTACTTCTACTTAAATCACCCAATTTAGAGGCAAATCGAGTTGGGTATTTGACGAAAAGCGGAATGCTAAAGCAGCCAAATAAAAAATTGGGATAAAAAGGTGATTTGCTGTCAATAAAAGTAGTTGAAATCCAGAGGATGATGAACGAGGTGAGGGCTTTAACATTGGGAAATGAATGATTAGAATATCTGGGAATCGATTTACTTTTCAAAAGGATTAGGAATCGGGATTTTTGACGGTGGGTTATGGCGATTTTATGGAAAAGGAGAGGGGAATCTGACAGATGATGGACACGACGATGACTCATCAACACCACCATTGTTGTTTCACCGACTTTCCCCCTACAAAGTGAGTACAACCTTTTTCATTGAAAGACGTTTTTTCACTAAAAAAGTGTACAATAAAATATGAAAAAGTGTACAATAAAATATTTGTGATAAAAAGGGACGACTTTATGATGTTAAGTATAGAAAAGTTATTAAGCTTGCATGTGAATTATACATCCATTGTTAAAAAGAAAGTGTTTGTGGAAGCTATACAATTATTATAAAAAATATTTACAAGGGATATAAAGTTATTAAAGGTAAATTATAATAATGCTAAAAATGAAAGCGATGATGTATAATATGAGATTTTGAAATTTTTACTTGTAGATTGTTATAACTTATATGAGTGTTTTAGCAATAAAGATGTGAGGATCTTTATGAATATTTTTAATGCAAACATTACATGTTCTACCAAAAAAGTGAAGACATTGTGTTTAGTTTTTCGGTTGGTGGGGGATGTCTAGAGTGGCATATACCAATTTTATTTGTAGAATCTCGCAAAGACAGACATGTTGGGACTTGGGACCCTTCGATCATACAATGTTGTTCATTTACACAATCAAACCAAGATCGCCTGCATGATAAAAACAATATAAATATTTTAGAAAACAGTATTTCGTAAAAACAATATTTCATCAAATACACAAACATAATATTACTAACAATAATCATGCAAATAAATCATAAAATCGAAACGGCACAATTCTCATTTGCCATGCATTAGATTCACGCTGGATGTTAGTTACGGAAAACGTAACATCAAAGTACAATAGACTATAGATTAATAATCTTATGTATCTTTGTCTGACAGATATAATATATTATTATCTTAAAATTACTAATGACAATTTCCATGAAGTAATCGGTAAGTACGGGTTACTCCGGTACTTGATCATCATCTAGTAATTATGAGTGTTAGTCGTATCACTATGATATATTCATCCATGTGGATAATCAACTAACACCTCATATCAGTCTTAAATCACTAATTACTTCCATGAAGTATTACCGACGATGGAGGCTTTGCACATATTAATATTCTGGAAGTCGAGTAAACATACAAAATGGAACACAGTGATAAACCAATGAAAATGATTGGTCATTGCATATTTAGATATCTAGATAATAATCGTCATATCATATAAAGTACCATATTGTATTAGTTCCCAAAATATAAACCAGCTACACATAAACACTTAATCTAATTTGCTTGCATATCTAATCCATATAGACGTACTATGATGATTATGCTCGGTCTACAACAATGACTTAGTGAATGGATCAGCCAAATGCCTATCTAATACAACTTTACTAACAATAATGTCTCTGTTCAATAAGAGCTCGGACCTTGACTCCCAACAGGAGTTGTCTCTTTTAGTTTGAAAGCTTGTCCTAGTATAACTCTTTACTTAAAGCCCTTACTTACAATAATAGATCAAGAAGATGAATTACATTCCTATCAATCATTTGAGAATGCTCTTGACTGTTATCCAATAGGCTTTGCCATAATTACTCTAATGTCACTCATCATGCTTAGTGCATATGAGATATCAGGCCTTGCATATATCATGGCATGCAATATCGATCCCGCAACTAAATCATATTAGACACAACTCATTCTACTTAACTCCTCAACAAAGCTACCACATCGAGCGCTGCTTAATGTCACACAATGTTGCATAGGGCGCCTTGTTGGCGTCCTTCATCTTGAATTTATATTCAAGACCTTATATATATATATATATATATATATATATATATATATATATATATATATATATATATATATATATATATATATATATATATATATATATATATATATATAGACACACACACACACACACATATATATATATATATATATATATATATATATATATATATATATATATATATATATATATATATATATATATATATATATATATATATATATATATATATATATATATATATATATTGGCTTAATCTAATGAATCAATTAGATCTATCTCTATAGAATTTTATTTCCAATATGTATGTTGCCTCTCCGATGTATTTTATAGAAAACAGATCACACGCCAAGCTTTTACACTTAGCAAAGTTAGGACGTCATTTTCTATGAGCAGTATGTCATCAACATATAGTACAAGAAAGATTGTAATGCTCCCGCTAGTTCTAACATAACACATGGCTCATTTTCGCTCCTTATAAAGCCAAACCCCTTGACTTTCTCATTAAAGTGAATATTCCAACTACGGGATGCTTGTTTAAGTCCATAAATTGACTTTTGAATATTACACACTTTATTATGATGCAGGCACTACAAAAAAAACCCTCTGGTTGTGTCATATGCAGATACACTGTTAGTTTCCCATTCAGGAAAGCGGTTTTTACATCTTTTTGCCTTATTTCATAATCATGAACTGCTATTAGCTATTACTTTCCAAATAGATTTAAACATTGCCACTAGTGAAACTTTTTCCTCATAATCAATTCCTTGAGCCTAAGTATAACCTTTTGCAACCAGTCATGCCTTATATACGTTCCTTACCATCTATGCTTGTTTTTCTCTCAAAGACTCATTCGTACCCAATTAGTTGAAGGCCAAGTAATTGATCAACTAAGTCCAGACTTGATTATGATGCATGGGATTTATCTTGATTTACACGGCCTCCTTTTATGTAGTTAACTTAGGTCCCTCCATGGCCTCCTAAAAGTCGATAGGATCATCT